>CM031922.1:26697900-27086828 GCA_018703695.1 Prunus fruticosa | reverse complement strand
CTTAGTTGTAATTTATTTTTCTTGTGATGTACATTCTTTCTTCTTGTTTTGTTTCTTTTGTTTTCATTTTTGTTTTGTGTAGGAAAATTGAATTGGATCATTCAATTACCAATCCCTGTGGAATCGAACCTCGCACTTACATATGCTATACTCCTGAAAGGCTCGTGCACTTGCGAGTATCACAAGTTGAGGATGCAGTTGAACCCATTTTGGTGCAGCTGAATCTACACAACAAGGTATTCTAGTGCTTGATCTAGTGGGAGAATGTTATGTTTTCCTATTTAGATCGGTGCACTAGATACTAAGTCACATTAGGTTTTTATAAGGGTTTAAATTAAGTTGTACCTTGAGGCCCAAAACCTTGTGAAATAAGGAAATGTTTTAAGGCCTATTAAGGAGTCCTATTTTGTTTACTTTTGCGTGAACCGATTAAGTAGGCTTGGAAGATTAGTCAAGTCGGCCATCGGTGATGAGTAGAGATGACTTGACCTAGCCCTATATAAGCTTAAGGCCCTACTCTCATCAGACATGTTCTCTAAACCTATTCTCATCATAAAGAGAGAGCTGAAACAGATTTAGAGAGAGCAGAAGTTCTTGAGCCGTCCCTGTTGAATTGCTAGGATTGCTGCGCAACGGATAGGATGAATCCAGAAGCTGTGTACTTAAGGAAGTCGGCTCCAGGTATGTTCTCATGTCTTTATACGTATTACATGTTTGTGTGAAAGATCTAGATTATATATAACTAAAGAAATCTAACATTAAGATATGATGGTAAATTCATGAATAATGGGAAGGATTATGAGGGAGGTACAATAGATGTTTATGATAATATTGATCCAAATAGGTTTTCTACAATAGAATTAAGGGATATTATGAAGCAAAGTAGGATTCAAAATTGCAAAGGATTTTTACACTTTTGCTAGTAAGGAAGTGCATGAAGAGGTATTAGGGTTGAATTCATATGCTGAAATTTTAGATATGTTATATGTCATCTATATCAATCTGCATATCGTGGTATATGTAGATTATGAGGTTGATGTGCCTGACATTATTGAGGAGAATTACAGTCAATCACAACGGGACAGAATATGAGCAATTCTTTAATGATATTCCAAGTGAATGTTTCAATCAAGTAAATGAGAATTTTGTTAAAACACAGTATAAAAATGATGTGACTGATGGAGGTAAAGTTGCTAAAGGGAAAGGAACCATGTATGATTTAGATTATGTTGATGTTAATGATGACGAGGAAGATGATGTTGATGGGTATGAGGAAGATGATGTTGTTGAGGCTAGTGGTGAGGCTTCACTTCATAGTGTTCCCATACATGAAGACAATGGTGATGAGTTTGACAAAGAAATGTATGATGAGGAAAATGATGTAGCTCTTGAGGATGACAATATGTTTATGCACAATGTTCAAATCCCAAGGTTCTAGTGTATGTTTAAAAAAAGAAGAAGAAACAAGAAAAGCCATTTATACCTCAAGGTGACATGAATGATACTCTGCTTAAGGAGAACTACAACTCAGATGGCTTTGGTAGTCCACCAAATTCTGATGATGAAGGACAAAAAACAAGGTAATCCAAAGTTTAATGCTGAGACTAATATGGAGAATCCTCAATTTGAAGTGAGCATGTTATTTTCATTTAAGAAAGAGTTAAGAGAAACTATTTCACATTATGCTATCGATGAGGTGTATGAGGTGAAGGTTACTAAAAATGATGGGAAGAGGATGACTAAGAATGTCTAGGGATGGGTGAATATGCCAATTTAAAATTATAAACAATAAATAAAAATAAACTTCAGTAGCATATTTGATATGACTTATCAATCTTGAAACTTGCATAGTATAAAATAAATGAACACGCAGGGAATTATTTTACATGGTAAAACCCTACCTCCTGGGGAAAATCCATGAGACTCCTCAGTCCAACACAAATCCACTATAGAACGATGATTACAAGAAGTACTCACACACTAATCCTAGACACATTCTAGATAATGTTTACCGACTTCTTTGTAACTCAACTTCTGTCACGAGATGATATTTCGACACTCCTTATGTTGAACGCATTACTGGTCACGATTGCTTCAAGCTCGCTGGAGGAAAACTGTCACCACGGTCTTGGTGCCCTCAACCGTATGAGTCACTGAACATGCAAATGAATGCAATATGAATGATGAAAGTATTTGTTAAATCACCAAGTAAACATGAAACACTTGATGACTTATCTCAAAGATATGCACATCAGCTTTTCTTAGGAATTCAAAACAAATATATCAAAGATGTGTTTTGTAAAAGAGATGCACACCATGTTTTATACATAACACATTCTCCTCTTTGCAAGAAAAGTGCAAAAGGCCACAAATCAATATCTTGCCATTGATTAGATTTGATACTCTTAGAATCCTAATTGATTTCGTCAGCTCTATGACTTTCACTCTAACCAATTGTTTATAGAAGGAAACAATATTAATCATGGAAACCAATTTGGTATTAAAAGAAACCTGCTCTCCAAGTCAAATATGAAAAATGATATTTTTACTTAAACCAAAATAAGGTCCAACAAGGAAATAATCTCAAGAGATAAAATCTACTCATATTAAAATAGGACTAATATAAAAGCACTTGAGTGAAAATAACTCCAACTAGGAATCTATAATGAATGCATGATAATATCATGATTTACCTAAAATCGGTTTTCTCATATCAGTCAAGTCACTTTTCGAAAATCCGAGGTTGAATGTGTTGCGCCAAAACTTCCAGTAAAAGATATTCACACACTAATTCTCGACCTATGCTAAAGTCTAGGAAATACCAATACAATTTTCATACTAACATAAAGTGTATGAAATGCAGGTGGAGCCTATGGGCTTCTTTCATGGCAGATGGGACTTTGCAAATTAAGAGCATGACAGAGACACACATGTGTAGCATAAGTTATAGCAACCCTCAAGCTACTGCAAGTTGCCTTGCTAAAACATATCTTGATCGAATTAGAGATGAGCCCAAGATGGGGTTGAGGTTATTCCAAGCTCTTATTAAGAGGGAGATAGGGTATGAGGTTAGTTTGAGTATATGTGATTAGTGCATAATTGTATACCATTTTGTACCCTTCTAGCATATGGATTTGGTTATGTTTTTTAGTTAAACTTGTGCTTTTAATCTCTTTTGTGTTTGACATTTAGTTCATTGAGCTCTAGGTAGCAATTGTGGTTTTGGATAAGGAAAATGAGTAAGATGGTGCAAAAGCGTGAAGACTGAGCTACAGACTTGTTTTCAGGCTTAACATCTTCATCCAACCTTGGATGGGCCCAAATGACATGTGGTTGGAAAGATGACATTCTGAACTTCAAGTTAGAGGGCTTAAAGTCGTCAATTGCTGAAGGAAAGCCCAATTTGTGAGCCCATGAAGTTGTTGATCATGCTGAGCTAAACATGAGCTATTTTTGCTAGTGGGATTGTTGGTGGGAAACAAGATGAAGTGATTTTGATAGTGGGATTGTTGGTGGGCAGACAAGATGTAGTGTTTTTGCTAGTGGGATTGTTGGTGGGTAGACAAGATGAAGTGCATCAGCCAAAAGATATAAGACAAGATGAAGTGGGAGCTGTAGCACTAAGCCTTACAAGCTAAATTATTTTCAAATGCAATTGTGTGTTAGGTGGAATGGGTGTGGTTGGTGGATTCAGTTGTATAATCTGATTTCATCTACCCCTTGTGCCTATAAATAGAGAGTCTTCAAGGAGCTGGCAATTCATTCATCATTCATTCATATTCCATCACATTGTACACAAAGAGAAGGAGAGTTGAGAGTCACAAAGGGAGAGAAGAGAGAAGGCAACAGCTATGAGGCTTTTGGCCTCCTAGTAGCCATGCTTTTCCATCTCTAGCATCTTCTACTCCTTCCTTTGGCTTTTATTTTCTTCTTGTATTTCCTTAGCTTTACTTTATCTTTATATTTAATAAACACCTTGTAATTTTATGTTATTGTTATGAACATGATGATTTTAAGTTTTTGAAGTTTGATTGGTTTCCAAGTTTCAATTTTTGTTCTTGTTCTTATTCATTATGCTTATCAGTTGATATGCTTGTTTGAATGTTTGATCACTATTTAAACTTGTATGTTAGGTATCTTGGTTGGAATTAAGAGTAGACACCATATGTCTTCATTCGAATTGTGTGAGAAATTTAATATTATTTTATTTAATATTAATTTTCTATTTGAATGGAAATTAATAAAGTCTATTGGGTTAAAAACATGACCATTGGGTTATTATAATGGCCCATCTTCAAATGGGGGATGGCAACTCTTCATATATGTCTGGAACTCTATCATAGACCTAGGGATGCATTGTTTGCCTTTTTAGATTGGGATACCTTTTTAGATAGGGTATTTCATCATCTATAAATTCAATAAGCCTCCTGCAATCATTTTATTCAATTAATTCACTATATACAGGCTTCCATATATAAAGAGCATTAAAGTTCTCATATTCACAAAGAGAGGTTCCTGCATAATTTGGCTCAAAGTTCTTTGTGAATTGCAGTGCTTCATTCACAAGGAGGGGAGTCGTTGTATCATGGGAGGCAAATGCTAGTAAACCATAAACTCTAGTGTGGGGCGTAATTTGTCTTAAGGTCAGAGTGTCCAACACTTGCCTTGACTCAATTAAGGTTCTACTATTTCAATTATCCTTTTGTAAAAATCTTTTCTGTTTCCAGTATTTATTTATTTTATAGCAATTTAGCACTCATATTTCCAACAAATTGAACTATGAATATGAAAAGCATGTATGGACATTCGATAATAGGGATTAGATACATGCTTGGTTGTTTAAAATGTTCTCCTATGCTTAATGGATTTCTAATACTTGAATTGAACTTGTTAATTTTGATTGCTTAAGACTTAGAATTGGATTGTTCCCTAGCGTTCTAAAATTGTTTTCAAACCCAAAATCAGTTTTAGTGTCTTCTTCTTTTGTTTAATTTTATGTTGTCAATTCTTATGCTCTTCTATATCATCTTTAAACCTTGTTTCCATTTATGTTTTGTACAGGGAATCGAATTTAATCAATCCATCATCAATCCTCGTTGGATCAACCTCGCATATGCTATACTACTCAATATTTCGTGCACTTGCCAGTATCACAAGTTGAGGATGCAGCTGAAATCAATTTTGGCGCAACTGAATCTGACACAATAATATGTGGTAGGGCTAGGCAGAAGGCAGTTGAAATCATTGAGGGTACCTATGCTTCACAGTACTCTAAGTTGTGGGAGTCTTGTGTAAAGGTTAGGGAAACTAATGTGGGCAACACTATAATGATGAAAATTGAAGCCCCTTATTTCCAAAGGCTTTAGTGTGTTTGAATGCCTGCAAAAAAGGCTTTCTAGTTGGATGTAGACCTATCATAGGTGTCTATGGGTGTCATTTGAAGGGCACATTCTAAGATATGAATCTCCTTCTGATTTTCTTATTATAACTACATCATTATAGGGCAATTTCTTATCCAAAGCATGTGAATCTATGTTACACTAACTATGTTAACGTATGATAGGGCAATTACTTGTGGCAGTGGGTATTAATGCAAATGACAATATGTACCCAATTGCTTATGTTGTGGCTGAGTTGGAGACCAAAAAAATATGGTGTTGGTTCCTTCAATTACTTATTGAGGATTTGGGTCCTGTTAGTAAACATGGATGAACTTTCATTTCAAACCAACAAAAGGTAGTTTAATATTTAAAGTTTAATATGCTTAATTTAATATTCTTAGTTTAATATTGTAGGGATTAGATGCTGCATTTGATTTAGTTGTGCCTAAAGCAGCACATAGTTGATGTGTCAGACATCTTTATGGAAATTTTAAGACATTGCATAAGGGAAAAGTTTTGAAAGATTTGTTAAGGAATGCTACCAGAGCACCAAAGTGGCCGAGTTTGAGTGTGAGATGAACAAGATGAAGGGATTAGAGAGTGGTGAAGCTGCACATGATTGATTGATGAATAGGGACATAAACAAATAGGTTAGACATACATTTATTATATGGATTAAGTGTGATATATTATTGAATAACCTATGTGAATATTTTAATTCTTGGATTCTGCAAGCAATCACTATGCCAAAATTCGCTTTTAGCAACACTAGATAGGCATCGGTAAGGAGGGAAATCGATGCTATTCGTAGATTAGGCATCAATTTGGAAAATAACGATACTAAAAAGATATAAAGACATCAGTGCACGCTTTCGTTTATATATGACGATGCCTTTCTTTCCTTTTAGCATCATCTACATAAATACGGATGCCTAAAGTGATAAGTTTTTATTTTATTTTTAAGGGGGTCTTTTTTTGGTGATATACCTCTGATGCCTAAAGCCTGAGTCGATGCCTAAAGTTTGAGTCAACGCCCTAACCCAAAATTTTTACTCTCCCTCGCAAACTCTCTCTGAAACTTCAGCTCCCTCTCAAACTCTCGCCCCCAATTCTTCTAACTCCCTCTCAATTTTTTCACTCCCTCTGAAACTATACCCTAAAAATTCATCTCCTAACAAAACTCTCCTTCAGTCCCTCTAAAACTCTCTCTTTCTTCCCTTTCCGCCATCACTGCCCCATTCTTGCTAAAACCTTCACGATTCACAGTGAGAAACCAACAAGCATTCGACGATTCTCAAGCCAGCTCACACAATTTCTCAAGCCCAGACACTCAGACGGAAGTTGAAGTCAACGATTGTGTGATTTCATCTATCAGTTCGAAGCATTTCCTTTTCCCCCAAAAGTTAGGGTTTTAACCACACCTCACACCTTCTCTTCTGGTAAGCTTTTCTTCTCTCTTCACAACTAAAATTTAAGGTTATTCATTCTTTCTCTTAATATTGGGAAAATATTCCTTCTTTTAGTAATCAACACTAGATGAATTTTTATATAATTTTTATAACTTTTTTGTTGTGTTATGTTGCTGAATTTGTGATTCTCATCTTGGAACCTCCGTGATGGTTTAATCTGATTCGGTGGCTTGGTTTATTTGATAATTTGATTATGTGGCTTTGGTATTTTCATAAAGAATTGAGTTTTCGGAATTTTAGTTTTTGATAGGTGTTTGCTTTCAGTCTAAGCTATAAACATAATTGGGTTAGTAAAATACGTAGAGCTTGGCTTGGTACTGACCATTTATGTAATTCATCAAACAAAATTCCTGCAACTCTCATATGAGAAAGGGACAGGTGAACCATTGCAAAGCTCATTGACTATGCAATGGAACTGAATTGACATCTCAAATTGCCACCTTCAGTTTTCAGAGTCCATGTGTTTAGTTTGTTATGTAATTAGTTTGACAAGTGGTTTTGCTATATTCTAAGTATAATTGTCAGTTTAGGTTTTGAATTTTTCTTTTATCTAAGAACATTTATCAGTTTGGGTAGTTTGTTGGAAGTTGCAAATTTAAGGTGGGTTTTTAAACATTCCTTACATGTTCAATACACCTGAAGGTGGCTGTAACTCTATTATTAGATTAGCTTTTTATTTTTATTTTGACTAAGTTTCAATTTCTGTGTTTACTTTGTAAATAATATTGTACAGTTTTCTAGTCCAAGTTGACACTGCCCTACTTTGCTTCTTTTACTCTCAAACTAATATTCCAAGAGACCCTTGAAAGTTTGTTAGGCTGCCCATTACTATTTCTTTTAATTATTTAAGCAAACCCATTACTTGGTCCTCTAATTAAATTGATGATAAACGATCAAACTAAGGCCACAAATAGCAGATAGGCAAACGAGTAGAGTATTGTTAGTTGGTTGAGTTGTGTGGTTCCCTTTTCTTTTTCCGTGGGGATTTCTTGAGGCAGAGTTTTAATGATGCCACCTTAAGAACACCTCAGTTTCTAATTGAAGTTCTTCTACTTCATCAAAAAACATATTGATGATAAGTGATCAAACACAAAAAAAGAACCACAGCAAGATTATGGTGCTACTTAACCTCTTTACTTTACATTTATGTTAATTTGTATTAGCCTTAATTTGCAGGGTTGTCAAAGAGGGATCAAATCTATTTCGCAACTGCTGATCTTCTAATTGCTGTAAGTACACTTGTCATAATAGACCACCCACAATGTCTTAATTAATGTGTAAGCCAAGCTCGTGAATATTAACTATGAAGCTTCATATGCCTCTTGATTTTTCCTAGGCCTCTACGATCTCTTTCTTTGACTCCATCTTCTACTTAATTGATATAAATGGTTGCTGAAATTGATATGTTCAGCTTATATTATATTTGTGACTTGCCTTTTATATGCATATTAGGGGAAAGAATGCAAAATGGCTTTTGGCGTAAAGGCAAACATTGTGGCAAGTGGCACAATAGTTGAGATTAATGTGCCCAACTAGCTGGTTCATAATGTTCCTTTGGGAGAAGGGAACATAAGAGTAGCTGTGAATTGTGCACTAAAGGGAGATTCTCCACTACCAATCCCTGTGAAAGGAGTGTTAGAAACAGTTGGGGATGCCATTGGGTCGCAAGTAGCTTGGCCTCAAGATCTTATTGTCATTGATGATAAAGTGGTAAACTTCTGTTCTTTTAAGCTTGTTATGTTTTATTCTAACTAATATGTATGTAATTGTTTATATATATATATATATATAACCTTCTATTTTATGCAATAATTGTAGAAGAAGAGGGAAACTACAAAGGAAAAATTAGCAAAAACTTTATTCAAGTCTATATCACCAACAATGCCAAAGTCTTGCAAGGTTTTATATGCATACGCACATCAAGTGATGTCCAAAGGTCAGACTATCTCCACAAATATTGATGAGGACATATTTGGTGTGAAAAAGATTCTATACATCTTTCAAGAACAAGTTATCGCGTTCGCTAATATATTTTGAATTAACATTAGGGGACATTGGATCCTAACAATAATTTATGAGGACAAAGATAATGTGTATGTCATGGATCCTCTTGGGCTCGTCACCCTCATGATGCATGGAAAATTGTTGTAAATGAGTAAGTCCGTCTCTCTTAGTTATTTCCTTAATCTGTAAATTTTTTGCATTTGGCTTACGGTCTATAACAAGTGTTATTTATTTGTTAAAGTGGGATCAAAGCTTTCAATGCGCAAATTGGGAGACGACCTCGTAAATTACCAGCTTGGATTATGCTTTCGGTATGCTTGTATTTCACAAACATGGTCATATTAATTTTAAGGAACTTAACTAACTAAATGCTGAATTGTTGTGTAAAACTGTAGGGTGCTCCTAAACAAAGTAATGGCAAGTCATGTGGGTATTTTGTGATGAGATACATGAAGGAAATTTGTAAAGATTCCTCCCTTGAATTTCGAAATAAGGTACTTATGGAAATTTACAACTTCTGTTTTTTTGGTAGTTGGGTCTGTCTTAATATGAACCTTGTGTAATTTCTTTTTCACAGCAATGTGCCTTTGTTTTTTGGTAGTTAGGTCTGTGTCAATTGAGAAAAAATGCTAGATGTCCTTGTGTAACTCTCTACCCCATCACATGATCATTTAATTGCTAGTTTAGTACTTGTGCAAATTTAATTAGTACCTTGCACTTTTGAAGCTTATGTTCATATTGTGTTTACATTCTATGTGTTTTTTTTCCAGTATAGAGCAAGAAGGAGGGACACATACACCCAAATGGAATTGGATGAGGTGCGAGAAGAATTGGCAACTCATGTCCTAGAATGGCTTTTTAATTAAGCTAAACATTCCTTCATTTTACATGTCTTTCTAGCTAGTATTTTGCTTATGCATAGACAAGTATGGATAATTTGTGGTGTAGGTCTGATAAAATTGTGATTTGGATGGGACAAGTATGGATCATTGAAGTATTTTGCTTATATACATACAGACAATTATGGATATATTTAAATTACTGTTTATATATGTTTTTGTTTTTATGAGCAATGGCAACACAACTTGATTTGGAAATGAGGCCTTTCTTAGACACTAACACAGTAATTAAGTCAAGTGTGATGCGAAACAAGCAAAATACCTACCCATTCCTTACATAAGTGATGCCTATTGTTTATAACAACTTCAGTTTTTCAGAAATAACTGAAGTTGAAAGATAAAAACAACAACCAGACATCTATTATCACTGATACCTAAAACGAGAAGTAGCATCAGTATGGTAGATGTCACTGATGTTGTTAGACATCTTTAGCATCATCCCTTTTGAAACTACTGATGCTGTTTCGGGTTTAGGCGTCAGAAGTCAACCTTTTTTGGCACCCGGAAATCATTTACGCATCGGAGTTTATCAAATATCCGATGTAGAAAGTAACAAATAGCGACGGAGAATATCCGTTGCCTATTACATAGGCTTGAATACCACAGTATTTATGTGTAATAGGCAACGGATTTTATCCGTTGCTAAAGCCCTTTTTTGGCATAGTGAATGGATAAACTCATCCTCACAATGTTGGAAATGATTAGGTGCAACCCAATTAGGAGGTTACAAGTTAAGAATGATTCTACGAGGAGTCGTGAGCAACCAATTTGTCCTAAAATCCAGAATAAACTTGACAAGTTCAAGTCATTGTCCAAGAAATATGTGCTAATATACTCTGGAAATGGTTTTTTCCAAGTAGGGGACTCAATAACAGATTAATATGTTGTATGTTGTCGACTTAAGTAGAAGAAGATGTAGCTACAATAGATGGGATCTTACTAGCATTCCTTGCCACCATGTTGTTGCTGCAGTTTTTGAAAATAGGAAAGATGCTGAGGTATATGTGGATCCATACTATATCAATGAGGCATATATGAGGGCTTATGAACCTATCTTCAATCCTGTCAAAGCTATGCACATATGGCCTAAGACAATTCAAGTTCCACCACTACCTCTAAAGGTTAAAAAGCTGCCTGGAAGACCAAAGAAAAGGAGGATAATAAAAGATCTAGAGATGGAAAAAAAAAATCCAAAATGTGAACAAATAAGGCTGAAAAGAAAAGGTGACACTATCACATGCCAAAGATGCTTGAAAAAGGGTCATAATAAGGAGAGTTGCAAAAATCAACCAAATCCTGCTCCCAAAGGAGTTTATGTTGACAAAAGATATGCAACTAAAACCCCACCTACTACAAACGTCAAACCTCACCTCATTCAATACCTAATTTGGGTAGAATTCATAAGCTACCATTAAGTCTTGCTTAGTATTTTTCTGTATTAATTACTGATTGTGCATATATATAAGTAGCCTGTAAAGATGTATAATTTGTTGTTGTTATGTTATTACAAGTGTTGGCACTAAAACTGAACAGATAGAGATGAGTGCAACTTATAAGTGATGTGGACGATCTAGTAGATCGATTGAGTGTTAGATACAGATTCTTCCTGTCCTTGGATGTTGATCATAAATGGAAGGAAGCAGAGACTCGCAAGGTCTATGGAACCGGTGTGGAACCGGTGTGGAACCAGCCTAAGACCCTTCGATGCCAAAGTAAGTTTTGTTCCTAAGAGCTTTTGTTGCTGACAATATATTTAGCATAAAAGTCAAGCTGAAAAGTCTTACCCCTGTATTGTAGTGAATGGACCTATTTATAGAGGGCATTTTGTATGCTCTTAGTACTTAATTTCGATGTGGGACTCGTGAGAGGGCCCTATGAGGTTGACACGAGTCCTTAGATATTTCGGGCGGGTACTTCGAGATTGATTTTGCAGAATCGGGTAGGGGGTATCGATTGTAGACTCTGTTGGGCCAGGAGCGACCGCTTGCTGCCTGAGACAATATCATCGGTAGCCGATGCCGATTGTTCGCAGCCTTGGGCACTTGGGAGTTTTTCTAATCCACGTGTCACTTGATGAGTGGAGGGTCAGATATGGTATAAACAACAAGTGAAGAAACAATATGTTCCCAACACTCCAAGAAGACAAGGAGGTAAATATTATAATGCTAGAGTAGTAAGATATTTGCCTATATTGATGACTTATGCTGATGAAATTTTGCTGACTTATGTTTTTCTCATCAAATATTTATCTTATCATCTTATTATCCAATTGCAGACTCATCCACCACCACCTGCCCAAACCACCAAGCACATATGTCCTAGAGGTGGAACTTTCATCACACCTACTTCTGCTACAACTAGGATGAGGCCACCCATTCCTCCACCTGCTTATGGTCAAAGTTAGAATGCATATGCTTCTAGTGGACTGAGGCAAACTAGAAATTCTACTTCATGGAAACCACCAGGGAAAAGGCAGCTGCTAGAAAGCAAGGCATGCATATTCCAAAGAAGCAGAAGACCTGATTTTTAAAAGGATGAGACTTTTTTTATGTTGACCAATACAATTCAAGATATTGTATTTTGCCTTATTTTGTAAACCATGGTCAAGTATGTGTACTGTAGCATGTGTATATTGCTTCTAAAACCATTGTATTTTAGCTTATTTTGTGAATCATGGCCAAATTTGTGTACAACAACATGTGTTTGTTGGTTTGCGTACTGCTCCATGTGTATGTTTCCATTTCATTTCATTTAAGCCAAAGAATGTAACAGCCAAAACTAGAGCTGAATGTTTTCATTTCATGATTAGAAATTTACAACCGCTGAGACATGTCTTTCCCCAAATTTTGATCACAATGTTACAACCAAATTGTTTGAGCAGCTAAAACATGTCTTTACCCAAATTAAAGCACCATCTAAGCACCTCATTTTTTTATAACTAAATTGAAAACCACATTGACAGTAATCAAGATACAAATGATCAACAACATCTCTTTTATTTCTTTCAAAGGATTCAAAATGTCTCCAACTTGTAGCTGCATAGATTGAAACACCACATCCTTGCTACCATTGTTTTCTATTTGTTGCGAGTCTCTAAAGATTATATCTTCCCTCTCTTTTGTGTTGTCAACATCATCACACCATACGAAACCTTTGCATTCAGCACCTTCCTACGTCATACAACCACTTTGCATAACCATAACATCCCTATCATAAAATAAAACTAATTCAAAACCATGCCTTACATATTTCCTTGTACACTTCTAGAAATATTTGTTGTAATGTTGTTCTATAGTTGATAGAAGTAATTTCATTTCATCTCCACATAAAGGGCACCTCAATCCATGAGAAGATGAAGTAGACATCTAAAAACTACAGGAAATGTAGCTAATTGTAAGAACTGAAATAATAATAAAAAATACAAGAAATAGGCAAATTTAGAAACTGAAATCGACATATAACCAAATCAAACAAGAAATTACCCCCAAAATGGATGAATTCCTACCTGAAATTGATGATCCCCTTTCAAATCGTGACTTCGCCTATCAAATCTTCACCGATTGGATGATATCGAACCCTATACCTCGAAATCGACAGCCTTTTCCCCAAATTCCAGAACCCTAAAATTTTTTAGGAGAAATCGCCCGTGACAATTGTGTTTTGATTTAGGGTCTAGGCGAAAGGGTAATAATACCCCTGTATGCACACACTACGTCCATCTTAACTCGCAGAATTCCCAATTGGAATTGATTTGTTAACGATGCAAAATGTGATGACCAAAATCGGAAAATTAAAAGTGCGGTGACGAAAATTAAAATTGGGCCAAACCCGAGTGACCAAAATTGTAATTAATCCAATCTATGAAGAGGATTTAAGAGCAAAATTGCAAATTAGATGAATGAGAAACTTGACTGCAATATGAGAATGAGAGAATTGGAGAGTTGTGAGGATGAAAGTATTTTGTGAGGAATGAGAGGAAATAAGGACTCATATTTATACACCTTGAAATGAATTGATGATCAAGTTTTAGACTTATTAGCTTCATTTCCTATAAAACTTCTTAACGTTATATCTTAGAGTTTTTTTTACGGAAAATGACATTGACTTAATAACCTTTAACTGTTGGGACATTGCTGCTACCTGTGTGGGTATTTAAAGAAAGGGCATCTAAGCAAATATGAGATAGTGTATGATCATTTTGGAATGTCATATTTGAAATGGATTTTTATCACAAATGGTCCCTGAGGTTTGCAAAATTATCACCTTTGGTCTTTTATGTTTTTTTTTGTTGACATTATTGGTTCTTTATGTTACACATCACACATCAATTTGGTCAATGTCATTAACCTTTAAATATATATTGTTTAATCCACATGGCATGCCAAGTCAGCAATTTAACAGAATCTCACTTGAAATTGGCTATTATTAAATAAAGAGGGGTGTATCTAATACTTACTTACAAAAACTTTTTTAAGTGAGTGATTTTTATAGAATTGACAAATTCTTAAATACTTTCATATAGTTGATAAAAGTCACTAGTAAATTAGCATGACTTTTGCTATTAACAATTATCCTGAAAAGTATAGAAAACTCATTCATTTAATAAGCTTTTTAAAAGTCATTAACTTTTTGGATACCACCAAATTTAAAAAGACTTTTTAAAAGTCACAACTGGATACCACTAAACTTTTAAATACTTTTTAAAAGTCACAATTGAATACCTCCTAGACTTTTAAACTATATAAAAGTCATTAAAAGTTTGAATTGGATACACTCCTAGGTGTTTTACAAAAGAGTTATTTTAGAATTGGGGATTACAAACTTTAGAGCATCTCCAAGAGAGATGTCAATTGCAAAATGTTAAATTTGAATTTGATGGCTTATGTGGCAATTTAACACTTTGGAAAAAATTGAACTCCATCCAAAATGTCAAATATAATATTATTTTATTATATTTTTAAAAGCAAATGAGCCCATATAATGCATAAAATTTGAAAATAGAGTAAATGACAGTGGATCCATGATAAAAAAAATATTTGACATCAAATTCATGTAAGATTTGACTATTCAGTTAGAGAGTAACTTTCACTTTCAATTTTTATAATTTCATGTCCATATGATAATTTGACGGTGGAAGATGCTATTTACAAATAATGCAATAGGGATTTGCGATTTTAGGCTTTAGTTATTTCGGTAAAAGTACCAAAATATCCCTAAACCCTAATAGGGTGGAAAGATCTTTGTTACCTTTATATCTCTCGGTTCCCTATATATTTGTGTTCCTCTAGTTCTTCTGTATCCCGTGTTTCCACTTGGGCGCCGTCACCAGCTCCCCAAAGAAACCCTAACCCCCAAATCCCCAATCTCTCCATCTGAAACGGCTCCATCCACCCACAAAATGGGGAGAAAACGAAAGCTCGACGCCAACAACACCGAGTCCTCCGAGCCCTCCAAGAAACAACAACCGGTCGTTGAAGAAGAGGAACCCAAACCCCAAAACGAACCAGCAGAGGAAATAGTCGAAGAAGAAGAGGAAGAAGTTGAAGAAGAAGAAGAGGAGGAAGATGAACAGGAAGAAGACAAAGAAGATGAAGGAGAGGAAGAGGAAGAGGAAGAGGACGAGGATGAAGGAGAACCTGGTGTTGAGTATAAGCAAAACGAGAACGTGACGATGACGTCCACGTCGGAAGCTTCGGATCTGGCTGGTGACGGTGCCGACGAGGACGAGCCGATCCAGAATCTTCTAGAACCCTTCAGCAAGGACCAGCTTATTGCCCTGCTCCGCGAAGCAGCCGATACGCACGGTGACGTATCTGATCGGATCCGTAAGGTTGCAGATGAGGATCCGATTCACCGCAAGATCTTCGTCCACGGGCTCGGATGGGACACCAACGCCGAAACCCTAACCAGCGTGTTTAAGGAGTATGGTGAGATTGAGGATTGCAAGGCAGTGTGCGATAAGGTCTCTGGTAAGTCCAAGGGTTATGGCTTCATTCTATTCAAGACTCGTTCTGGGGCTCGAAAAGCCCTAAAGCAGCCGCAGAAGAAGATCGGCAATCGGATGACTGCGTGCCAGCTGGCGGCTATTGGCCCAGGCCCGGCTCCGAGTGCTGCCGCCGCTGTGCCTGTGGTGGTCCAGACGGCCCAGTCACAGACAGTGTCGGAGTACACGCAGAGGAAGATCTATGTGAGCAATGTTGGGGCTGACTTGGAACCCCAGAAGCTGCTGATGTTCTTTTCTAGGTTTGGAGAAATTGAGGAAGGGCCGCTGGGGCTTGATAAGATGACTGGGAGGCCTAAAGGGTTTTGTTTGTTTGTGTATAAGTCGCCAGAGAGTGCAAAGAAGGCATTGGAAGAGCCGCACAAGAATTTTGACGGCCACATTTTGCATTGCCAGAAGGCTATTGACGGTCCAAAGCCGGTCAAGTCTCAGCACCCGAACCAGCACCACCACAAATCCCATAATTCCAAGTTTCAGAGGAATGAGAATCCGGGTTATGTTGGTGGAGCTGCGGCAGGAATGGGTCATTTGATGGCGCCAGCAAGTGGTGGGATTGGGTTTAACCAGGGTGCTGCGGCCGCCCAGGCATTGAATCCGGCACTTGGGCAGGCACTGACTGCATTGTTTGCAACTCAGGGGGCTGGTTTGGGGCTGACAAACCTTTTGGGAACTTTTGGAACGGCTCCGAATGTGAACCCGGATGTTCCTGGTGCAGGACATGCCATACAGGGTGGGTATGCGAATCAGGCAAGCATAAGCCCTGGAATGATGGGAAGCTATGGAAATCAAGGTGCAATGCAAGGTGGCTACCCGAACCCGCAGATAGGGCAAGGTGGTTCAGGAAGAGGGCAGCATGGTGTTGGCCAATCTGGTGGCGCTCCTTACTTGGGGCATTAGGTGCCCCTGAGGTATAACAAAATCACTCTTTTACTTGGTAATTTTAGTTATTCTCACGCTCACAGCACAACTAATCACAACAAAGTCACTCTCATACTATTCCTTTTTTGGTAGTTAAATACTATTTGTACTTTAGTAAGTTTAATTGACCGAGTGTTGAAGATTTAATTGTATAGGCTAACAGGAAATAGAACATCATTGCTTGAATCCTATTCATTTTCATTTACTAGGTTACTGAAGGCTATTAGGGGTTTCAAGTTTTAGATGCCATCTATTGTCAATGAAGGGGTGATTCCTTTGCGAGGAAAGGCCTGGGGTATAATTTTTTGTGTGAAAACAAATTGACTTTTGGTTTTAGATGACAGAAACTTTGGCTTGCTGGGTATTTAGATTGATTTTGAAAAACTGAATAAGTGACTTTGCAATTGATCAAGGGAGTGTGCGTTCTTTTGAGCAATTCTTTTAGAATTTTTAGGATCTTTTTCAATACTATTGCTTCTTTATTTTGTACAGCTCCTTAAGATGGATACTTTCTTGTCAAAGTTCTGGAATTTAAAGAGTTTGAATTATCTAATGTTTTTGCAGCAAGTTGATTTCATTGTTGCATTTAGAAATTAACTGTCGAGACCAGTTCTCCTTTCGACTTTTAAGTCTTAACTTGTATTCATTTTAAAGGGATTTTGGGTTTTAAACCTTTCAACTCTTTTGAAATTATTTTTCACAATTTTTTATTAAATGTGCAGATCCCAAATAGGTGCATCAGTGTTTTTGTACTGGTCTGGTGATTCTTCTGAAGTTTAAAAGGAGCTGATGGTTACTACAAAGAGCAGAATCTTAAAACTGTCAAATGAAATTTCTGTTTTCCTTCCCTTTTCTGTCTTTTCCTTCTTCAAAGTACTGTAGTTTTTTTAATTTTATTTGTTTGAAAGCTCAAGAGTTTGAGAAATTCTCTTATAAACCTATCTGTATTTTATGGAGTCAGCGAGGTTGAACAAAAATACTTTTTAAATTCCCAATCCTATGGAGTAAATGAACTTTATAATGTAGTTTTTCTTCTGCATTGCTCATTGTTAACTTTGTTTATTAATGCTCTTTTATTGTTTTTTATTGGTTTTGAATAATTTTCTTGTATTTAACACCACAATTTTATCATCATAGCATATTTGATGGATCTTTCTAAACTGTGTTTTTGTCAGCTCGAAATGGTACTGAATGGTGCCCTATGAGTCATGATATTTTTGTGTGAAACATCAGACCTCATACGATTCGCTTTAGATGATAACATGATCTTATTGTTTACTGCAGTCCTTTTGGCAGGTAATGTGATGCAGGTTGTGAGGCCATAGAAAATCTATTGTTAGGTTTTTTAGAGTTTTGAAGTAGGAGCTGTGATCAGTTTTCAAGTAAATGCTTCTTAATATAAAAGTTGGTCATCTAGCCATGGGTATAGAGCTTGTAGCTGAATATAGAATAATGGTGTGGTGGAGCCGGTTTTTATGTTCAGTTACGAACTCTAATATCATAATCCTAATACCCATGTGTGAAACAAAGTCCATGGACTTCAGGATTGTTGATAGTTCTCACAAAGTAATTGATAGGCTTCGTGGAATGGAGGTAAGACAATGAACTTAAGATATTGCTGATTTTTGCTGTATATCTTTTTGTTAAAAGAAGCTTGTCCGGCACCATTGGTTTCAAAATACATTTCAAGTGATTTGGTCTGGTTGGGACAGGATTCAGGTTATGATGGTGCTGATGAGTTGACCAATCCTCTATCCCGTCCCCTCCCCCTTCCCTTTCTTTCATTAGTTCTACTCAGAGGTCTACCCCTTACTTCTCCTTCATTACTCTTGCATGGTCGGGATATCCAGCTGAACTTCCAAAGTTAGCGTCTTTTTGTCACTAGTTTGCATTGATAAATTTTGGGTCAGCAGAACAAGGGACTCATGTTTTCTTGCATATATAGAAGTCAATTGAACTTCCTTATCACTTGGCAAAGTTCATAGTACTTCGTTTTAGCCCTCATCGAAGGTCTTTCTAAAGCTGCTTTGCAATCTCATCCTTGGTTGTTGAACCTAACGGAGGTTCAATCCATTTATCCACTGTAAAAGTAAAACTTCGGATATGATAGATGGAAACGACTTGACGATAGTTGCTGCTTTCTCAAGCAAGATTTGTCATCATGTATCTGTGTTCTTGTCCTAGTGAGTGGAGATCACATGTGGATGTTTTGAATGAGCGGTGCCCAAGTGACCGCAACCCTTATACATGCCGGAAGTCACATCCAGGGAGTCAGTTTTGCTCCAAGTATTGAACAAATGGTCACCCAATTACTATTACTTAAATGTACCAACGGTGTTAGAGTCCTGGCTTGTCTCCAGTGAATATTTCTATTCTGGATTTTGCCAGAGGGTTGTATTCTGTGCTAGAATGTTAGATGTTGGAAAGATGTGAAAGCTGGCCCTTTGAAAATTCTCTACAGTTATAAGAGCCTCATACATGATTAGAATATCAGGTTGTGCACTGCAATTTTGAAATATTTTTAGTTTCACTTTGGTTGCATTCGGACCTTTGGATGTGAAAGTAAAAGATTGTTATGAGATAATTTTAAGCATTTAGTCTCAATGTTATGGCCTTTGCTAACATTGCCCTAGGAAATGCTTTTACCGCATGTATCTCTCTTAATTATTACAACATTCTTTGTAGAAAAAAACACTTGTCAAACTGTTCATTCAACCTGAAAAGAAAAAAAAAAAAACCGTTCTTCCTGTTTTAGTTGCGTGCAAGTTTTAGAGTGCTATTAAATGAACTCTAAAATTAACTGAGTACATCTTACTATTAAATTATTTGTATTATTTATTAAATGACTAATTTATGATAATATAAAATGATCAAAAAGGAAATATTGAATTGGAAAATAAATATAATTTTAATAAGTACATTATACTCGCCATATTCAACTCTAATCAAACGTCTTACTTGACGATGACGGCGAACAACGCAGGAGTATTGGCAGTGGCGCAAAGAGGTATTGTTGAATGTTTGTTTCTTTTCCCCTTCCTTTGCCGACCAACAGCCCTCCATTGCTGCCCAACAACTCTAATGCAACTCCCCTTCATTAGAGATGAAGGTTAAGGAAATTATTAAGAGACCAAATCTGAAAGTGGAAGACCATCTAACTATTATTAACAATCATTGAAGATATTAGTTGGATCTAAAGTTCAAATATAAGAAGGCATTTGGGAATTAGTTTTCATTTGAATCAAGTTTGCAGTAGCTATTAACCCATATGGCTTGCTGTTGAACCAGTTTGAACAAATTCGTTATTTGAAGACTAAATCAAAACCCCATTGAGATGAGAATTTTAAAATTTTTTAAAAAATAAGGCATTTACAGAATTTTAAAAAACAAAAAAACCAGATTTGTTCAAATTGACTCCTTTTAAAGTGAAGAACAAAAGCTTTAGAAGAAATTAAAATATGACGTGACAAATGAGATGTGATATAGTGTATTAGGGTATACTAAGGATATTTGTGTATTTAAATATGGTGTACTTAGTTCATTGTATATTTTGATTTAAATATTAGGGGTACTTAGATATGTAATGACCTCAAAAATAATGTTTGATTTTATTATTTTTGTGGAAAATCTTATTAAGTCGTGTGACTATTTTGGGTGTTGTATGAATTTGGTTTGATGTAAAAATATTGGAATTAAGTGACTTAATCAAATTGGGACAAAATACCCTTACGATTAAGTTTATGATTTTTCAAAGGAAGTACAAGAAATTGAAGTGAGAAAATTATGATGTTTGAATTGGAAGATCGAGCTTGATCTCACGAATGCGTAGGCGCAAACAGTTCGTGAATCCGAGTTAAAACGAAGAAGTTAGACTTTGCCTATAAATTTCAGATGGACACTGTTGAGATTTAGAATTTGCAATTTGCCCGGAGGTTTGAGAGTTCATTGGAGAGGCGATTTTCGGCGGCTGCTGCGGCGGTGTACGGTGGAGGTGATCGACACCACCAACCCAGATAGAAAGCCTGCTATCTCGTGAGCATAACCCAAGAAGAATCGGAGTCATCAGAGGTGCGGTGAAGGCAGACCGACGCCGTGAAGTTGGTTCGTCAACAGTGAATTCAACAACTTCAATCGGCGGTTTGAGCCACTTACACTTCGAATTGGACCTTGAGGTAAGAATTAAAGTTGTTCTACTCAGTATTACGAATATTTTGGCATAGGTCTTGACCGGTGATTCTAGGGTTGGTCAGTCGCGGAATGGTACTGGAACCACCACCGGCGGTGGCGGCGCATGGTGGCGATTCTGAGTTAGGGCTTTAGAGATAGAATTTAGTCATGGAGTTACTGAACATGATAGTATGTTTAAATTGTTGAGATTTCGTCGTTTAGTCGACGATTTCGGAGCCTCACAAATCTGGACCATTGATCGGAGATGATCGGACCGTTGGATCATGTCCAATTTTAATTATGTTGTAGCTGGTGTTGTGAGGAGTCTGTAGGTTCAGACAGATTGATGATCAGACGTCCCGATATTAAGTTATCATGTTTCGAAGTTAAGGCGAGCGATTGCCATTCGATCGTGCGATATAGAATTATCCGAAACCGTTGGATTGGGCCCAAATTGTTGCAGGGTGATGTCGGGACTATTTAGAGTCCATTGGTGTGATCGGATTTGGAATCCGAGGCTGTGGGCCTAAGGCGGATTTTTGGGGTGTCAGTTAGACATGTAGGACCCACGATACCCAAATAGTGACCTTTTGGACAATGAGTATCATTGGTCATGATTCGACGTCGCAGCACGTACGTCACAGTTTTGGAGTTGGTTGGATGAAATTTGATTGCTTTGGATCCCAGTTGGTCCAAAGGGCAATTTCGTCATTTGATGCGAAATCTTGGATTTTGGAGTTTTGTGCTAAGTTGAGCTATGTACTTTGCTTAGGTACTATTGGAGATTGAGTTGCTCGTGGAGGTTTGAGATTGAGGATTCGTTAAGTTGTTGAAGACGCAGCTTGGACGAGAGGTGAGTAAAACCATCCTAATCGTGAGTAAAATCACGAATTATTATATTTATTATAATGTGACCTTGGATAATGTTAATGGCTATAATTAACATATTGGTTGTGATTT
Source organism: Prunus fruticosa (assembly GCA_018703695.1). Lineage (NCBI taxonomy): Eukaryota > Viridiplantae > Streptophyta > Magnoliopsida > Rosales > Rosaceae > Prunus > Prunus fruticosa. The sequence goes on along the minus strand of CM031922.1, from coordinate 27,065,029 downwards.
TATAAAATGTTTTAATTGATTTAAAACACATGAACTTGTTCATTCGACTGTTCATGAGGTAAGTGAAACCTATTTTGTTTTGAATTGATTATTTTATTGGAGATTTTGGTGTTGAACCATATAACATATGTTGTGGATGTATGGTGGAAATTCATTCGTGAATAACCACATAAATATATATAATAAATATATATATTGTTGTGATTGATGTATTTGGCTATAAAACAATGTTTAATGTGAAACAACATTTTATATTGTTTTGGTGTTGATGGATTTAGGTGAGAATACCTTGAATCCCTTCTAAGTTTGTCAGGTGGGCATTCTCGTGGCAAATAATGAGGGATAAATTACCCTAGGGAGCAAGACCCAAGAACAGTTAGAGCTCTAGTCTGGCCCCATCTAGTACTCATGACTGGAGTGTAATCATGAGTGAACACTACTTTGGAGTTTTGTAGTGTTATAGATTAAATGTTCATAGTATTCTCTCTTCTATATGTCAAATAAATGTCGTGTGAAAACTACTTTGAAATAAAGAGTTTTGGTGTGGTCACAGGTGGTGATTCGAAAAAGGTTCTTTAAATAAAATAAAAGAATTGTGATTGTGATGATATTGATGATTATGATTACCTTGGTTATACAAGGATTGTGGTGTGCTAATGAAAGTGCATGTGTTTGTATATTATGTGTAATTTGACATATTATACTCTGGACGTGGTTTACTTATACGAGTTTTAGAAAGCTTACCGGGTTGTTCTGGTGAACCCGGTGCACTATTCAATGGTGTATGGGAAAATCCTGCAGGTGGTAGAGACTGTGAGAAGGAGAATTAAAGTGAGGAGCAGGAGGCTCATTGGTAGTTCCAGAGTGCAAAGTGTGGTGTGAGAGTGTTAGACTTCTGCTGTGTGAAATGAGCTCTAAGGAGCAGATTATGTAATATGATGATTGTTCATTTTATTATGTAAGTTTGTAATGTAATATTTGACTCAAAAGAGTTGAGTCATTATTGACATTGTGGTTCAGAAAAGTGGTGTTGTATCAAGAAAGAAAAGTTTAAATTTCTAGGTACTTTTGTTGAAGGTTCCGAAATTCGCGTCCCGGATTGTTGGTTGTTCTGTTTAAATTTGCAGATTAATTGTTGTTGAAAATTCGGAGCGTGATAAGATCATATGGTGCACTTAGTTAATTTTAGAGTTCGTTTAGCATCACTCATTTTTTATAGCTCTTTTTTCCTTGTGTTGGGAGAAGTTCAATGTTCGAATCTCCCACCTCCATTTATGAGATAAATGTGTGCCTAGAGTGACATTGCTCGTTCTTTGATTGTTGTAATATATTATGTCGTAAATGACAGGCTTTTAGTTCGAGGAAACTTGCAGTATAATTTTTCTGAGACAGTTTTTGCATGTGGATTGTAAGCAAACTGTAACAATTTAACGAAGTGGAATTAATTCGTTCTTTGATTTCAAAAGTTCAGGCGTTATTTTGTTGATAAAAAAAAAATTAGAATGAGTTTATTAATTGCAATTCTTTCCTTAGATTTGTTGAAATGAACTAATATACTTTTTTTTCTTCTTCTTTTTATCTAAGAAAGAGGGATTCCAACAAATCTACCCTCCCAAATTTAATTACTCAAATGAAGTATAAACTTTATCCGTGAGTCTAAGATCAAATGATTACAATTACAATGAATTGATAAGTTTTTGCATGAGTACATACATACGGGCGATTACTTAATTTATTAGCATATTTTGCATGTTTTTTTTATTCTTCCATGGTCCTCCCTATGCTAAGTCAAGTTACCACAACGTTGATTCGGTGATCGGTGTTACTCTGTCAGTGGTTCGGTTTCCCAACAGTAAGAGCATTTCCACCCTATATGCTATGATGTTTATTCACTTAAATAGTGCCTGTCATACTAATTTTTGTTGTTGTTTTTTCACCCCTTACCATGACAAAGAGCAATTATTATTCACAATAATTATTTTATTTTATTTTATACTTATACGATTAATTTTAATAAGATTTTCAGTTGCCATGTGTCTATATTTATTGTAAAATTCATATTTCATATTTCAGATAAAATATTCGGATAAGATTTTATGTTGCAACGTGTCCAGATTTATTATGAAATTCACATAATAGATTTCGGATAAGATTTTCGGTTGCTACTGTTGCACCACGTGTCATCTCTATTTTCTAAATTCTATTATAAAACCCTCATATTCAGGTATGAGGTGAATCCAATCTTTCACAAAATTCTCTATGAATTTTATTCCACATATGAGAGAACTTAATCTTGTGATCATGCAATGACCAACTTGGATCCAATACTCACGCAAGAAAACATCTTCCATGGTTGTCAATGAGCTTTTAACTTCGATGGAAGAGGCCATTTGTATTTTTACACAAATGGAATTTAGTAGTAGAAAATTTAATGTGGAAAGTGAATAATATTGGTAGGAGAAGAATTTACACAAAGATAGGAGAAGAATTTGTATGAAGATTTGGTGTGGAAAAATAATAATATTGATAGGTATTTATAGAAGAAAAAAAAAATTCAGAATATTTTGGTATTTTTCCAAATTGTTTGCAAACAAAATTTTCAACCGTTAGATGACAGCGGAAAAATTGATCGAACACTCCAGGTAACGCCACATGGCTTTTAGCCTTTGGAGGAAGCAGGTGCTGACACCAGCGAAAAATATTCAAATTTGTTTACTGTTGGCGTGCATGATGCGCTGGTTTTTCGCATGTACGTCACGCGCCAACCAAGGACAGATCCATAGAAGAGCAATGGTGGTTAAGTGACCCCTGCAACCCTTGGAATTTACCATTGAATGGGATAAAATTGACCCCCGCAAAGAGTTCGACGAAGTCTCCAAAGAACTCCCAGCGAGTAGTGCGAGCGCTTCCTTTTTTTTTTTCCTTTCCCTAATGTCAAAATGACGTTGTCCCACAAATATTTCATTTCTTATTTTAAACCTGACTAAAATGATGTCATTTTGAGTCATGTTGTTTTTGTTAAAAAAAGACGCAACCTATTGTTCCTTTCCCTTCCCTCCCTCATCTGGACTAGGCTACTTGGGTGGAAATGCTCTAATGAAAAGTATAAGAAAATGAAGATGGTTAAGAAAAGGATTGTGGGTGAGATTAAAGCTTAGGGCAGTTTCAGGAGTCAAACCCTTGTCATGGCAAGGGGGGGCTAATGCTAATACTATTTATGTGAATAGTGTCTGTCCTTACAAAAAGTAAGTTGCATTTTCAGGAGTAGCCATGTCAAAGGGCAAGTAATATTCAATTTTTTATTTTTTTCACAAATTTATTTACTTAAACAATTAATTTGGACAATATTTTCGAATGAGATTTTCTGATAAAATATTTGGATAAAATTTTCGGTTTCAAATTTCAGATAAATTTTTGTTTCAAATTTATGATAAATTGCAAAATTTAAATTTCATATGCATTTCATATGAATTTCAAATTTCAGATAAATTTCATTTGAATTTCAAATTTCGGATAAAATTTTCACCCTATAAAATTGCGCCACGTGTCATCTGAATTTCAAATTTCGGATAAGATTTTCACCCTATAAATTGCTAGGGCTGGGCATTTTTTCTGAAAACCCAAATTGAACCGGCCTTTAACCGAACCGATTTTGGCGGGTTGGTCCGGTTTTTAAACTAAAATTATTGAAATCAGCATAAACCCGAACCAGACCGTGGTGAGCCCTTTGAACCGATTTGAAATTTTTTAAATCGGCGAAACCCGAAACCGGACCGATTCCATGTAAATTGCCTAAAAATTCAGAGTTTGCGCGCTCATGAGGAATCGAACTCTAATTAGAGTTCGGGTACAAGTCCCAAATACCACTAGACTGATGCACCTTCTTGTGGAACAATCATACAATTGTAATATTTATTACAATCTAACCGTCCCACAAACTCTCCTTTTCTTTTTCTTTTCTCCCAACCGTCATCATTTCTTTCTTCTCTTCTCTCTCCATCTTTTTCCTTTGCTTTTTCTTCTTTTCTTCTTCATTTCTTTTTCTTTTCTCCCAACCGTCATCATTCCTTTCCTTCTTTCTTCTCTTCCATCCATCTCTCCATCTTCTTCATCTGCTTTTTCTTCTTTTCTCCCAGCCATCATTTCTTATTTCTTATCTTCTCTCTCCATCTTTTTCTTCGTTCTTCTTCATCCCGATGGCTGCATTTTCTTCTTCTTTCGTTCTTCTCTCCATCTTCTTCCTCGGCTTCTTCTTCCTCCCCATACCCCCTGGAAGATCCCACATCGACCAACGAATTGGGGGTGATGTGCCTTATATGTGCACACCCACATCCATCTAGCACGAGGCCTCATGAGGCAAGAATTCCCATGCTTGAGCCCGTGGGCAAGATAGTGGATGGGTGAGCCCAGGAACAAAACCCAGCGGGCCGAGGCCCGGCTGGGACAATATCGTGCTGTGGCAGAATGGGGCCCACCATGTCTTCCCTGACGAGGCCTTTTGGAAGCTCACCTGGCTTCGGAGTCGTAGGAACTCCGAAGTTAAGCGAGTTGGGGGCCAGAGCAATCTCAGGATGGGTGACCCACTGGGAAGTTAATAGTGAGCTCCAGAAACAAAACCGTGAGGGCCAGAGGGGGCCCAAGGCGGACAATATCGTGCTACGGCGGAGCCGATCCGAGATGTGACAATTTGGTATCAGAGCCACTCTGCCTTGTGGTGCGAGTGTGCCGACGAGGACGTCGGGGCCCCTGAAGGGGGGGTGGATTGTAAGATCCCACATCGACCAACGGAGGGGGGTGATGTGCCTTATATGTGCACACCCGCATCCATCTAGCACGAGGCCTCATGAGGCAAGAATTCCCATGCTTGAGCCCGTGGGCAAGATAGTGGATGGGTGAGCCCAGGAACAAAACCCAGCGGGCCGAGGCCGGGCTGGGACAATATCGTGATGTGGCAGAATGGGGCCCACCATGTCTTCCCTGACGAGGCCTTTTGGAAGCTCACTGGCTTCGAAGTCGTAGGAACTCCGAAGTTAAGCGAGTTGGGGGCCTGAGCAATCTCAGGATCGGTGACCCACTGGGAAGTTGATAGTGAGCTCCCAGAAACAAAACCGTGAGGGCCAGGAGGGGGGGGCCCAAAGCGGACAATATCGTGCTACGGCGGAGCCGATCGGGATGTGACACCCCCCAACCACGAAGTGATCCTCAAGCCCTCAATTCCAGTTCAATCCTCTTCCATCGATGTTCGCGGAACCAAACCAAACCGCACCGACTCCTCGGCGTGCCGATTGTAGTCGGTCTTGCATCTCCTCGGCGTCGCGGAGGTCTCCAAATGGGTATGCCGATGACCTCCGGTCGACGTACGGTTTGAGCCCATACCCAAACCAACCCGCACCGTGTCCAGCCCTAAAAATTGCGCCACGTGTAATGTCTATCGACCTAAATTTTTCTATAAAACTAAGGCTCAGCTCACAAACCTCTCACACTACATCTTCTCAAAAATTTCATTTCTCAGATTTTAGATTTCATATTTCATATTCCATTCTCAATGGCAGACATGGAGGAGGTCTGGAGAGGCAAGAACGAGAAATAAGAGAAAGAAGGCGTAGACGAGCTGCAAGCAAAATAGTGCAGAGAGAACTAGATCAGCAAATTGTCATGGCTGTGGCTTTGCTTGATGAAGAAAACCAGAGCTGTTGTGGTTCACATGAAGGCAGTGGCCCGAATGTTGACAGACATAGGCATTCTCGGGGTACGAATCTTATGGAAGATTATTTTATCCCAACATCTCTGTACTCTAATGTTCATTTTCAAGGGCAATATAGAATGCAACAATATTTGTTCAATAAAGTCATGCATGATATTTGCAATTATGATGAATTCTTTGTTCAAAAGAGAAATTGTGCTGGTGTTTTGGGACTGCTTTCCGAACAAAAGTTCACAGCTGCTATACGAATGTTGGCGTATGGTACATCTGCGGATCAAGTGGATGAGATTGCCCGGATGGGGAAGTCCACTGCTTTGGAGAGTTTGGTTAGATTTTGTGATGCAGTCGAAACTCTATACACCAGGGACTACCTGCGAGACCTACGCCTAGAGACCTGCAACGACTTCTACAGAAAGCCGAATGGAGAGGATTTCCAGGAATGATTGGTAGCATTGACTGCATGCACTGGCAATGGAAGAATTGCCCAACTGCCTGGCAAGGAAATTATGGCAATAGAAAAAGGCAAAAAAGTATCATCCTTGAAGCCGTTGCAGGATTCGATATATGGGTTTGGCATGCCTTCTTCGGAGTTGCTGGATCTCAAAATGACTTGAACATCCTAGGTCAATCCCCGATGTTCAACGATGTTTTGAGAGGAGAAGCCCCGAAAATCACCTATGAAATCAACAATACCGTCTACCAAACTGGGTATTATCTAGTTGACGACATCTACCCGAGGTGGACAACATTTGTCAAATCACTTCCGCATCCCCGAACCCAGAAGCAAAAATTATTTGCTACCTATCAAGAGAGTTACAGAAAAAATGTGGAGAGGTGCTTTGGTATCCTCCAAGCTCGGTGGGGGATCATTAGGGGTGCGAGGTGTATGTTGATGAGGAGGTGTTGAGGAGCATAATGATGACATGCATCATCCTCCATAACATGATTGTGGAGGATGAGTATAATTACGAAGCTGAAGAGGTGTACGAACCGAATCCCATGAACACGCCCTTGACAAGAATTTATGAAAAACTCATAGGGTCAAATGGAGAACCATTGGAGCATGAACCGTTGGTTAGAGATGGTCGTTTCATGATTCGTATGATTGATCGATATACGGAGATGCAATCGTCGTATATTCATGAACGCTGTCAAGTTGACTTAATGAAGCATTTATGGGCGGTGAAAGGCAATGACGTTGAATGAAGTGAAGTGAATATGTTTTTTTTAAGATTTTAATGTTTATATTTTATGTTTAGTTATGTTTTTTTTATGCTTTGGTTGTGGTTTGTTTGTTTTTATATTTTTAATGCTTTGGTTGTGATTAGTTTTTTATGTATGGAATGTTTTGAATAAAAAGGAATTTTATTTAATAGTTTCTTTCGTAACTCAAAGAAAACCAATGCTACTAATAAAATAAAATTTAGAGTAGAAAGTGAAAAAAAGCCATAATGATAGAGAAAAATTAAACTTGAAAGTGAAAAAAATTTAGAGTAGAAAGTGAATAATAATTGGAGAAGGATAAGATGTATGAGGATTTTTGTTAACAGTGAAGACTGGGGATTGGTATTTATAGAAAATAATTCAGTATTTTTTGGGGTTTTAAAAAAAAATTTCATAATTTTTTGCCTTGAAAAATTCCAAGCCATTGGATTGGATGACAAAACGAATCGAAAGAACCAGAACATGTTGTGTAGATTTCAGCTGCACCAAAATGGATTAAGCTGCATCCTCAACTTGTGATACTCGCAAGTGCACGAGCCGTTCGGTAGTATAGCGTATGTAAGTGTGATCAATGCATATTTATGTATCATTTTGTAACACTCTACCCTATTGTTTGGTTATGTTTTTAAATAAAACTTGTGCTTTTAATCCATTTTGTGTTTATTATTCAGTTCATTGAGCTCTAGGTACCACTTGAGGCATTTGAAGCAAAACGAAGCAAAATGGTGCAAAAACGTGCAAAACTGGAGACTGAAGTTAGAAATTCATTTCGGACCTATCTTCTTCATCTGAACTTGGATTGGGCCAATACCTGTGTGGTTGGATCAATAACATTCTGGAATTCAAAATGGACATCTTAAAGTCGACATTTGATCAGCCAAGCCCAATTCGTAAGCCCAAGAAGTTGTTCATCATGCTGACAGGAAGATGAGCTCATTGCATGCTTGGTCATGGTGAGCTAGGCATGAGCTAGGGCTGCTGAATGGATGCTTGGTCATGGTGAGCTAGGCATGAGCTAGGGCTGCTGGATGGATGCTTGGTCATGCTGACATATTGATGAGCTATGGCTGCTGGTGGGATTAGTTGGTGAAGTGCAGCAACCACATTCTAATTTTCAATTGCAAGTGTGTTAGGTGATTGCCATAATTAATTCTGATTTCTTACTTCCCTCTCCCTATAAATACAACTTCCATTCCAGATTCAAAGTGTGCAAGCCTGGGATTCACAACCCCACAAAACCCTCTCCATCCATCCTTAAACACTCCCATACACTCTAGGTGCAAGTCTGGGATTCACAGCCCCACAATTCAGCCATCCTTCACTCCATCCTCCCTCAAACACTTCCATCATTTTCCCAAACACATTCAGAAATTATCCTCAAACACTCTCACAATCCCAAACACTCCAGAAATCAACCCAACACTCCAAACTGCCTCAAATCACCAAAACAGCTCCAGAAAACCTTCCTTCCATTTCCCTACGAATTTCCTCTTTCTCTACCATCACAACTCACCCAAATTCATCCCCAATCATCTCCTTGGCTGTCATACATCCTTCTAGATATGGGAAAGCATTTGGAGAAGCATTAGACGTGGAGAAGCACTTGGAGAAGCCTTGGACACCACAAGAACTTCAGAAAAAGGGGTTTTTCTACTCTTATTGCATTCATTATGTTTTCTCATTTCTGTCTTAATTTCTTTCTCATTATGAGCAGCTAAATCCATAGCTAGGGTTTCAATGTAACCTGACAAGACAATTTCATGTTTCAAGTTAATTTTATCCTTTGTTGATTACTCCTAATTTTCTGGTCTCATTCACTTGTTCTTAATTGAATCTTTATCCATGTTTAAATAACTGGCCACTATGAACACATGCATGTTGGTTATCTAGTTGAAGTTTACATAAACACCATATGACTCTTGAACCGATTAGTGAATGAGTGGGTAATGCATTTAGGACAAACACCATGTTTAAATGTTTACTTGGTTCTTTTGTGTTCTTCTTAAGCTTAATGGATTCAGATTCATAGCCTAGACTAAACACCATAGCTAAGTTGTGTTTCTGAGTACTTGATTAAAACCAAACACCATATGGATAATCATACATAAGAAAGAACGAACTCCAGAAATTCTAATCAACTTAGGTGATTGTTAACTTGTTGCTTGAAATTGGATTGTCATGGTGAAGTTGAAACCCTAGTGCTTGTTTCCTTTGTCTCTACATTTTCTAAACATCTACTTGCTGGTTACTTGCTATTTTGCATTCCCTTTAGAAGTTTTCAATCACTTGCTATATGCTTTTCCTTTTTGTAATTGTTACTCAAAACAAACTCAACACAACCTCATTTAAATTCTGTTTAGTCTTAGGATTACTTGTGAGTCTAAGTAGTAGTAATAAGTGTCTTTCATCCAAGTCTCAGTGGAACGACCTCGTGCTTGCATTCCTATACTATAATTGGTTCGTGCACTTGCGAGAAATAGATAGAGTAAAATCTGTCCAACAAAGTGCGAGGTCGATTCCAGGGGATTGGTGATTGAATGATCCTGTTCAGTTTTCCTACACAAAATAGAAATGAATACAAAAGAAGCAAAAAGGGTTTTGTACAACACTTGAGAACATGGAGAGTTTGGATGAGAATAGAGAGAAGTGTTTGAGAAAGAGAAGGGAGAAGAGTTTTGGAGATTTGGAGACTTTTGGAAGAGAAGGGAAATGTGTTTGGGAAATTTGGAGAATTTGATGAAGGAATGGGAGAAGTGTTTGGGAACTTTGAGAATCTTGGAAGAGATTGGGAATTGTATTTGGGAAATGTTTTAGAGCATGGAGAACTTTAAAAGAGAATAAAGAAGTGTTTGGAGAATTTAGAAGAAGAGAAAAGAAAAGTGTTTGAGATTTATAGTACTACAAGGATCTTGTTACAACAATTGAGAACTACAAAAGGAAACTAAAAGAATTTGAGGGAGAGAAGGGAAGGGAGCTCTAGAGAAGTGCTTGAGAGCTCCCCCCTTGGGGTGTGATTACAAGCTTAGAAAACTTCCCTATTTATAGGCCTAGGGGAAGTGAAAATCTGAATTATACAATAGGTTTACCTACCACACTCACTTCACCAACTTACAACACTTAATTCACCTAACACACTATTACATTTGAAAACAATTCCTCTTGTCTTTAGGCTTAGTGTTGCAACTCCCACTTCATCATCTTTTGGCTCATTTGGCTGCTGCAAAATTCCACTCAAATATAGGTATTGAATATGCTTCACCAAACTTTCCCACAATCAACAACACTTCATCATGCATATGTCATGCATGACAATGCATTGCAGCCAGCTTGTGGGCTAGTTTTGGGCTTGTGGCTCCAGTCTGAAAAATCTGGAAAAATATGGATCTTGAAGCTCTTTGTCTTATCTTTCCAAGCATATGCAGCCCAACTCAAGGAAAAATCGGAAAGGCCTTCAAATGTGATTTTTGGCCCAGTAACGCAGATGCTGCCGAATTTGACCTTAAGTTGCCAAAACATGTATAACTTTCTCTAGAAGACTCGGAATCATGAACCGTAAAATTCTACAGAAACTAGACTTCCGTATCTTTCTAATGATGTATGGCTCATTATCTGGTTCTTCTTGAGCAAGTACAGTCCAATCCGTGAAGTTGACTGATCTCAGACACCGTTTTGAGCTAACTTGTCTCCAAAATGCAATTAGTGAGTCTCAAGCTTATAACACTGAAACATACACAAAAGAAGTTAAAAGCACAAGTTTAACTCAAAAACATAACCAAATCATAAGTTAAAAGGGTACAAATTGATATGTAATTATGCACCGATCAGAACACGCCACGTGGCATAGATCCGTTGGCGGAACGCGCCAACGGAAAAAAATTTCAAACCCGCCTCTGACGTCACACTGGTGTTAGCAATGACATCAACCGCGCCTTCGGGCTCGTGCTCTGACTCCCCCTGCCTTCGGGCCAGCCCAAGCTCGTGGACCTCACCTCCTGCCCGGGCCAACCTTTGTTGATAGAACTTGATTTTGGGCTCCTCCCCCAACGCCCGAGGCCTAGGGGGCTACTGGAAGTGGCCTTAACTGGGCCAAATGGCCGGCCTTAGGAACATGGACTCTATTAAAATGATTTCAGATAATAATAAAAATTAAAAAAAAGCTCTGCTACATCGTTAGTACTGAGATGGCATCCCAACCCAATAGAAAGAAGACACCTGTGTTATTGTGTCCACGTCAGATCAGACTAAAACAGAAACAACTCTCCCAAATCGTCATCTCCGTCGCCGTCCTCTCTCTCTCTCTCTCTCTCTCTCTCTCTCATCACACCAGTTAAGTTGACATGCTTGGTGCATCTCACTCAACTATTTGGTTCCCTTTCTCAGCTCAGTAGCTTCCCAACACTGAGGGCGATTTATTGGGGTTTAAAAAAGGTAATTTATAGCCTCCCTCCCTCCTTGGACTTTCATTTTTACTCATGGATTGATTTAGTTAATGGATCCATCATCCATCCATCTAGGGTTTACTTGCTTCTATTTCTTCTTCAACGGGAAATCAACAGATTTTTTATTTAATTCATCATAGATGCAAAGTCAATCGTATTTGAATGAATGAAAACCTCTGTCCAAGTTGATTTCCATCCAATTATTGCTCAATTTTCTTTTTCAAAATCGTATTCTCGTTATGACTTTCTCTAATTTGAATTATTCTATGTATAGATAGATGGGGGGATATCAATTGATAAGCACTTCACAGAAGCTTTGATTGAGAAATCACCAGCCTTCATTTGCACTACCTTTTCAAAGCTCCGTCAATGGCATACTTCAACCTCTCTTTCCTCGCCCTCCTCCTCCTCCTGCTCCCACTCGCTCTCCTTCTCATCCTCTACCTCATAGTCCGGCCCCGCCCTGTCAAGATCCCAATCAAGAACCGCCACGTGTTCATCACCGGAGGTTCCAGCCGAATTGGGCTGGCATTGGCCCACCAGGCCGCCTCCGAGGGTGCCCGAGTCTCCATCCTTGCCCGCTCCATCGACAAGCTCGAGGAAGCAAAGAACTACATCCAACTCTCCACGGGCATTGACGTATCGATCTTCTCTGCTGACGTTCGTGACTACAATGCGGTATCAAAAGCGGTGGAGGAGGCGGGCCCCATTGACGTGCTGATTGTCAACCAAGGGGTCTTCATACCCGAAGAACTTGAGAAGCAGGGATTGGATGAGGTGAAGTTCATGGTGGACGTAAATCTGATTGGCAGCTTCAACATGATTAAAGCTGCTTTGCCCAAAATGAAGAAAGGAGAGGACAGTATGCCCCGTTCGATTGCTCTCATGTCTTCCCAAGCTGGTCAAGTTGGTATCTACGGTTACACAGCTTACTCTGCGAGCAAGTTTGGGCTTCGTGGGTTGGCCGAAGCTCTGCAACAAGAGGTGATATCTCATGATATTCATGTTTCTCTTATATTCCCTCCGGACACGGACACCCCTGGTCTTACTGAAGGTAAAATGTGAATAAAGTTGTTACTTTCGATGTGAGATTTGCTTGATTTGATTGAATTGGATTTGATTTTTCATCCACTCTGATTTTGATATTCACTTCTTCTTGTAGAGACGAAAAAGCGGCCGCAACTGACCAGCATTTTAGCAGAGTCGTCAGGGGTGATGAAAGCTGAAGAAGTTGCGAAGAAGGCTTTTGAGGGGATCAAGTCTGCTGCTTTTATTGTGCCTTGTAACCTTGAAGGGGCGTTGCTGTCTATTGTCACTGCTGGGATGTCTCCCCAGAGATCGTTTGTTATGGCATTTGTTGAAGTGGTTGCTGCTGGTTTGGTTCGTCTTGTTGCTCTGTTTTTCCAGTGGAATTGGTATAATGGTATACACACGTGGCATGCACAGAACAAAAGTGAGTATTGTTTCGTATCAGCACTTGAAATGATCTGTTTTCAGTGTTCAGTTTGATGTTACTGCACATGTTTCTTGGACACAATTGCCATGTCTAAAAAATCTTTGTTATTATGTTGACTTAATCGAAACTGCGAAGTTTGATAATTGGTGCTGCTGGTTATATATTTTCGTGTATTTCAGATGTTAGATGTTTCATGCGTTTAAGTTAATCATAATGCTTAGTGTTTCACAAACTTTGCATTTCAAGACAAGCTATATGTTAGAGAGAGAGATTAATATCATTTCCTTGATGGTTCTGGTTTCATGTTTCTGATATGGACCAAGTATAACAAAGACAAATAGATGCACCAGTTAGAAAGAGTGATGTATGCAACATAGATGCCAATGGTTAGGGGGCAGCGGAAGACTAAAATTAACATGGTGGAAAATCATAGATAGTTGAAAGATGTAATTCTGTATGACTTATAAAAATATGGTCAACGATTTGATGGAACAGAGAACTGAGATTCATTTAGCTGACCTCAAATGGTTGGGAACTTGGGACTTGTCACTGTTAGATGGCAGGGGATCAAAGTGAAATTTACCTGCATGCAGCTTCTATTTCTGTCATAGAATATTGAAATTCTGGTACTGGTTTCCCATTGTATCTAGAGCCCCCTTTTCGTTTCGTCCAATGTAAAGTAACAGACTGAAAATTTGATATTTTCTTTTCCTGTGTTAATTTCCGTGCATTTTTTTTTGTTATGAATGAAAATTGACCAGTTCTTGCTTTTTCTATGATTTTTAATTTCAGGGGCCTGAAGTTGGTGCATTGTAAGGGCACTTCTTACACTGCAGCTGTTGGTTGCGGGATACTTTGGTTCTTCGAGTCACTGACCTTCACAGAAGGTGGTTTTGGCTATCGAATTTGCACTGAGCATCGCTTAGCATTTGGTATTTGGTACTGCTTGAGGAAACTTGTTTTTTACCTCCACCAGTCTTCCTTAAATTAAGACTGTTGTCGTTCCAGGGCATTTGGTATGTTAAATCCTCATTGCTGACTCCGATAGATACCTGGCGTTGTAGGCACAGGAAATTGAAATCACTGTTTTGCCTTCTTTTTCCCCCCGACATAAATTCAATAATATGTTCTGATGAAATAATTTGCTGGATTAGAATTTCATTGCGGTAAATATCTTTAAAGCATATATAGTAAACTCAAAACTTCACCTATACTTGTTCTCTTTCCATTTTAATTACATCACTTACACCTGCAAAAATGAGAAGAAGGTGGCATACAAGTTATTTAGGTTTGGACATTGTTTTACAGTGTCTGTTGAAATAAAAACCAGTAGTGAAATTATTCTTCGGATCAAACGCTTTGGAATTTCGGGTTTGTTATTTAAAACCTATGTTCAAAAGAATTAAATACAAATATGAAACGTTGTAGTCCTTACCAAGTATAATATCAGTGAAAGAATATAAACAGGATCTGGTAATTTTCATGTGGATTGTTGATTAAAGGACTAAGAAATGGCTACAAGAGTTTTGTAGCTCAAATTGTTCACAACAATTTATTTTTTTCAGATGAAACATTTATTTATACCCTCCTGGTTCTGTATTTGATTCCTGTATCTTTTAATTTTGCTTGTATAAAGAAAAAAAAATGAAATGAAGAATGCTGAAATTAGAGATATTTAGTCATATAGCCATTTTTAGCACTGATGATATAAATAAACCCTACATATGATAGTTGGTCCTATTGAATTTAATTTTGATTATTAAATTACTTTGATACCCTATTAAGTATTTTGGTTTTTTTTTAATGAGGTTTTGAAATTGGACTTATTTTAAGAAATTGATGACAGTTTTGTAATTTATAAGAAGTTAAAAGCTTCTTTGTTATGTTGTAAATGGATTTTTAGTGTGTTTTTGAAGTTCCATTTCATATAAGGTCTTGTTTTTATAATTTGAGTTTCTATATTAAGTATAATAATGAATCTCCTCTGAAATTATGGGCTAGGTAGGCTCAATAATTGGAGGTATATTATAGTGGTATTGGAGTACAACTACGTGGTATAAGTTGCATATGATATTTACTGATATTATATACCATATGATATTTACTGATATTATACATTAAAAGTGAAAATTTTGAGTCATGTGTGAAATGAGGATAGTTATACCGATCAATCACAATATGCCAATTGGAATCGTAATTAGTTGGGATATTACTGTTTTGATACCCAGTGCCATGCGCTATGCGTGGACGATTTATGTGACGCGACCATTCCACTTGCTTTCATTGTGAGGTTAGTTGTTGATTTTTGACTGCAAAACTTTCATCTCATCCAAAGTTGTTGAATGAAAATATGTTATAGGGACGTGGCTTGAGGATACCCTCACAATGAATAGCACGTGGCATTAGATGAAGGGATATGTTATCAATTTCTGAGGATCTCCTTGCGGAATCTGCACCACGAAACTCGTATAGCAGCAGCGTGTCTTATAGGTTGTTTATTTTTCGCGGCTACAAAATATTCAGAATGTCTTTTACTTTTAATTTTCAGAGGTGCTACAATGGATGACATTGACTTCTATACGATACGAGTTCGAGTTTGGAACTAAAATTTTGAGTCTTTATTCTTGTTTTAGTTTTCTTCTCCATATATAATAAACTTCTTTTTTCAGTCGTTAATTCTTTGCTTTGTTTTATTAACTTCTTTTGTCATCTTGACGTTAATTTTTCATTTTTATCAATTTGATTGTCATGTTTTTTGGTCCAAACTTGAGCCCGGTGATTATCGTGTCAAGATAATTATTATTATTAGAAGGGACACAGATTTCTCATAAAGATGCAGATCAATGCATTTTTTCACTAAATTAAACTTGTTAAGGTGCTAAGTTGATAAAATCACAACACAAATATAAAAAGGAAAGTTAAATGGGATTAACAAACATAAAAGGTTGTCATTGACAATATAGAATATACTTCTAAATTAATAATAATAATAATAATAATAATATACCGTCTTCGGCTACCATTTTCCAATATCGTAAACAATGATAAATAGAAAAAGATTTGAAGCAAAAAGAAAAAAAAAAAAGACAATTAGAAGAAAAAACAGAAAACAATGACAAACGATAGAATACCAGTAGTGTAAAAAGAACGCTTCTTTTCTATCTATTCTCTGTCTCTCTCTAACTATTTTTACGAGGGTATTTTAGAGTCCACACATTTCACCAATATATTCGTATTCGTAGGCTGAGAGTTTCTCTCACAGAGACCGATAGAGAAACTCAACACTCTGCCCTCTACCTCTGCTCTCTCTTCATTCTCACACCTTAATATTTCTCCAATTCATGTCCACCAAAACTTGTGCTTATCTTCCCCTAAGACTCTCGCTCACCAAAAAAATTTCCCTCGCTTTCTCACTTCCCAGCTATGGATTTGACTTCTAAGCTTCATCGCCTTGACCTCCGCTCGAGCTTCCTCACTGGTTCAGCCCATTTCGATGCCCGAATGACCGCTTTCCCACCTCGGTTTTGCTCAGTTTCAAATCGAATAGCTGCTCAATCAACTAGAGGTAACAACACCAATTCTATCAAAACCACTAATTTATACAAACCCAGAAGGGCGAATGCTAAAATTCCAACCCGAATATCGGCTTTGGCCGTCGAAACATCGGTAGCCGAAACTACGGCCGAAAACGATATTGAATCTTTGTTTTCGGATAATTCTAAGAACGAATTTGAGCATAAACGTGGTAAAAAGAATTCAAATTCCGGGGCTTCAGGTATTTCTTCTGGTGTTAAGCTTGAAAATGTGAGGAAGAGCTATAAGGGTGTGACTGTATTGAAAGATGTGAGTTGGGAAGTGAAAAAGGGGGACAAAGTTGGATTGGTAGGTGTAAATGGAGCAGGGAAAACAACCCAAATGAGAATTATTGCTGGTTTAGAAGAACCCGATTCTGGGAATGTAATAAAGGCGAAACCCAATATGAAAATTGCGTTTTTGAGTCAAGAATTCGAGGTTTCTTTGAGTAGGACAGTGAAGGAGGAGTTTATGAGTGCGTTTAAGGAGGAGATGGGGGTAGCAGGGAAGTTGGAGAAGGTTCAAAAGGCGTTGGAGAATTCGGTTAATGATTTGGAGTTGATGGGAAGGCTTTTGGATGAGTTTGATAAGCTTCAGAATCAGGCACAGGCAGTTGACTTGGATATGGTTGATGCAAAGATTAATAAGTTGATGCCTGAACTTGGGTTTGCTCCGGAGGATTCGGATAGATTGGTGGCCTCATTTAGCAGTGGTTGGCAGATGAGAATGTCACTTGGGAAGATTTTACTTCAGGTATATTAACTATCCTATTCATCAGGGGTATTTTATGTGATGGATGATCTATGTTGGTGTAGGAAGCTGAATTATAGCTTCAAGTTTTTCTTATGCATGGATGGATATCTTTCTACATGATTTTCATTCTTGCTACGACAGTATTATGCCCCTTTTTGTATTTGCAGAAAATGGTTTCAGGGAAATTGTTTAATAGTAGTTTATAAGGAAATTGCTAACATAAACTTCTGGAGAGCGAGATGCTGTTTCAACAAATATTTGTTTCATAAAACTTATGATATTTGTTTATGTGAAGTGAATTTGACAAATAACACAGAAAGTTAGCAGACTAATCATTAGTGATTTATCCCTTTTTCACATGGTAATATGGATAGCATGTGTAAGCTAACTTAGAATGTATAGTGGTTCAGCTGTTGATCATTGCACCATGTTTTATCTTCAGGAGCCGGATTTACTACTCTTGGATGAGCCGACTAATCATCTTGACCTTGACACAATTGAGTGGCTTGAGGATTATCTCAATCAGCAAGATGTGCCAATGGTTATCATATCTCATGATCGAGCTTTTCTTGATCAGTTGTGTACAAAAATAGTGGAAACTGATATGGGTGTCTCCAGGACATATGATGGAAATTACTCTGAGTATTTTATTGCAAGGGCAGCATGGATTGAAACTCAAAATGCTGCTTGGGAGAAGCAGCAGAAGGAAATTGAGCAGACAAAAGACTTGATACAAAGGTTGGGTGCTGGAGCAAATTCTGGCCGTGCTTCTTCTGCTGAAAAGGTACGCTGAGATTTACCAGACTAGCACATAAATCGAGGTGCAATTCCAAAAAAATATTTGATGTCCCTAAAATATTTGTGTATTGCTCTCTATGGCATGATATTTAATCATTTTACTGCCTACTTCAATCCTTTATCTAACATTCTCTCTATTGCCAACAACAGAAGCTGGAGAAACTTCAGGAAGAGGATCTAATTGAAAGGCCGTTCCAGAGGAAACAAATGAAGATTAGGTTTCCTGAGCGGGGACGAAGCGGAAGATTTGTTGCAACAATAAAGAATCTGGAATTTGGCTTTGAGGATAAGGTGAGTTGACATATGTATTTTTAAACTATTCATCTGCAAATTTTATACTTTGTCGAGGAGAAATGAGACAAGTTGTTAATATTTGTCAATCTGTGTTTTGTACCAGATCCTATTTAACAGGGCAAATCTTACAATTGAAAGGGGAGAGAAAATTTCCATAATTGGCCCAAATGGATGTGGAAAGAGTACTTTGCTGAAACTAATAATGGGTTTACAAAAGCCAATAGCAGGTGAAGTTGAGATTGGCGAGCATAATGTCCTCCCAAACTATTTTGAGCAAAATCAGGTGCGTTACTATTATTTATATAATGGTACTTTGGTTTAATTAATACCGTCATGCTTCTAGATTTCCTCACCTAAATTTTTATTTCCATTTTATCGAAGTTTCTTTGTTCTTTACAATCTGCTTTGCCTGGCAATATTGCTGGTGTTAACCTATTTCATGTATTTTTAGGCTGAGGCACTTGATTTAAATAAAACAGTGCTTGAGACAGTAGAAGAAGCTGCAGAGGACTGGAGACTTGATGATATAAAGGGTCTCCTTGGGCGTTGTAATTTCAAATCTGATATGCTTGATAGAAAGGTTTCCCTCTTGAGTGGTGGCGAGAAGGTAATTTAAAGGGATTGCAACTGAAATTTGTCAGTTCTTTGTACCTAAGTATATATATATTCTCGATATCTTTTCCTTCCCAGCGAGGCATTAACTTTAATGTTTGTGAAGGTTTGAATTTCTGTGTTTTTCCTTCATTCTACTTTGTGCTTACATACTTATACGAATAGCCTGCACTATACATGGAAGTAAATGTGTCAATATCCCAAAACAAATGGAGGGCATGAAAAAATCGATTGATTGCTGAACAAGATGATGGTTTAATGGTTTGTCTTTCACTTTTGTTAGGCACGCCTTGCCTTTTGCAAGTTCATGGTAAAGCCATCGACTCTGCTAGTTCTGGATGAACCAACAAATCACTTGGATATTCCTTCAAAAGAGATGCTTGAGGTATATCTCACATTTTTCTTTCCGTTTACAATTAATGTTTTGTATTACTTCAGCTTCTCAGCATCACTTGCCTATAATATGGCCTCTAATTGTTACTTCAGGAGGCAATAACGGAGTACAAGGGCACAGTCATCACAGTTTCTCATGACCGATACTTCATAAAGCAAATAGTTAATAGAGTAGTGGAAGTTAAAGATCGCAAGTTGCAAAATTATGCAGGCGATTACAATGTAAGCATTCTATCTACCCTCACTGTACCCGAATTAAAGTATGTGATTTATGTTATCTATCTTAGTAACTTTTGAAAAGAAATGAGCTAAAGTTGAAGATTATCTCAGCATCTTGCAGCTGAGCCTCAACCAAATTATGATTCATGAAATATTTAACTTGACAGTTTGCTCAGATTGATGACTCCCCCTTAGCAGATTGTTATGCCCTTAATTGTCGTCCTAGGATGATTATTTACCATCATATCAATTTCCTAACTATTCAAGTAAAAAAATAGAATTATCATGCCGTGACACGGATCCGTTTGCTTAATCCCTCTTTCATTTGTAATCTAAGCAGACGGAAAACTTAATGAGCAGTAGTGATCCCATTTAGAGAGTGGAGTTTATTAAAAAACTAAATTGATTATGCAGTTTCTTATTTAATCAGTGATTCTAACCTTGAACTTTTATGACCTGCAGTATTATCTAGAGAAGAATCTTGATGCTAGGGAAAGAGAGCTTGAGCGCGAGGCGGAGATTGAAGAAAAGGCTCCGAAAGTAAAAGCCAAATCAAAGATGTCTAAGGTAAGCTTTCGTCCATTATGAAACAAAGAAATTCATATATTTCAGTGCAGCAATCTGAGCCGATTCTATGCTTCCTTTCCTTTATAGGCTGAAAAGGAAGCTCGGAAGAAGCAAAAGATGCAGGCATTTCAGCAAGCAAAGGCAAAATCAAAAGGAACAAAGAATGCCAAGAGATGGAATTAAGTGAACCTTTGAGTATCATTGAAGATCCTCCACATTAAACTAATTTTATTTCTTCTAGGAATAGGAGATGAAGTGGCCTTTTGTGACCCAGCTATTCATGTATATATAAAATATGTGTAACAGCTGATATATTAATAGAATTACAGGTTTTGATTTAGAACCAAGGCTGCAACACGAATCCTGTACCTGAAGCTTCTGCATTTTGTTAATAATGGCAAAAGGCTGCAACACGAATCCTGTACAGGTTTGATTATACTGTTTAGACTTTTAAATTGGGTGTCGTTAAACTAATTGATCATTGGCTCTGGTTTAAACTTGATCTAACAGAGAGTTAGTGGTTTATTAAGATAGGCCTACCGTAGGGCTCAGTTTGGCTCTCTTGAGTTCAAATTTTACAAGCTACAGTCTAATCACAAAAACACAAACAAAAAGAGAGATAAAGGGTCGGCGAGAATTTGATCAAAGTGAATTAAAATTCAATGATGCGGTCCATGCATTCTTTTATAGGGGTACTCGTTTTATTAGTCCATGAACTTAGACCGAATTTGCATTTGAGTACCTCAATTTTCAAAATGGTACCTCCTTCAACTTCAGTTTCCTTAGGAAAAATGGTTCTACTGTTAATTTCATTAACTTTTCTGTTAAATGTAGGGGCAAAATTGTATCTTTTATCAAAATTGATTAAAATATGAATAAAAAATTAAAAAATTAAAATTAAACTCTCTCTCTCCCCCTCTATCCCGATTTCTACACCCCACAAACTTAATTTTGCTTTTTTATTTAATTTTCTTTTATTGTTGGTTTAAAGATATGATTTTTTATTCACTTTTTTTATTTTAATATAAAAATACCATTTTGCCCCTGCATTTAACAGAAAAAGTTAACAAAATTGACAGGTAGGACCATTTGTCCTACAAAAGTGAAGTTAAAGGACCACATGAACCATTTTGGAAATTGAGGTACTCAAATGCAAAATGGGTATAAGTTCATAGACTAATAAAACGATTAACCCTTCTTGAATATAAACAAACTTGCTCTTTGCACTAGTAGCAAAAGAAAAACTTACACTTTTGTTCGGTTCATTTTTACACATGATTTATCATGTTATTCACCTAACATTTTGAGTTAGTTCTTGATATTTTGTAGCTTTTTACTTTCTTTTTGTGTTTTCATCGATTTTACCTTGATTAGAATGAAAATGAAATAAAAGTGCTTTATTGGTTATAAATTATGTTTTTGTTCATTTTCGTAGGTCAACTTCTTGGCCATGGATCAACATGTTCTGGTGCTCGGATGAGGTGAAGATCTTCATGAAACTTGTTTCAATGGATGTTGACTACAACATATCAAAATTTGAGCTCCATTTCACAAGTATAGCCTATCCAACTGATCTAGTATGTTACCACAGCTCTGAAATCTGCCCTTGGGCCAGCTTCTCCACTTGATGACATCTTATTTCTACTTGTTACCATGTCATTTGGTAACAATAAATTAATTTAGTTAAGTGGGATTTTCTGAGACAAAGAGCATATTTGTGAAGACAAAAATACATCATGGCAAAGGGGACAAGAAAGAGACAAAGGTTAAAGTGCCATGGTGGAAATGAGAGAGAGAAGAAGGAGGAATGATGAGAGGCATTTTGCTTCAGCCTTTGAACGTGGCAATTGAATTGGCAGATCACTTTGGAGCTGGAGATTAGGTTTTGAGCTATTACATAGAAGCATGTGCATGCATGTGAAGCGAAATGAAAGGAATGAAATGAAATGAAATCAATTCCAGTCTCTGTTCGGCAGCCAACTTGTAAGGCCCCAAAAGCACAATTGTACTACTCCAATGGGAATACATTCTTCATAAAAGTTGTTCCAATGGGTGTTTATTATGACATATCCAAATTTGAGCCCCATTTGATACATATTAAAACCTCAGGCCTTCCTACACCCAGCCTGGTTCTGAAGAATCATTTTTTCAGTAACCAAAAGAAAACCCACATGGGTTGGCAGCAAAAGGCAGCCACAATTGCACACCTTTGATAACCCATGTGAAGAAAGCTAGAGGTGCAGCAAAAGAAGTATGGGATGAGATTGATTCCAACCACACTAAAACCACACTAACATGGACAAGATGAAATTGGAGTTATGGGTTGTATTAAAGGAGGAATGGTGGTGTTGCATGAAGTGGGAATTGATTTGGCAGATCACTTTGGAGCTGGAGATCAAGTTTTGAGCTATTACATAGAAGCATGTGCATGCATGTGAAGCAAAAAGAAAGGAATGAAATGAAATGAAATCAATTCCAGTCTCTCTTCGGCAGCCAACTTGCAAGGCCCAAAACGCAAACTTGTACTACTCCGATGGGAATACTTTTTTCATAGAAGTTGTTCCAATGGGTGTCTAGTATAACATATCCAAATTTGAGCCCCATTGGATATGTGTTGAAACCTCTGGCCTCCTACACCAAGACTGGTTCAGAAAACTCATTTTTGTTCAGCAACCAAAAGAAGACCACATGGGTTGGCAGCAAAAGGCAGCCACAATTGAACACCTTTGATAACCCATGTGAAGAAAGCTGGAGGTGCAGCAAAAAAAGTATGGGATGGAATTGATTCCAACCACACTAACATAGACAAGATGAAGTGATAGTTATGGGTTGTATTAAGGGAGGAATGGTGGTGTTGCATTTCATCATGATGTTCCTCCCTCTTAGCCCTATAAATAGAGAAGTCTTCAAGGTTCAAATCACATCCCCAATGGGGGGAGCTCTCAAACACTTCTCTAGAGCTCCCCTCCCTTCTCTCCCTCAAATTCTCTTAGTTTCTCGTTCTAGTTTTCAATTGTTGTAATGAAATATTTGTGTTGAAATTCTCCTTAAGTTTTTCTTAGTTCCACTTTACTTTTCATTGTTATGTAAATTCTTTTCTTTAGTTTCAAGTTTGATTAGTTTCCAATTTTCAATTATGTTTTTTGTTCTTATTCATTATGCTTATAAGTTGATATGCTAGTTTGAATGATTGATCACCATTTAGGTTTGCACGTTAACTATCTTGGTTTGAATTAAGAGTAGACACCATGCTTTAATTTGAATTGAACTATGAATAGGAAGAGTATGTATGAACATTCGACAATAGGGATTAGATACATGCTTGGTTGTTTAAATTGTTCTTCTATGCTTAATGGGTTCCTAATGCTTAATTTTAGGTTAGACAACAAATGATTAAGTTAGGGAATTAGGAACACAAGGTTAGGACCAAACACCATGGCTTAATCATACTTTAGCTAGAATCAATCCGTTAATCTAATTGAACTTGGGAACTTATTTGATCGAGTTATTTCTTCTTTTTTTTTTAATTTTCTTTTTCATTTCTGTTTTGTATAGGGGAAATGAATTGGATCATTCAATCACCAATCCTCGTGGGATCGACCTCGCACTTACATATGCTATACTACTAAACAGCTCGTGCACTTGCAAGTATCACAAGTTGAGGATGCAGCTGAATCCATTTTGGTGCAGCTGAATCAACGCAACAACTTTGCATGACTAAAGTGTCATGATCTATTTAAGAAAACAGCTGAGTGAGGTAAAAGACTAATATACCCGTACAACTCTAAAACAAATAAAATACATCACGTTGGATATGCCGACAAAATGAAAACACAAAACCGCTGAGAAATCTTAACAGGAGTCTAAGCTCAGAAAATTCTCCTCAAGAGTAAGTAATAGAAATGAGATAATCATCTAAAAGACAAGCTCGTGAGGCTTCATGCCTGACTTAAGAGAGAATCTTGCTGCTAAGTATGTCTTCAAGTCTGGGACAGCGTCAATCGACTTTATCAATGAGGCATCCACACTTTTCTGATCATCTTTCTTTTCTTGTGGGAGCACATTCTTTTCCTACAATTTGTTGTTGGGAAAATATTAATACAAGCAAGAAATTATTCAAACGGAAGCTGGCATGTTGGACACTATTCTCTAACATTTAGGAGACTCCTGGATAAAAAAAAAACTTAAACATAACAAGAATAAAAGGATTCGAAGCAGGAGCAAGCAGATGACGTCCTATGAAGAATTAAAAGTTACTTTATTTACTGAAAGGAGTGGAGAGATACAATGAAAGGGAGACCAAAAATTATAGAATGTCTGATCAAAATTAAAGAATTAAGAGACACTGATGACACTGCGACATTGTACAACAAAACAACTCCATATAGACAATAGAAATAACATATATAAATTTACTGAAGAAATTAGGGCATACTGGTGATTTGCCCCTTGAACTTGTACCTAGCTTTCAATTAACCCCATATCCTTTAAAAAAAAAAAAATTAAGGATATGAACTTTTTTTCTTCACCAATTTCCCCCATGCCGTCTAAATCCGCAACTTTTTCTCTCTCTCTTTCTCTCTCTCTCTCTCTCTCTCTCTTCGTCTTCTTCTTGTTCGGTTCATTTTTACACATGATTTATCATGTTATTCACCTAACATTTTGTAGCTTTTTACTTTCTTTTTGTGTTTTCATAGATTTTACCTTGGTTAGAATGAAAATGAAATAAAAGTGCTTTATTGGTTATAAATTATGTTTTTATTCATTTTCGTAGGTTAATTTCTTGGCCTTTGATCAGTATGCTCTGGTGCTCGGATGAGGTGAAAATCTTCATGAAACTTGTTCCAATGGATGTTGACTACAACATATCCAAATTTGAGTTCCATCAGACAAGTATAGCCTATCCAACTGATCCAGCATATTACCACAGCTCTGAAATCTATCTTGGGCTAGCTTTCACCTCCACTTGATGGCATCTTATTTCTACTTGTTACCATGTCATTTGGTAACAATAAATTAATTTAGTTAAGTGGGATTTTTTGAGCCAAAAAGCATATTTGTGAAGACAAAAATACATCATGACAAATGGGACAAGGAAGAGACAAAAGTTAAAGTGCCATGGTGGAAAGGAGAGAGAGAAGAAGGAGGAATGATGAGAGGCATTTTGCTTCAGTCTTTGAACGTGGAAATTGAATTGGCAGATCACTTTGGAGCTGGAGATCAGGTTTGGAGCTATTACATAGAAGCATGTGCATGCATGTGAAGCAAAAAGAAAGGAAAGAAATGAAATGAAATCAATTTCAGTCTCTGTTCGGCAGCCAACTTGTAAGGCCCACAACGCACAATTTTACTACTCCAATGGGAATACATTCTTCATAAAAGTTGTTCCAATGGGTGTCTATTATGACATATCCAAATTTGAGCCCTATTTGATACATATTGAAACCTCAGGCCTTCCTACACCCAGCCTGGTTATGAAGAATCATTTTTCCAGCAACCAAAAGAAAACCCACATGGGTTGGCAGCAAAAGGCAGCCACAATTGCACACCTTTGATAACCCATGTGAAGAAAGCTGGAGGTGCAGAAAAAGAAGTATGGGATGTGATTGATTCCAACCACACTAACATGGACAAGATGAAATGAGAGTTATGGGTTGTATTAAAGGAGGAATGGTGGTGTTGCATTTCATCATGATGTTCCTCCCTCTTAGCCCTATAAATAGAGAAGTCTTCAAGCTTCAAATCAGACCCCAAAGGGGGGAGCTGTCAAACACTTCTCTAGAGCTCCCCTCCCTTTTCTCCCTCAAATTCTCTTAGTTTCTCGTTCTAGTTTTCAATTGTTGTAATGAAATATTTGTGTTGAAATTCTCCTTAAGGTTTTCTTAGTTCCACTTTACTTTTCATTGTTATGTAAATTCTTTTCTTTAGTTTCAAGTTTGATTAGTTTCCTAATTTCAATTATGGTTTTTGTTCTTATTCATTATGCTTATAACTTAATATGCTAGTTTGAATGATTGATCACCATTTAGGCTTGCATGTTAGCTATCTTGGTTTGAATTAAGAGTAGACACCATGCTTTAATTCAAATTGAACTATGAATAGGAAGAGTATGTATGGACATTCGACAACAGGGATTAGATACATGCTTGGTTGTTTAAATTGTTCTTCTATGCTTAATGGGTTCCTAATGCTTAATTTTAGGTTAGACAACAAATGATCAAATTAAGGAATTAGGAACACAAGGTTAGGACCAAACACCATGGCTTAATCATACTTTAGCTAGAATCAATCCGTTAATCTAATTGAACTTGGGAACTTATTTGCTTGAGTTATTTCCTTTTTTCTTGTTTTATTTGTTTTCTTTTTCATTTCTGTTTTGTGTAGGGGAAATGAATTGGATCATTCAATCACCAATCCTTGTGGGATAGACCTCGCACTTACATATGTTATACTACGAAACGGCTCGTGCACTTGCGAGTATCACAAGTTGAGGATGCCGCTGAATCTATTTTGGTGCAGCTGAATCAACACAACACTTCTCTGTGTCTGTTTCCATCTATGGTCATAAAGTCGTGAAGTCGTCAACGCCGTCGAGCCTAGATCTTCGACTGTCCTCTCTTTCGTTTTCTTTTTCCTTCTTCTCTTTGCCTCTATCTCTCCCTTGCTTCTTCTTCTTTGGCTAAACCCAAAACCGTGGGACTTGGGGGCAAGGGTTAGGGATGGGTTTTGGCTGGGGCTTGGAATAGATCTCACGTGGGGATGGATTTCGGCTGGGGTTAGGGTTTAGGGTTGTTGAAGGAGATATAGATGGGGGAGGGGGGTTGGCAATAGGGTTGCTGGGGGAGGGGAGTGGCGATAGGTTTGATTCATTCTTCTTTCTTTTCTTTTTTTAAAGTTGTTGTCAATTTTCCTATTATTTGGGTTTGTGGTTGCTGGGTGGGGTTTATGGGTTTGTGGGGGAGGGGTGGTAAGAGTAAAGGGTGGTCATGGGAGAATTGGGGGCATCTCACTACACTAGGATTTTTTTTCTTTAGTGTCTTTTTTTTTGGGGGGGGGGGGGGTCTATTTTCCTGTTTTTCTTCAATATTTTTCCAAAAAATAATGTTTAAAAATAATTTAATTGAAAATTTGATGAAATGTTGCGGATTTAGACGGCAGGGGGGGAAATTGGCGAAAAAAAAGTTCATATCCTTAATGTCCTTAAAAAAAAGGATAGGGGGTGAATTGAAAATAAGGTATAAGTTCATGGGGAAAATCACTAATATAACCAAGAAATTATAAAACTAAGTTGTTTCTCTGCCTCAAAAAATTCTCCCTCTCCCTTATTTTTCTTCTTCTCCACTTGCTTTGCAAAGTATTTGTCATCAAACTTCTCGACATTCACCCCAGAAATGTCAATCTCGGTGGGAGTGGCAATCACATAGGACTGGTACACGCGTCTCAAAGGAATGTACCTATGAAATTGCATACAATGAGCATTCAAGTTAAAAATACAATTCCCTGAATGTACCTATGAAAACAGAAAAAGTATAGAATTAAAAAGTCCTTTATAACAGGTCTAGTGAAGCTATATTTGAAAGTGTATGTTGTTGTGAATTTATTGCAAGCGCACAATTCGCACAAGTAATATAGTGATAAGTGAAGTGTCGTTACCACGAAGAGTGATTTAATTTACTAAGTACCGATTGTGATTAACCCAAGACTTTATTTGAACAATTGAATGATGAGATTTTGTTGATTAATTAACTAAAACAATGAATAAAAGCAAGCATAGAAAAATAAAGTAGTAAGATTCAAGTTATGAGAGCACTAGAGCTTCCGATTTCACCATAGTCAATTCTACCCAATTCCCTTAGCATGTTAACCCTAATTATTCTCCACGTTGATAGTCGATTTTCCCTACTTTATTCGATACTTCATCCCTGGTTATATCAAAAGTATTCTTATTACCAACCCACTCTATCCCTAGTGATGGAATTAAGATAATAAGAACCCATTAAACTCCTTGGAAAATCTGCAAAACAACCACATAAGTCATGACAAACATCCCTGTCGAATCATGTAACTCATGACATCTATTACAAGAAGCAACCATAAATTGGATATCCCTATCGTCAATTTAGCATCAAAACAATTAAATGTTGGCCAAACATTCAAAAGCATTAAGCATGGTAATAGATACTCAACATGGAAAAATACTTGGAATTAACATTGACTAAAGTAATTGAGTATTCATGGCTCGTAGCCCTAGCAGAAGAAATTAGTTCATGACAACTTTGATAAAAACCATGATAAACAGTGTCATAAGAAAGAAAAAACCAATTGAAGATTTAATCTCCGCACAGCAGCAACTCTAGCTCCAGGTCTTGTTTTTCTTCTCTCTAAAACTCCCTCTCGTGCCTTTGTAGTCTATCGTCTCCCAATAATCATCCCCCAGCCTTAGGTTAAGGCTAAGTATTTATAGGTCAAAGGAATTCTCCAAAGAGAAAGAAAAATATAATAATTAATTAGGAATTAGATGAATAATAGGAAAGCCAAAAAGCAGAACCCAAACAGAGGGAAAGGAGGAATAGAGTATGGCTTAGGCAGACTTGGGAATTATCCAAGTCAAAATAGGAAGTTGCTTTGTGGAGAGATGGGTGCAACTGAAACTTTGAAAATAAGATTTTCCAAGTCAAAATAGGGAAACTCATATTGGGCTTTTTCGGGCAGAGAATACGGGGAAAAGTTGCGGTTGTAATTGGAGAAAAATTCTTCCAACTTGAAGAAGGAAACCAACCTTGTGACACCTCAACACATGACGAAAACTCCTCCAATTTCAGCAAATGATTGATAGCAGCTTCTTCCCAAAAGTGAACATGCAAAGCCGTGAAATGCTTTCAAAAGTTTCCAGCGACACTTGTTTAGGCCAGGCTTGTGTGCTTCAACAAAGTAATCAAGGGATTCTTCTTCAAAGCCTATTGCAATACGAAGGTACTGACCCTTTTTCTCAATAATTGTTCACAAGATGCACAGCTTTGCTAAACCTCAGCAAATGCAGATGGGTTTTGACACCAAAGCTCGACATATGCACAAGGCATAACCGCTACCTCCATCAGCTTCATACATTTCAGCTCCAAAAAATGTTGGTAAGTTTCTCCAACTCTATCTTTCCTGGCACTGGTCACTGAGACCAGTTGTGGGTATAAATTGACACTTGCACATATGCACTCCAGGTATTTGATAAAATGACAGAATGAGTTGCTGAGATTTTGTTGAGTTGATAATTCTATCCATTTTGGTCCCTTAGGCTTCAAAAATCATAGGTTTAGCTCCAGAGCCTTGCTGGGAACAAAAGCCTACAAAATCTTCACTAAACACATTAAATTAACCAATTTCACATGAAAACAATGCAAAATAGAGATAGATTATATATGCAAATTATTAATCTATCATATGTACACTCACAAAAACTTTATTTTCCATGAATGATTCCATCTTTGGTGAAATCAACTTGTTTTAGAGAATTCAAATGTACCTATTGTAACAATTCAAATTAAGTTGAGCAAACTTGACACGAAGAAAATACAGCTTAATACATTAAAAAACCAATAACAACAATAACTAAACATTCTAAGACTCCTTTAATGAAGCTTTCACAACCTTTCAA
Organism: Prunus fruticosa; assembly: GCA_018703695.1. NCBI lineage: Eukaryota > Viridiplantae > Streptophyta > Magnoliopsida > Rosales > Rosaceae > Prunus > Prunus fruticosa. The sequence goes on along the minus strand of CM031922.1, from coordinate 27,035,348 downwards.
CTAAAACCAAAAACAACCCTAAACACAAATACAAATGCAAAAATGGACGAACTGAAAATGAAAATGGACGCTCACCAGGAACGAGAAGCAACCCAGATGGAAGCTGCTTAAGAAAAACAACTCTCTTGCCCTTTAACCTTCCCGCCAATATAATCAACACCCTACCTGGTGTAACACTAGCCCTACAAAAATACAACCAATTTAAAATATGCGTGTGTATATATATATATATATAACAAATTAAACCTGTTTTCAACTTTAAAAAAACTAAAAGTAGGGAATATAAGAGAACCTGAGCTTGCGCTTGTTGACGAGCGGCTTCTTGACGTCATCGGCTAGGTAGAACTTGGGGGCCTTTTTCGGCCCAGTCTCAGCAGTTGGCTTCGGGTCATGACGGGGAAAACGCGTCGTTTTGGCCTTGATGGCCCAAAGGCGGTGCTTGTGGTACATCTTGGACCTGGAGAACTTGCCTACCCCACGAATCAGATCTGGGTTTCGAGTTTTTCTGGGAGTCTAGCTTTTGCCTCCATTGCCACCACTCTCTTTCTTTCTTTCTAAAATCTACGGCTTGCCAATTGCAAAAGAGAGAGAGAAAAAGGTGAGACGGTTGAGATATTTAGTCATTTGTTTTTCAATAAATTCCTATTTGTTAGGAAGTATGTTGCTTTTACCTATTCCTTAGGAGAATCCCAGATTATTAGGAGTTGTTAGTCTTGGGATTAGAGGTTGCTTTATTTTCTAGCTTTTTGTTATTTGCATTTGTATTTAATTAGACTTCAAGTCAATGAATTAGTATCGCATTCCTTTTACTCATTATGCAGCAAACTGAGCTTTTAGTTTTACAACAATTGGTATTAGATCCCCCACTGGGATTTGATTTGGAAAAGCAGCAGCTTTCATTTTTGCTGCAGCAAGATATTCAATGGCTTCTGAAAACAGCTTTGTGCAACCTGTGATTCCACACTTCGATGGTCACTATGATCATTGGAGTATGTTGATGGAAAATTTTCTGCAATCCATGGAGTCCTGGACTCTCGTGGAAACCGACATTGATATGCACACTAGTGAGACTGTTTTTACAGAAGCGCATAGAAAGACGTTGGAGGATCAAAGATTGAAGGATTTGAAGACAAAGAATTATTTGTTTCAAGCAATAGATCGTGCCATTCTCGAAACCATCTTGAAGAAGGACACTGCTAAAGACATCTAGGATTCAATGAAGATGCTGTACCAAGTCACTGCATGGGTGAAACGTGCACAACTCCAAGCTCTTCTCAAAGAGTTTGAAATTCTTCACATGAAGGAAGGAGAGTCGGTAAATGACTACTTTGCAAAAACACTGTCAATTGCAAACAAGATGCACATCCATGGAGAAAATTTGAAAGATGTTGCAGTCATTAAGAAAATCCTTCGCTTAATGACATGCAAATTTGACTATGTGGTGTGTTCCATTGAAGAATTGAATGACATTGATAGATCTTTCGATTGATGTGTTGCAAAGCTCACTGTTATAATCAACACCGTACATGGTGTAACATTAGCCCTACAAAAATACAACCAATTTAAAATATGTGTGTATATATATATATATATAACAAATTAAACCCATTTTCTACTTTTAAAAAACTAAAAGGATGGAATATAAGAGAACTTGAGCTTGGTAGGCTTGAGCTTGCGCTTGTTGACAAGCAGCTTCTTGACGTCATCGGGAGGGTAAAACTCGAGGGCCTTTTCCTGCCCGGTCTCAATAGTTTGCTTTGGGTCATGGCGGGGAAAACGCGCGCCGTTTTTGGCCTTGATGGCCCAAAGGCCGCGCTTGTGGTACATCTTGGACTTGGAGAACTTGCCTACCCCACGAATCAGATTTGGGTTTCAAGTTTTTCTGGGGAGTCTAGCTTTTGCCGCCTTTGCCACCACTCTCTTTCTTTCTTTCTAAAACCTACGGCTTGCAGACTCAGGAGCTGGTGGTGAGTACCTGAAGTTAAAACCTAAAAATTATTCTTGCTTCTTCTAAATCCACCTTAAATTAGTTGAGTACACCTAATATTTTAATTAAAATATAAAATTAATTAAGTGCACTTTAATATTTTAATCAAAATATAAAATAACTAAGTACACCATATTTAACTACCAAAAAAAATTTCTAACCAAAAGTAATTGTTAAAAGATTAGGTTTACATTCTCCTCAAATATCTAGAAATCTGAACCAGAATTTTAAAATATATTTTTTTAATTATTGGTTGGATGAGGATCCATTAGAGGGCCACATTGTAGCAGACTATGTTACTCTTTTAGTTCATACACTCCTCCCTCTCCCTCGTTCGATCAATGAAATTTGAGTAGGTTTATTTTGAAAAATAAGTCATATGAATACCGACTTTGTAGGTTTATTTTGATAAATAAGTCATATCAATAAGGTTCTATCAGACAAATTGAAAATGAACCCATTTAAGTACATGAATTCATTGTAATTGAGGCTGTAATGATTTCTTTCCTACAGTTGCTATATATCCACTGTTGTATATACAGGTACAAGTCAGTAAATTTGATGTTCACATGGTACCAGAGCTTACCAACGTATCCACACAAAAACCTTAGCTTCCTTTCGCTTTCCATCCTTTTCTTCTTCATATCTTATTGCTTGTGCACTCGAACACGAGCCCTTTCAATGGAGAAGGAAGGCAACCACAACCAAGACAACAAAGGAGCAAAATATATCACCGATCCATAATCCTTATTATATTCATCACTCAAACCACCATGGGATGGTTCTAGTTTCAAAACCACTCACTGAGGATAAATACGGGACTTGGAAATAATAAAAAAAACCTTTAGAGTTTCAACTTGTGAGGAGATGTAATGATATGATTCTATCTTAGATCTTTAATTTTGTAGAGCCCGATCTTGCAAATTGCATCATTGACATGATATCAGAAGTATGGTCTCACTGCATTGGGGTTCATAGTGGGATTTTGGGTAGTTTGTGGTTCTTTAATTATTAACAAGACATGGAGATACGCATATTTTCGAATCATAGACAATCTACAAGATAGGGTCTGTGTGATGGTAAGAGTGCGCATCAACATGATGAAAAAAAAGGCTTACAGGCTAGATATATATTATTGATATTGTACTTTTTATTTTGCATACTCAGTCCAAAGATATGAAAACTGATGCTTTTGCATGTAATACGGTTGTCAATTGTGAAGGATTGATGTCTATGTCTATGTTTTGGATTGGAATTCCCTTGCTGCTGTGCTTTGGCATGTGGTGCTCAAAGGTTATGTTTGAATGTTGAAGTCTCCATTTGTTTTCATGTCTTTTAACTTGGTTCATTGCTTGTTGACATTAAGGAGCGTATGGTAAGCGCCCTCATGCCTTGAATCATTTATCATCAAAATATTTGATATCCTAAACTGATCATGCATTTCATACGCTGACAAAAATTTGCGGACTTTGTCTATACACATGAGGAAGAAACACATACATATGTAGGTGTGCGTTTGTTCGGTTCACAATTGTATATCATTTTGTACCCTTCTAGCTTATGATTTCGTTATGTTTTTGAGTTAACCTTGTGCTTTTAATATCTTTTGTGTTTGTCATTCAGTTCATTGAGCTCTAGGTATCACTTGAGGCTTTTGAAGTAAAATGGTGAAAATAATGTGTAAAAACTGGAGAACTGAGTTAGAAATTCATTTCGGACTTATCTTCTTCATCCGAGCTTGGATTGGGCCAATACCTGTGTGGTTGGATCATACACATTCTGAACTTCACAATGGACATCTTAAAGTCATCATTTGATTCAGCCTAGCCCAATTCGTAAGCCCAAGATGATGCACATCATGCTGACTTGCAGATGAGCTCATTGCTTGCTTGGTCATGCTGACATGAGGATGAGCTATTGATTTTTGGATGGAAGCTTGGTCATGCTGACATGAAGATTAGCTATGGCTGCTTGTGGGATTAGTTGGTGAAGTGCAGCAACCACATTCTGATTTTCAATTGCAAGTGTTGTATTCATTAACCATATTGAATTCAGATTTATCACTCCCCTCTCCCTATAAATACCTCTTCAATTCCAGATTCAAAGTGTGCAAGCCTGGGATTCACAACCCCACAATTCAGCCATTCTTCACTCTATCCTCCCTCAAACACTTCCATCATTTTCCCAAACACATTCAGAAATTATCCTCAAACACTCTCACAACCCCAAACACTTCAGCAATCAATCCAAAACTCTAAACAGCCTCAAACCACCAAAACAACTCCAGAAAACCTATCTTCCATTTCCCTACGAATTTCATCTTTCTTAGCCATCACCACTCACTCAAACTCATCCCAAATCACCTCCATATCCTTCATACATCTTTCTAGAAGTGGGGAAGCTCTTGGACAAGCATTAGAAGTGGAGAAGCACTTGGAGAAGCCTTGGACACCACAAGAACTTCAGCCATTCTTCACTCTATCCTCCCTCAAACACTTCCATCATTTTCCCAAACACATTCAGAAATTATCCTCAAACACTCTCACAACCCCAAACACTTCAGCAATCAATCCAAAACTCTAAACAGCCTCAAACCACCAAAACAACTCCAGAAAACCTATCTTCCATTTCCCTACGAATTTCATCTTTCTTAGCCATCACCACTCACTCAAACTCATCCCAAATCACCTCCATATCCTTCATACATCTTTCTAGAAGTGGGGAAGCTCTTGGACAAGCATTAGAAGTGGAGAAGCACTTGGAGAAGCCTTGGACACCACAAGAACTTCAGAAAAGAGGTTTTTCTACTCTTATTGCATTCACTATGTTTTCTCATTTCTGTTCAAGTCTCTTTCCCATTATGAGTAGCTAAATCCATCACTAGGGCTTCGATGTAACCTAACATGAATATTCTGGGTTTATAAAATTTCAAGTTTCAAGTTTGATTCATGATTCATGTTCTTATTCATTTTGCATACCTGCCTATATGCTGATCAGAATGCCTAGCTACCATTTTGATTTGTGTATCTTGGTTTGAATTAAGAGTATACACCCTACTTTAATTCGAATTGAACTATGAATAGGAAGAGTATGTATGGACATTCAACAACAGGGATTAGATACATACTTGGTTGTTTAAAATGTTCTTCTATGCTTAATGGGTTCCTAATGCTTAATTTTAGGTTAGACAATAAATGATCAAATTAGGGAATTAGGAACACAAGGTTAGGACCAAACACCATGGCTTAATCATACTTTAGCTAGAATCAATCTTGAATCTGAATTAGACTTGTCACTTGAATCTTTATAACCTGGAATTCAATTGTTATGGTGAATCGAATGCCCTAGTCTCCAAATCTGTTTTTCAATCTTCAAAACCACCCTTGCTGCACTTGTGTACTTGTTTCGTTTGCAATCTTAGTTTGTTCATTTCCTTTCACAATCACTCTCACTTTAAATTCTGTTTTAGACTTAACTTCCTAACTTCTTGAATTCGGTAATCTATGTACATAACTAATTTGAACTTCTCAGTCCTCGTGGGTACGACCTCGTTCTTGTCTTTGCTATACTACTGATTGGCACGTACACTTGCGAGTTAACATAATTAAACAACAAAATTTTGGCGCCGTTGCCGGGACGAACGAAAGTTCTTCCCTGGTTATGTGCCCAAGGTTACCCTATTCTTTTTAGTGTTTCTAATTAATCTAATTTTCTGTTTCAGGTAGTTTATGTCTAAAAGGCCATTACTTGAACAAGTGAGGTCTTCATTTCAACGTTCCAGATCTTTGAACGAAGGACCATCGTTACAACCTAGACGAGTGACCTCTGAAATTCAGAATCGTCTAAAAAGAGAGTTGTCAATTGCAAAAGAGCAAGCTCTGGCCACATTTTCAAGTCTTGCTCTCCACGCTGAACTTCCTAGTTCTTCACTTTCAAATTCGGAAACAAGTTCAGACCAAGAAGAAGAAGAAGAGATGGCTGCCAATGAGTTCATGGGAGAACTTGATATCCCAACAATTCCAGCATCTCCTTCAAGCATTTTGCTGCACACTGTAGCTCGAAATTATGAGCTTAAATCTTCTCATCTTAATATGTTACCTTCCTTTTATGGTTTACCTAATGAAGATCCATTGACTCATATAAAGGATATTTTTAATGTTGTGAGTTCTTTTCCCTTGACAGGTGTGACAGAAGATCAACTTCGAATGAGAGTGTTTCCATACACTTTAAAGGATAAGGCAAAGTATTGGTTGAATTCTTTGAAGCCTGGTTCACTCACTACATGGGCTGCCATTCAAAAGAAGTTCCTGGAAAAATACTTCTCCACGCAAAAGACTGACATGCTTAGGGACAAGATCTTGTTATTTGCACAGCAAGATGATGAATCGTTTTGTGAAGCATGGGAGAGATTCAATGGGCTGCTGAATCAATGCCCTCATCATGGGATTCCATTTAAGCTTCAAATGCGTATGTTTTATAAAGGACTAACCCCTTCTAGTCATAATATAGTCACCAATTTTGCAGGTGGTTCTTTTAAAACCAAAACTCCAGAAGAAACGTACGAACTCTTTGAGGAGATAGCAATGGAGACCCAACATACGGACACAAGAGGTAAACAAGTTGTTAGTGGTTCTAATGATGCTTCTAGTGTGCAGATGTCAAAACTGGAACAAAAGCTAGATGCTCTTCTTGCATTGAACTCAAGAAACCCTCCGAAGGAAGTGTGTAGCATCTGCGAAACTCATGACCATGCTACCATAGCCTGTCCACTTGGGGCTGGATATCCAAAATTTGTGCATGAGCAAGCTAAGGTGGTAAATTCCTACAACCAAGGTCCAAGAAATGATCAATACTCTCAAAGTTATAATCCAGGTTGGAGGAATCATCCAAATATTTCATGGAGGAATACTCAAAATCAAGCCAATCCCCCTTCATTCCAAAGGCCACAACAATCATCATCATCATTGGAAGATATAGTGAAGCAGATGGCAATCAACCAATCCAATTTTCAGCAAACTACATAAGCTGCCATCTCCAAATTGGAAGTTCAAATAGGCCAAATAGCTGCCGAGATAAACCAAAGAGAACCTGGGAAATTGCCAAGCCAAACTGAGATCAATCCAAAGAACCATGAAGTCAAGGCCATTCATGTGCTCAGATCAGGTAAGATAGTTGATAATAATGTTGATTCTAATTTTTCAAATGATGTTGTTGTAGGAAATGAAGATGAAGAAGAGGAGATCACAACTTTGGAAGGAGAACAACCCAAAATATCTCAATCTGCTCATAAGGCCAAATCAGATTCTCAGGAATCCAAACAATTCCAATTGCATAAAAGGGATGACAAATTTGTGCCACCACATCTTCAAGAAGATAGATACGTGCCACCCGCTCCATATGTTCCACCGATTCCATTTCCAGGTCGTCTTACGAAAGCAAAGCAAGATAAGGCTTTTAAAGAGATTTATGATATTTTGAGTAAAGTTAATATCAATTTGCCTTTGCTTGATCTTATTGAACAGATTCCTGCATATGGAAAATTCATCAAGGACTTGAAAACTCACAAGCTCAATTTCGCTCCAAATGAAGGAGTAAGGCTCAACAGAATGTAAGTGCTGTGTTGCAAAGGAAGCTTCCACCAAAATCAAAAGATCCTGGCAGTTTTGACATTCCAATTAACATTGGAGACAAGAAGGTTGGAAGAGCCATGTTGGACTTGGGAGCAGGCATTAATGTAATGCCATATTCAGTTTATCAAGAGCTTGATTTAGAAGGGATGAAGAAGACTTCAATTCGTCTTGAACTAGCTGATCATTCTATCAAATATTCAAAAGGTATTGTAGAAGATATTCTAGTTCAAGTTAATGCACTAATTCTCCCTGTTGATTTTGTAGTGATGGATATGGAGGACAACCCAAATAGAGATCGTGTTGATCCCATTCTCTTAGGACGACCATTTATGGCCACTACAAATACAATTATCAATATGAAAGATGGCACCCTCTCCATGACTGTGTTGGGTGAAACTGCTGAATTTAAAGTGTTTTATCCTCCATCTCAACCTTCTATCTCTCTTGATACTTGTTTTTCAATTGATGTTGTGAATGATGAAGTTTCTTCTAAGAGTTTGCAGAAACAGTCCACTGATGCTATAGAAGTTGTCATTACACAAGCAGAGGAAGAACAAGTTGAACCAAAGTTCCAAGAAGTGGTAGCTGCAATAGAAATGTTCCAGCCATTTCCACCAATTTCTGGGTTACCACTTGAGCCCCTTGATCCATGCTCTACGAAGTTGGAACCATCCAATGGCATGTTCAAAGTTACACCCCTTGCACACTTGAAGAAAAAGAAAAGGAAAAGACAGAGGAAGAGAAGGAAGAAGAGAAGAAGTTGGGTGAACTATCTTGAGACGATTGATCAGAAACCCCCCAACTCATCATAAGCTGATTGCATAATATCTTGCCAAGACATTAACTAAGGCGCTTCTTGGGAGGCAACCCATGTGTTCAAGAAGAAGGTGTTTGTTAGCGGTCGACCTAATCGCATCAAGGGGGAGTTTTTCTCTATAACTTCTTCTTAACTTTTCCCTTTATCATTTACATGTTCTCAATCATCTTTTCTATGTTTTAACATTGAGGACAATGTTCAATTCAGGTCTGGGGGGAAGGTTTTCAATTTTAATTCATTTGTGTTTTCAATTTTCGTTCATTTGTTACTAATTTTTTTTTAGAATGTCATAAAATCAATGCTATGGAGCTGCCATTGAGGTTTTCATATCAGAATTTTTGCGCTTCACAAAACTTTTGCTCTTAGAATTCTGGTGGCTAAAGTACCATGCTCAAATTCTTGAAGGAGAAAAGTGGAGACTACCCTAGTGAGCCATATCGAGCCTAATTGCTTTCTTGAGAGGGTTTAAAGTGTTCTAGTTCTCATCCATACTTATTTTCTTCAATTCACTCTAATTGATCTCATTGTTCCATTTTGATTGAATACTAAGGATGATTCTCTTTTGCAGATATCATGTGCTTGCTCTCATTCATGAATGAACTCATTGAAGTGATGCTAGGCTATGTGTGTATAACCATTCTATGTGCTTTCTTTTCACCCTACCCATATGTGTGTTCCATTAGCCCTCTTGAAGCCAAACACTTCAAGCCTTTTTCTTCTATCACCCTCATCATTTCCCTACCTTTGTATCTCAATCTGAGATACTTGACCTATTGTAGCCATACCCTATAGCTTAGAAATATACCAAGGTGTGCCAAGATAAAGTTTGAAGCAAGGAAGTTGCTGCCATGTGCCTAAATGAAAGATGATGTGAATCTGTGCAATGAAGTTAAAGAAGATGTAGATCAAATCAGCAAATAAGAAGGATAAAGAGAAGTGTGTCGATTTGATCTAAGTGTGAAAAATAAAGTCCATGCCATGTGATACCATGAAGTTTGCAGCCATGCCACTTTAAATCAATTATGCCTTGCAGATTAATGAAGAATGCAACCTTGGTATGTTCTTAAGTTACTTGTTTTTCCTTCCAATTCTTCCATTTCCCCTAACCTTAGCCTTTCATTACAACCTTGTGAAAGACCTAGCTGATCTTTGAGGATGTATTCATGTGTGATGGTAAGTATGTGTGTATCTCTATTCTTAGTATTTGATTCCTTTCATGAGATCTAACCAAATTTGTGCTTCTATTTCATACACCCACTTATGCTTTCTTGAGAGAATTAAACCATAGGTTCTGAGTGATTGAGTGTTATCTGTGAGAATTAGAGTCGAAGCATGTTCTCTATTCAAGGTTTGAGTGTGCTTTCTTTGAAGCCGTGTGCCTTTGAGCTATAGATTCCACCTGTACACACTGATTGATCACCTATTTTGGCAACTCTATGGTGTTGGAGGTATGACTAAAGTTTTGCATATGCTCAATGCAATCGAGTTACCTGCGGAAGTGGTCTACTTAACTTGTTGTTTTTGTTTTGTTTTGTTTTGCTCGAGGACTAGCAAAATCTAGGTCTGGGGGTATTTGTTCGGTTCACAATTGTATATCATTTTGTACCCTTCTAGCTTATGATTTCGTTATGTTTTTGAGTTAACCTTGTGCTTTTAACCTCTTTTGTGTTTGTCATTCAGTTCATTGAGCTCTAGGTATCACTTGAGGCTTTTGAAGTAAAATGGTGAAAATAATGTGTAAAAACTGGAGACTAAGTTAGAAATTCATTTCGGACTTATCTTCTTCATCCGAGCATGGATTGGCCCAATACCTGTGTGGTTGGATCAGACACATTCTGAACTTCACAATGGACATCTTAAAATCATCATTTGATTTAGCCTAGCCCAATTCGTAAGCCCAAGATGATGCACATCATGCTGACTTGCAGATGAGCTCATTGCTTGCTTGGTCATGCTGACATGAGGATGAGCTATTGATTTCTGGATGGAAGCTTGGTCATGCTGACATGAAGATGAGCTATGGCTGCTGGTGGGATTAGTTTGTGAAGTGCAGCAACCACATTCTGATTTTCAATTGCAAGTGTTGTATGCATTAGCCATATTGAATTCAGATTTATCACTCCCCTCTCCTTATAAATACCTCTTCAATTTCAGATTCAAAGTGTGCAAGCCTGGGGTTTTTCTACTCTTATTGCATTCATTATGTTTTCTCATTTCTGTTCAAGTCTCTTTCCCATTATGAGTAGCTAAATCCATCACTAGGGCTTCGATGTAACCTAACATGAATATTCTGGGTTTATAAAATTTCAAGTTTCAAGTTTGATTCAATTGTTATGGTGAATCGAATGCCCTAGTCTCCAAATCTGTTTTTCAATCTTCAAAACCACCCTTGCTGCACTTGTGTACTTGTTTCGTTTGCAATCTTAGTTTGTTCATTTCCTTTCACAATCACAATCACAATCACTCTCACTTTAAATTCTGTTTTAGACTTAACTTCCTAACTTCTTGAATTCGGTAATCTAAGTACATAACTAATTTGAACTTCTCAGTCCTCGTGGGTACGACCTCGTTCTTGTCTTTGCTATACTACTGATTGGCACGTACACTTGCGAGTTAACATAATTAAACAACAGCGTTCAGGGCTTCTAAGCCAATGAAGACATTCAGAATTTCATTTTGGAGTGGAGGAGCTTGTGCTAGGGACATATCTGTGTATGGGAGCATGAGTTATATCCCGCACAAAAATTTCTTCCAAGGAATGTTTGAAAATTGGCTCGCATAAAGGATACAAAGTCTTGGACCAGGACCGGTCGCAAGACATTTGCGACCGGTCGTTTATACACAGAACCGAAGTCTGGAGCAAAGTCGACTAGCGACCGGTCGCCAACTCATTTGCGACCGGTCGCTTTTACACAGAATCGAAGTCTAGAGCTCATTTGCCCTGTACTTGCAACCGGTCGCTCAGCACGTGCTGTTTCGGTTTTCTCGAGTTTTGAACTCTAATTTCAAGGGCTATCGCCTCCCACCCACTTGCAAGGACCCTAGGGGTCACTTCTAAGTCAGAAGAACGTTGGCAATCAATTGGGAGATTTGAGGAAGCATTAAAGGACATTGGAAAACTTGTTTCAAGGTGTAGCTACCCTATGGTTCTATGTAGGGTGGCTGCACAAGTAGCCATCAATACATAGCTTGTGGCTGGCCTAACCTGTGGTCTATGTCAGGTATTCAAGGGCAGAATGTGGGAGACAAAGCAAGGGTCTTCTCTCAACTCTAGAGGCTTATGTATTAAAAGGAAAGAGGGAGCAAGTCTGAAAAAAGAGAGAGTTTGAAAGAGTTGAAGAGAAGTAGCTGGAAACTAGTGAGTCAAGAAGAGGAGAGAATTCTCAAGTGTATCAAGGTGTGAGCAAGGGTGTGAGAGAAACAGATCATGAAGGTAGTGTTCTAAGGGAGTTTCTGTGTAAACCAAAGTTGTAACCTATCTTCATTAGTGAAATTTCTCAAGGGGATCACCAAAGAGGATGTAGGCAAATTGCTGAACCTCTATAAACACTTGTGTCTTGTGTGCTTGATTATTTTCTGTGTGTGTGTGTAAGATTCATCCATCATTGAGTCTTGTCCAAAGTCCATCAACAACAAGGTCTAAAGGGGAGTGAGTTGGTTCTAATTCACAACAAGGACTAGTAGCTTAAGTGGTTAAAGGTGTATTTACCTCACACTCTAGATCTTAGGTTGGATTCTCTCCTCTCGCAGTATCCCTTGTATCAAAATAATGCAAAAACGTCTCTCCCTCACATTATCATCATGGGCAACATGTTATGGTGAATGCATAAAATGTTTTTTTTTGTAAAGAGATATGTGTATGTGACACCCTTTGTTTCTGTACCTTGTTCTGACGGTTGCTTAATTTTACTGGAACCCATGATAAACAAATCATTGCAGCTCAATTTCCTATCATTTAATTTGATTCATTCACATGCTGATGATAGTGCTATTTTTTCTTATGGAGATTGGCCCAAAGGGAAGGGAAATTGCTCCAGTTGTGAATGATCGGATGAAGCAGCCATTGCACCACTCAAGATAAGAAAGAAAATTCAAGAGTTATTAATAGCCTTTCTGTCTTTGGCAATTTATGAAGAGGTTGTACTTGAGCCACATTGTTAAGTTAGCAAAATAAATGCATTTGAATAACTCCAGGGGCATGTCAGTACCAAATCAAGTATCCGCTCTTTTTACTCCCATTTCATTGAAAAGCAGGGCAAAGCCCGTCATGAAGCAGCCTATATATTCAATTCTGGTGGTTTTTCAAAGTAATTGGAGTCAAATATTAAATGTTTCTCTCTCTCTCTTCTCCTCCTCCCAACCTTTTTCATCGATTGGTCCTCCCTTAATCAATTAAACAATCTAGACAAAACCCAAAAAGCAATTATATGTATCATTTTCTATCTCAGTGCTTGTGCTTGGCTTAGTAACTTAAATACAGGGACAATGGTGAATACAACCCAATTCACTTCATCATTAGTTGATACCATTCAACAATACAAACAAAACCCACAAAGCAATTATACAAAGAAATTATTCTCTCTGTCTTAATGCTTGTGCTTGCTTTAGTAACTTAAAGACAAGAACAAGTGATCAGAACCAAGGTCTAAAATATCGAGGGTTTCAAAAATATCGGTAGTCCAAAAACACGAATATATCGATGAAAATATCGAGAAAATATCAATATCGGTAAAAATTGAATAAAAACCATGAAAATTGTGAGAAAAACGTGGACTGTTTAGCGAACAAACATGGTAGGTTTGAGTGATTTAAATGAACTATTTAGCGAACTGACAAATACTATGACTTTAGCAAATTTGTAGTAATTAATGAAAGAAGATTAAAAACACCATAATTTTTTTATATATATAATTAGCCTCTCCGCACGCGCTTCCACGCATGCAAAAGGCTTTTTTAAAAAAATTTAAATTTATTTTAGAATTAAAAAAGATAATGGGTAGTTGTGTTCCATAAAAATAGGATCCATTATCTGATTTTTATTTTTATTTTATTTTATTTTAAATATGAAAAAGTGTGAATTTACCATATTATCCTCATTTAATTAATAATTTCATTCTTAATATTTGCATTAACCAAGGGTATTTTATGGTATTTTGAATGTTTCACCATTCTTTGCCTTTTGCTTTATATATATAGATAAATAATTTACTACACCTTCTTTACCTTTTGCTCTATATATAGATAGATGATAGATAATAAACCTCCATAATAATATAATAAATAACATTAAACAGATTAAATATATCATAGGAATGATTAAAATAATAAGAGTGCTGCTATTTCCACTCACCTATCCTATTTTTCAACCCACCTTATCTTTAAACTTTTAAAGACAAATTTAACCCTATTGTAAAATGACTTAAAAGGACTTAAGGAAAAAAAAAAAAAAAAAAAAAGATATAGACTTCCTAAGTTCTCACATAACCCTATCGTTTGGCAGAAAGAAAAAAAAAACACAAGAATACGACTCCTTGCTCATGAGAATGTGAAGAAGGCTTTTCAGTGCTCAGAACTCAATTCTCAAATAATTTTCTTCTCTTTTCTATTTATTCAATCAATTTGTTTATGAAGAAGAAAATAACAAGAGAATGGATGTTGAAGAGAACGATTTTGGCGAAAATGTAAGGTAATCCTATTTGAACAGAATTTCTTAGATCTTTAGGATTACTTAAAGCATAGGGAGATGAGTATTTCTTGGACTCTATTTTTTTTTCTTAAACAAATTAAAAATCTGAAAACCTAGGGATGAATCAACAATTCTATGATTTGGGCTCTGTTGATTACACAAAGAACATTCCTCACAAAACCAGTTTGGCTGAGGATTTTTTAAGGCATGAGAAGGTGAAGAAGGCTTTGGGGGTTAATGGGTCGTTGGTTTTTGAGGAATGCAATGATTTGGTGGGGGATATTTTGCATGAAGATGTGATGTGCAGGTTTTGGTTTCAAGGGCTGGTTAACGGACAAGTGTTAAGTTCATAATTTCATACATATACGTACCCTATTTACTTAGTTCTTTTGCTTAGTTTTCTATAATTATGAGTTATTTACCTCCCTTTGTGTGTTTTGTAGGCCAAGAGAGCAAAAGAGCATAATTCATGCAATCCATGCATATTAAGGGCTGATTGGCATGAGAGGAATACACTTGAGGCATTTGAAGCAAAATGGTGCAAAACGTGCAAAAACTGGAGACTGAGGTAGAAGTTCATTTCGACCTTATCTTCTTCATCCGAGCTTGGATTGGGCCAATACTTGTGTGGTTGGATCAGAGACATTCTGAAATTCACAATGGACATCTTAAAGTCATCATTTGATTCAGCCCAACCCAATTCGTGAGCCCATGGAAACACACATCATGCTGACATAAGGATGAGCTGATGGATGCTTGGTCATGGTGAGCTAGGCATGAGGTATTGGTTTCTGGATGGATGCTTGGTCATGCTGACATATTGATGAGCTAGGGCTGCTGGTGGAAGTTATTGGTGAAGTGCAACAACCATTTCTGATTATCTAATGCAAGTGTGTTAGGTGAAATTTGTGTGGTTGGTGAACTTAATTGTATAATCTGATTCACCTAACCCTTGTGCCTATAAATAAGGAGTCTCTAGAGAGCTTAGAGAGACAGAATTTCATTCCATAATTTACACTTCCATTGTACACAAAGAGAGGGAAAGTTGAGAGTCACAAAGGGAGAGAAGGGAGAAGGCAGGCAGCTGGGAGGCTTTGGCCTCCTGGCAGCCATGGAGATGATTCTTTTCCATCTCTAGCATGTTGTCCTTATCTTCTTCTCCTCCCTTTGTCTTTTATTTTCTTCTTGTAATTTCTTTGTTTTACTTTGTTTTTCTGTTATTAAATGTAATAAACATCTTGCTAGTCTTGTATCATGGTTTGAGTTTATAAAGTTTGATTTCATTCATGAATTCTTCTTCACTATTTTAATGGAGATGTTTTGCATCCTTTGATTGATCACCTAAGGTTTTATGCGTTATGCTCTTGTTGGGAAGGTTTGGGGATCATCTTCATTCCATCCATTAGCAACTTATGTGATTTGGTTTCTAGGTCTCCTAATGTAAACACCATACTTGGGGTCCTTGTGATGTTCAATGCAATTTGATCCAAACACCATGGATTATTTGTGAGCATCTTCATGAGTGAATCAATTTGTTTACTTGCTGCCATAACATGATTAGAACAATTAGGGTGGATTCTAAAACCTCACCATCTTGTCTTAGTTCTTTTCTTTCTTCTTGTTTTGTTTCTTTTGTTTTCATTTCTGTTTTGTGTAGGAAAACTGAGTTGGATCATTCAATCATCAATCCCTGTGGAATCGACCTCGCACTTACATATGCTAAACTACCAACGGCTCGTGCACTTGCGAGTATCACAAGTTGAGGATGCAGCTGAATCCATTTTGGTGCAGCTGAATCTACACAACAAGTTTTTGGCGCCGTTGCGGGGATCGGTAACATTGTTTGATTCTATTTGGTTTTCCTACTTTTTATTTTTATTTTTTGTATATAACTGGACAGTTTCATGTTTTAAAGTTAATGAGGTTAATTGATAAGTTGTGTTTGTAGTCCAACTGACAAGGACAATTGCCTGACAAGCAAGAAAATTGGGTTTGAGTCCCAGCTTACACAACACCCAAAAACAAAAAGGTTCAAGTAGCATGTTGATTATTTCTAGTTTATGGTTTCATTCACTTGTTCTTAATTAATTATCGTGTTCAAGTTTACATAAACACCATATGACTCTTGGACTGATTAGTGAATGAATGGGTAGATATTGAAGACAAACACCATGTTTAAATTCTACTTGGTTCTCTATTGTTCTTCTTGTTCTTAATGGGTTCCGAATTTGTGTTTAGACTAAACACCATAGCTAAATGCTTTTTCTGAATACTTGATTAAAACCACACACCATATGGATAATCATATTTGAGAAAGAACGAACTTCATAAGCTAGTTTGATTACTTTGTTGCTTGTTACTTTGAAGCATGAAATTGGACGTGTGTTGATTTTCCTTTCCATTTTAGTTTTAATTTCCTAATCCTTTAATTCTTTTTCAAGTTTTTCTGTGTTTGTTTTAGCAATTTTTGACAACTTAATAAAATGGAGAGAGATGGCAACCTCAATCATAAGAATGGGGAGTGTGGAGCAGTGGGAGAAGTCGCGACCTCCAAATGCATCACGCTCGACCTAATCGCTTCAAGGGGGAGTATTCCAATCTTTTCTCTTTAGTTGTTTTGTTATTATTTTAGTAATTTTAATTTTCTATTTCTTTTATTAAAAAAAATTAAAAAGATTTTTTATATGAGCTGACTCGTGGTAACTCCAGATGAGCGTCTTCGTCAATAGTGTCTAGGAGTTCTTTAGGCGACACCTTCGGTGTCTAAGAAGTTTGGGTTTTAAGTGGGACCTTTGTGACCCCTCCAACCTTCCCGGATCCCCTGGCTGTGTTTTTCTGAGGCCCTTAACTGGTCATCCATGAGTTGCTTGTATATTTGTGTGTTTAAAAAAAAAAAAATTCAGATTTTTCATTTATGTTATGATTTCCTAATCCAATAAATCTAAAAATCTGTTTCAAGTTTCCTTGTCTTTCTTTAAGAATTTCTGAAGTAACTCAATAAGAAAGAGGGAGAGAGAGGAGACAACCCAATCCATAGAAACATGGAGTATGGAGCAGTGGAGAAGTCGACCTCCAGCTGCTATGGCCAACCACGCTCCAGCTATCACTTCAAAGGGAAGCATTCCAATCATATCTCTTTCATTTGTAGAATAATTGCTACTCATTCTTAGTTGTGTCTCATTTTCTGTTTTGTTATTGTTATGGTTTTCTTTTCCTTGATGTGGGAGAAACATGATGAGCAGCTGACCCAAATACTCAAAGAAGAACATGTCCTGCCATACTATGTGCATTTCCCTCTCATTGTCTTCAAGGGGAAGTTCTAAACTCTCTTTCTTTTATTTTTTTCATTTCATTCCTTTACCCTGGATTTCATGTGCATTGCATGTTTGACATGGATTCAAACATTGAGGACAATGCATCATTTAAGTTTGGGGGTGCTGGAAGTTTTTTTTAGTTTTTGTGTTTGTGTTGAAAAACGTAGGCTTCTTCATTGCTACAAAATTTTTATTTTCTACTATTGTTTTGAAAGTTTGGTCCGCTTTGTGATCTTCATTTTTTCATGCTGAATCCAACGACATAAAGAACGTTAAAATTGACCAAGTGGTTTGAAAGTTACTTGTCAAAACAGATTAGATGTTAAAATTGAGCAAAACAGCAATTTGAAACCTCACGTTTTTCTTTTCCGTTTCTTTTCTTTGAGTCATTTTCAGTTTTCCTTCCCACACCAATAATAAATCTTGAGTCTAACTTCTAATATGGCTCTTAGGAATTTGATAAGCATTGTGTTAGGTCTTAATCTTATTCTTTTGCTAGCTAAGTCTCACATAATTATTCTTGAGCTTTCTATGCACCTAAGCCATGATTATACAACTCTTGCATGTCTTACCCAATTGTATGCATTTTTGCTTGTGTGATTCACTGGAATGTTAAGTTATAACTAAGATATGATTTAGGCCATCTTTGTTAAGCCTCTTTCTTTTTCCTCCATCAACCTATACAATACATATTCCATTGTAAACCCCTTTGTGCTCAAACACTTAGCCATTTCTTTCTATCACCTTATCATCCATTAAACATCCTACCATCTAGGGGACATGTAGAGTATGATTGTATTTCAGATTGTATTGTATTCAAGGCAATAAATGAGCTATTAAAAAAAAAAATTCAAAAGAAAAAGATAAAAGAAGTGTGGCCAATGTAGTCACGACCCTAGGGTGATATAAGGAGAAATCAAGGTGATCTAGGGTGAAGAGCCGCAAAATTGGGCCAACTATTATACAAAGTGTGTAAATGTCAAATTCAAATTGTGAAGTGATTCAATTGTAAAATCTGGTGTTGTGAGCTCTTCAATTTATGTGCCTTACATTTCAAATGTCAGTGATCTTGTTTACATGTCATGCTCTACTTTGTTCTTTAGACCTTGTGTTTCCATATCCATTCCTTTTCTAACCATTACATTACATCCATGAGTAAAGTCCTATTGATTTTGGTTTAGCTTGGCAAACTTGTGTTCATTCTTGCAAGAATTCATATCGTTGTTTGAGAAGCATGTGTTGTATCTTCATGGCTACTTCACACACACACCTTGAGCATGATTTTTGTGAGATTGTGGTAGCACTTGAACAATGTTTAGAACTTCCTTAGTGCTTGTTTTGTTCCTTGTTGAGCCATGTCTATGAAGTTTAAAATTTCTGTTCGGTTGGAAGGTTAACGTTTTTGTTTTTGTTTTGTTTTTGTTTTTTTGTTTTGCTTAAGGACTAACAAATCTATTAACTTTCTAACCACTTTGTTTTGTAGAGTCAGTAAAACGTTTGTGGGTATTCAATCTGTTAAACCCTCAGGAGACACAACTCCTCCTACTAGGGATGCCTAGAGGTTTAAAGGCTTGTTGCATACGCTCAATGCAATCGAGTTACCTACGAAAGTGGTCTAGTTAACTTCTTGTTTTGTTTTTATTTTTGTTTTTAATTTTGTTTTCTTTTGCTCGAGGACTAGCAAAATCTAAGTTTGGGGGTGTGTTAAGTTCATAATTTCATACATATACGTACCCTATTTACTTAGTTCTTTTGCTTAGTTTTCTATAATTATGAGTTATTTACCTCCCTTTGTGTGTTTTGTAGGCCAAGAGAGCAAAAGATCATAATTCATGCAATCCATGCATATTAAGGGCTGATTGGCATGAGAGGAATACACTTGAGGCATTTGAAGCAAAATGGTGCAAAAACGTGCAAAAACTGGAGACTGAGGTAGAAGTTCATTTCGACCTTATCTTCTTCATCCGGAGCTTGGATTGGGCCAATACTTGTGTGGTTGGATCAGAGACATTCTGAAATTCACAATGGACATCTTAAAGTCATCATTTGATTCAGCCCAACCCAATTCGTGAGCCCATGGAAACACACATCATGCTGACATAAGGATGAGCTGATGGATGCTTGGTCATGGTGAGCTAGGCATGAGGTATTGGTTTCTGGATGGATGCTTGGTCATGCTGACATATTGATGAGCTAGGGCTGCTGGTGGAAGTTATTGGTGAAGTGCAACAACCATTTCTGATTATCTAATGCAAGTGTGTTAGGTGAAATTTGTGTGGTTGGTGAACTTAATTGTATAATCTGATTCACCTAACCCTTGTGCCTATAAATAGGGAGTCTCTAGAGAGCTTAGAGAGCCAGAATTTCATTCCATAATTTACACTTCCATTGTACACAAAGAGAGGGAAAGTTGAGAGTCACAAAGGGAGAGAAGGGAGAAGGCAGGCAGGCTGGGAGGCTTTGGCCTCCTGGCAGCCATGGAGATGATTCTTTTCCATCTCTAG
The DNA here is from genome assembly GCA_018703695.1 of Prunus fruticosa. NCBI lineage: Eukaryota > Viridiplantae > Streptophyta > Magnoliopsida > Rosales > Rosaceae > Prunus > Prunus fruticosa. The sequence goes on along the minus strand of CM031922.1, from coordinate 27,015,410 downwards.
CATGTTGTCCTTATCTTCTTCTCCTCCCTTTGTCTTTTATTTTCTTCTTGTAATTTCTTTGTTTTACTTTGTTTTTCTGTTATTAATTGTAATAAACATCTTGCTAGTCTTGTATCATGGTTTGAGTTTATAAAGTTTGATTTCATTTATGAATTCTTCTTCACTATTTTAATGGAGATGTTTTGCATCCTTTGATTGATCACCTAAGGTTTTATGCGTTATGCTCTTGTTGGGAAGGTTTGGGGATCATCTTCATTCCATCCATTAGCAACTTATGTGATTTGGTTTCTAGGTCTCCTAATGTAAACACCATGCTTGGGGTCCTTGTGATGTTCAATGCAATTTGATCCAAACACCATGGATTATTTGTGAGCATCTTCATGAGTGAATCAATTTGTTTACTTGCTGCCATAACATGATTAGAACAATTAGGGTGGATTCTAAAACCTCACCATCTTGTCTTAGTTCTTTTCTTTCTTCTTGTTTTGTTTCTTTTGTTTTCATTTCTGTTTTGTGTAGGAAAACTGAGTTGGATCATTCAATCACCAATCCCTGTGGAATCGACCTCGCACTTACATATGCTAAACTACCAACGGCTCGTGCATTTGCGAGTATCACAAGTTGAGAATGCAGCTGAATCCATTTTGGTGCAGCTGAATCTACACAACAACCAGAAAGTTTGGAAGGTGGGTAAAGAGGTTGTTGGGTACGTTCCAGAATCCATATTTACAATAGTAGAAAGCTAAGAGCATAAATATGATTATATTCACAGAATCAATATTTACAAAAATAAAAATAAAAATTACAGCAAAAAACAATTTTAGTTTGTATAGTAAACATGAGAGAGGAGAGAGAGAGAGATGGAGCGTGAGAGATGAAAAATAAGATACAACAAAAATGAGAGGGAGATATGTGGGCCGTCAAAAGAGAGAGAGAAGACATGAGCAAGAAAAAATGAAGGAGAGAGGAAATGAGGTAATAATTAAAAGGGTATTTTAGGAATATTGGTGAGTGGAAAAATATGATTGTGTTTTTTAAAATTTATATGGTGAGTGGGAAGATAAGGTGAGTGGGAAAATAAGGGCAGGTGGAAATAGTAGCACTCAATAATAAATAACATTAAAATAAGCTTGTAGAAAGTTTTTTTCCCTTGTTTTTATCAAAAGCCTGTAGAAAGTTTAAGACGCAGTATAAAATTAACGTTGTAGCACTTACTCACAAATTCTTGATCCGCGTGTTGGATAAGGTCGGGCATGGGGTTGGGAAAGGAGAGGTGTTCGAATCCCACCTTTCGCGACACCTATTTTTGCATTTTTCAATATCCTTTTCAGTTCCATATCATATCACGCATTTGAACGGTTTATATCTATTTCTTCTCTTTTCTCTCTCCTCTCCCTCTTTATTTTTTCCTTCTTCTCTCTCCCCGAGTTTTCTTCTTCCTCTTGTCGTGGGGTGATTTTTTCTTCTCTCTTCTGATTAGTTTCTTCAGTCAGGTCATGGTGATGGGAGGTTGACCTGGGATAGCAGGATTCTTGGATTGAATTTCGCTCTCTTCAGTCAGGTCATGGGGGAGAAAATACTAGACAGGGGAATGATATTTTGTTTGGCTTATTGCTGGGTGCGAACCTGGTTGCCTTTTTATATGAATATGATTACACTTTCAGGGTCGTATCTGATTGGATTAATCGTATCTTTGCTTTACATGAATTCCAAATGTCATGTAGTGCACATATTTGCAGAAAGCAGAAGACTGTTTAATGAACCCACTATGATGGGGCAATGCTCTCTTATTTTTCATCGATTAATCATCCTCCTAATCAATTGAACAATCTAAACAAAACCCAGAAAGCAATTATATGTATAATTTTTTCTCTGAGTGCTTGTGCTTGTGCTTGGCTTAGTAACTTAAATACAGGAACAATGGTGAATACAACCCAATTCACTTCATCATTAGTTCATTCATCCCATTCAACCACACAAACAAAACCAACAAAGCAATTATACAAAGAAATTATTCTCTCTGTCTCAGTGCTTCTGCTTGCAGCTTGCTTTAGTAACTTAAAGACAAGAACAAGTGATCAGAACCCATTTCAGTTCAGCACCAACTCATCCAATTTCACATCCCAAACAAACCCAAATCAAGAGCGATTATTTAGAAGCAAGATTAGTGGCAGACATGCCCATATATCTCAGGCCGCGTCACTCTCAAGCAAGGTTAGTGAAAAATAACACCATATATCTTCCAAAAATTTCCATGAAAAATTATCACCATATATCACGGCAACAACTTTTAGTACTTTGTGTGAAGGCCTCAAATTAAGTAGGTCAAGTCCTCTCCTGGTGGCCCCCTCTTAAGTGGTTGTTGTGGAAATATATCTTCGACGTACAGAGGGGTTTCAATATTAATAATTTTAGGAAATTGATCTTACACCATAAAATTCATTTAAAATCATCTACAGCCCATCCTTTTGTTTTTCTATTTAAAATACCCAATTTTTTCAAAAAATACCCGATGACTAGGATCCAACTAAGCAGTTACCTAATATAACTTAAAATCTGATTTATTATAATTTTTGGATTCCAAAACTACCCCTATTTATAATTTAACGTGTTACGTGGGAGAGGTGTATTAAGCCTTGGTTCCTGAATTTATTGTTTTGATTTCCTCCCACCGAATTAGCCTGCAATTCAATCCTCTTTATGCATCAGTTTTGATTATGAATTTAATTTGCATAATGGTATCTTTCATAGGGATGGTGATTTGTTTGATCAGTTTTATTTTGCAAAGAAAAGCCCTGATTTTCCTTCACGCGAGTTCATGTTGCATCCAGGATTCCGACGCGACAACAACACTAACTGCGATAAAATATTCCGGCGCGACGACTTAAATCTTTAGTGGTCTGCCCTGCATAACACAGGTAATTTATGCATATTTAGAATCTCTGGTTTCTTAGATAGGTAAATTACGATGATTGAATTGCCCTGCATAACATAGTGGTCAGCTTTGTAGCCGTTGATTCTTAGATAGGTTAATTTGAAAGCGGGTCGTTTGCTGAACTTTGCTTTGCAGTAATATACATCAATAGTCGTTTGTAAACTGAAGCTTTGCAGGTAATATTCAATAGTCATTTGCTGAACTTTGCTTTGCAGGTAATATACATCAATAGTCGTTTGCTGAAGTTTGTTTTGTCGGTTGCATAGTCAGTATGTTTTTTCCCCAGCAAGAAGTTGGGTTTGTGTTTAATTTTTGCACGTCACATGTTTGACGAAATACCAACTGTGCAGATAATGTAGGAGATGTAAAAATATAGGTTCAAATGATTTTGATACAAATGGATGAAGGTAGGTACATAATGCGCAACAAGTAAATGATGGGCAATGGCCTGCATGAGTATGCCAATATAAGCGAACCTAATGATTTACCTGTTGAAGTTTTCTTTCTAATTTGGCTGCTACTAATTTTGGAAGTTACTTTTTCTTTTCTTTTCTTTTCGTGTACACTAATTATGCAGATCAAACCAATGATTATTTCCGTGAACAGTTATTTGCTCTTCGTATTACTTGTTATTTTCTTTTTTCCTTTAGTTGTTTGCTAAGTATATGTACCTATATACAGTGGCGGATCCACATAGGGGCAAGGGGGGTCAATTGACCCCCGCAAGCCCAGAATTTGCCATAGAAACCCAAGAACTTGACCCCTGCAAATGCCCAGAAGGTGTTTGATGAAATGCCCCAAAGAGGGAGCAGCCATAGCCAAGAGGAAGCAAGCTTGCTTGCTGCCCATGTGTGCGAGGAGCCCAGCGAATAGAAGATGTTCAACGTGTGGGAAAGAGAGGCTTTTAGGTGTTGTATCAAACTCCGGTTTGTGGAAGAGAAGTCCCTTTTGGCATTTCCATTATACTCAAACTGGCTCATGGCTTCTTCTTTTTTGGGTCTGAAAAACTGGCTCATGGCTCAAAACATAAAATCAATATCAGATGCGCATGGGTTTCTCTTAAGTAGGATGGGTTTTTTTTATTTATTAATAGGCCATGATAAGCATGGGTGTTTTTTTATAACATAATAATAATATAATAGAAGTTCCAAAGCATAATTAATTTCTTCTGAATGCCTTGGTAAATAATGAAGTTTTTTTTCATTAAGCAAGCAACTGCACATTATTAAAATATAATAATTAAAATATTACCTCATTAAAAAACAAGTTAACATATTAAATAGAAAGAAAAAGCTTATATCTAAAAGAAATTTTTTTTCACCATATATGAAGCTTTTGATAGAATATATGGAGCAAAACAAATGAGTGTGTAACTCGACATGGAAAGCCAGAAAACAAGGAGTTCAAGAGAGATGTGTGTGATATTTGGATGCTTAAGTGATGAGCCCCAATAAGCGATGCATGAAAACCTAATAAAGGATATCGAGAGGACCAAACTAAAGTCTCATGCTGAAAAACCGAAGCTTTGATTTCTTTACTTTAGAAGTGAATGGTGTGGTTGAATATTGTTGTTGTTGTTTTTTTTATTTTTTTAATGTGGACAATTGAAATGTGGTTTTTTCTATCAATTAAGAATTATAATATTATCATTTCATTTTTTTTTTGTTCTATTTTCTATAGATTTTTTTTACCTTTTATATGTTGACCCCTGCAAGGAAAATTCCTGGATCCGCCACTGCCTATATACAACCGCTAGGTACTCCATCAACATGTACATAGGTTTTCCTAATGCATTTACCTACTAATATGCATCATGTGAACTTCTCTTCTAATTTTACTGCTACTAATTTTGGAAGTTCCTTTTTTTTTCTCCTGTACAATAAATGTGCAGATGAAACCAAGGACTATTTTTCGTGTACAGTGATTTGCTCTTCGCATTGGTTGTTGTTTTCTTCCTTCAGTTGTTTTTTTAATTATATGCACCTATATAGTTGAAGTTTTCTTTCTAATTTCGCTGCTACTAATATTGGAAGTTACTTTGAACCTTCTTATCTTTCGTGTACACTAGGTACTGCATGAACATTTATATAAGTTTTCCTTTATTTGTTTTTAGGTATAGTAATTCTGTTTTTGCAAACTTTTGTATTCCTAGTTGTGATAAATTACAACCAATTTGTATGCACCACAAGAAAATATGTGCTTCTCATCTTTTTTTTTTTTTTTTTTTTTTTTTTGCAGTGAATGGAGCATTCTATATTTGGGAGATGTGTTTTTAAGAACAAAATGGTGACAATTCCACTGTATAGTGACTATACTTATATGAGTTTGTGTTCTGATGTTTGCTCAAGGTTTGATGAGTTGGAGGTTGGAGCTTTTGAGATCTCATACCTTGTAGCCGACTATCCTCCATGTTTCCTGGAGTCCGATTTAGATGTGCGTGTTATGTATTTGTCATTGTTGAACGAGAAGAAAAATATTGTCACCATTGCTGTCAAGGAATGTCAATTGCCTGACGAGGGCAATGGAGCTGATGATGTATTTGGATCTTCCACACGTGCTGCGGAGGGTTACAATCACACTGATGAGAACGATTACATTGGGAAATATGGTGCACCTGCTGACCGTGCATATTTATCTCACACTTGGAGAAACTATATCAATCATGTGGGCCAGAAATTCATTGGTGGGGCTCATGAGTTTAGAGACAAGCTGTGCAAATACGCTATTGAGAAAGGGTTTAAGGCTGTGTACCTAAAAAATGAGAAAGAGAGAGTGACTGCAGAGTGCTCTAAAAAATCGTCTGATGGTTATAGCTGGCGTGTGCATGCAACACTATGTCCTGCAAATGGGTTTTTTTATATTAGGACACTGAATAATGAGCATACTTGCAGCGGGCGTATTCGTGATCGGAAGAGTACGATGATGTGCTCAAAAGTTGTGTCGTCCATTTTGGCTGAGCAGATTGCTTCCAAACCATTAATGAAACCGATTGAGATTGTGAAGGATTTCAAAAAGTATTATGGGTTGGATATTTCTTATCATAGTGCTTGGTATGGTAAGGAATTAGCTAGGAAAAGGGTTCACGGTGATGAGTCAACGTCATACAGACACCTAGCTTGGTATGTGGGAGCAGTATTAAGTTCAAATTATGGTTCACATTGTACGTTAGAGTGTGACCCAGAGACATCCCGCTTCAGACGGATTTTTATCTCCTTCCATGCTTGCATAGAAGGCTTCAAATACTGCAGGCCATTATTATTTCTGGATGGTACGTTTATCAAGAATAAATATAAAGGTCACTTGCTTGCTGCAAAAGGAAAAAACGGTAACCAAGGTAAATGTTAGTTTCAATTGTATTAACTTAATATCTCTTGCCAACTAGATTTATTGACCACCATTTCCACCAATTATATATTTTTTTACTAGGTTTATGTCTAATATGAAATCCTAATTCTTGTTTTATGTGTGACAAAATGCAAATGTCTGTAACATAATTTTTTTAATTAAAATGCTGATATCATTGACATAATGAAACAGGTATGTATCCTTTAGCCTTTGCAGTCGTTGATTCTGAAAATGAAGAAAATTGGACGTGGTTTCTCCAAAATCTATCAGAGGTTGTCAATCCCCAAGGAAGAAATATTACATTTATATCTGATCGTAACAAAGGGTTGCTTGAAGCACTGCCATATGTATTCCCTCATTCACCACATGCCTTTTGTTTCCATCACCTCAAGCACAATATCCTTGCCAAGTACCCATCTTCTTTGGGTAAGGCATACCGCGATTGGATTGTTCATCTTTTTGGTAGGTGTGCATATGCTCCTACAGAAGATGCATTTGAAATGCATATGAGGACGTTAAAAGATGAGGGTGGTGCTGTAATTAGAGAGTTCCTAAAAAATCTTCCCAAAGAGAATTGGTCAGCTGCTTACTTTCCAGGTAAAATTATGCGTTCATTATTTTTTATTATTAAAATAGAATGTATATGTTGTGCTGATTTGTACATATGGTTATGTATTGTTGGTAGGCACATTCAATGTTGTTGAATATGCGTTCATTGTTTTTGTTGTGATAGATTGTTTCTGTTTTTTTGCTAGTACATATGAGTTCCTTTTTGGTTTTTGTATCTAGTATGTATATGTTTTTTCCCCGAACTTATCATATGTATCCCAAGTCCATTGTAGGTAAATTGCTATGGTTAAGTTGTAGAAATGAGTTTTAGATAAATTACCAACATATTAAATTATATAGTGATGAGTATATATCTAGGAAATTGGTGTAGAGATAGTCACGCCTAATTATGATATCTGCATATTGGGTTGTCCTGAACTTAGGTTGTACCCAATGATTGATGTATATTTTCTTCTTATGTGTTGACGCATACATTATCTACTGTAGGTTTTTTGTTCACATTATGATGTAATTTTGGTTTACCAGGTCAGAAGTATGGTGAAATGTGTTCGAATGTGGCAGAATCTTTTAATGCCTGGATTGTAGATCAGCGTCATTTGCCTATATACCAATTGCTTGATGGTATAAGGGTCAAGATCATGGAGATGAATGCTCATAGGCGACGTGTGGCTGAGGGATGGAACACTATGCTTTGCCCAGAAATGGAGACGAAGTTAGAGAAATCATTGGAAAGCGGGCGTCATTGGGATGTAAGTCGTTCAAGTGATTTTTTGTTCGAGGTTCATGGCGAAGACTCTGTAATGGTTGATCTTCAAAGCCGCACTTGTAGTTGCCGGATGTGGCAAATCAAAGGGTTTCCATGCTCGCATGCACTTGTTGCTATTCTTAAAAACGACGAGAACCCTTTTGAGTATGTTGAGGAGTACTTCACGGTTGCGCATTTTAAGAAATGCTACAACATACCTATTTTCCCAATTCCAGATATTGATAGGCATGCACAAGAGGCAGGTGAAGAGTTTTTGGTGAACCCTCCAGTGTCAAAGAAACCTCCAGGAAGACCTAGGGTGAAGCGGATCAAATCTTTAGGGGAACAAAAAAGGCCACTAACATGTAGCAGGTGCGGACAACTAGGACGTCACAACAAAAAAACATGCACCACCCAAATTTGATCTTGGTCATGCTCATGATTCTTCCATTCAACTCTTTGTTCTTGTTATTAATTTAAGCCTTGTAAAATTATCAGCAAACTACACCTACTGCAGACATGTAGGATGTTTCCTTTTTATACACACATGTTATGGTATTGTCTTGTAATCATGATTATCATTCTTATTGAGGTATAATCTTGAAGTCAGTCAATTTTTTCAATTTTTATTTTTAAAAATGAATCGCTCAAGGGTAAGTTTTACACCTACTGGTGCACTTGTTCCTGTGTTGGCTAATAAATTACAGATTTTATCTTAGTATCAATCTAACACTCATGGAAATAATTTGCCTTGCATATCCATATACCTATATATTTAGATACAATCAGATTGAATAATTTACCTAATGTATTTATTTGTAGGTAAATTAGGTGTATCTCTTAAATTACCTAGTGAAATCGTGTCTACAATGTAGGTAAATTGCCAAGTGAAATTGGGATACAGGTGTAGGTACAAATTCAGGGACATTATTAGTTGTCTTTAAATAAGAGATCTTCATAAATAAAAAAATCAGCGAGAAAACGAGAGAAACAAAAAAAAATGAATGAACGATGGATTAATTAATATATAATACAATAAGGGTGGGCTGTGGGGGTAGGAGCAGTAATGTTTGTCTCACAGAAAGCACGATTTCACTAGGTAATTTAAGATACAATGTAGACACGATTTCACTAGGTAATTTACGATATACACCTAATTTACCTACAAAAAAATATGTAAGTAAATTATTCCATCTGATTGTATCTAAATATACAGGTGAATGATCTTTTTGGTCATTATCAAATAAGATACTGATTACATTTTAACAACAAATAGGTATAAAAAAATGATATTACCAGATAAATCTCAGGACACAAAACGCACATATGATACGGTATTAAACATGATAAATAGATGCACAATAAATCAAAATAGTATTAAAATAATTATTTCATTTCATAGTCGGCCAGAGAGCTTTTGGCTCATAAACTCATAAAAAAGCTTAGTGTCACTTTGCAACAATAAAATGACATTGGTTCGCATTTATAAAAAAATAAAATAAAAAAAGATTACATAATTGGCAGATTTGACTAACTACATATGTTAATCATCTCTCCAACTTTTCCCATCATTAATAAATTTGCTAATTATTTTCGCACGATATTCCTTCATTGTGTTCTCTGTAAACTGAAGCACCATGTTTTGACCTTTTGAGATTGTCCACATAAAGTACATCACACTGACCCCACAATCAACACTGAAACGCCAAAAAAAGAAAATAAGGTAATATTAGATCCATTTGTGGAAAAATCACAGGATTCGGTTCTTCGTACTAATCGCAATGTGTTAAGCACCTAAGTAAATAATGGCATGCTTGATGTAAACCTAATTTGTTTCCACCTACTACATAAAAAAGACAGTAGCAAACTCGAAAAATGGCATGCCTTAATGAATATTTAATAAATACTTACGAGTCATCCAATTGTCGTGGGCAGCTAGTCGATGGCCATAAAGGATAATTAGAATCGGTAGACTGCAGCCATTGTAGTGTTTTTTTCTCACCATGCGTTAATGGCGATTGGATTGTCTTCCCTCCATCCTTTTCAGATAGTCTCATTCGATGACCATTGTTTAATACATTTGATGCAATGCAACTATTAAATTGAAGAAATGTTGTAACAGCATCACGCTACAGAAAGTCATACCAAGTAATTAGTTCAACTAAAACCAAAATCAAAAGTAACAAATATTGAAGATTCTTGGTGATGGAATGTTACAAACCAGCTTTTGCGCATTAGCAAAACAAGGGTCAATGGATGATTTTGTAATTGAATGTCTTGGGTCGTAGTGAAACCATTGTTCTTCTTCCTTGTGTAACACTAACAATGTGAAATGGTACTGACTTGCGTGCCTCATTGGAAAAAGAATGTAGTCTGCCTCGGCTAATGCTTCTAACAACGGGTCATGCAGAAATAGTCTGATGTTCTTATCGTCACCCTTTTGCAGAAACTCCTAATGTATCAAACAAAATTGTGAAGAGTATACTAATAAGCACAAACCCAAAATGCATTAAAAGAGAGGTACATTAATCATGAAAAAATTGTAATCATTTTTAGCATACACATTCCACAATGACCCAACATATCATTGTCCACATTTAAAACTCAAATGAGGCTTTCCATCCATATGAAATTTTTACCCACCATCTCATAATCTTCAGGGCCAAGAAACAATTATGTATATACTTCGTTTATGATCTAGAATACATGTGGCTAAGGTTGATTAATATTAATATATAGGTACAGGTAGGTAATATTAATATATAGGTATATGTGACAATACCCATCACTCTGTAATTTACCTACAAGTATCCAAATTACATGACCACTAAAACCAATATCAAATATCATATGCAATAATTTACCTGCATGTAGTAATTTACCAACTATTAATGTATCAAAAAATGGTTTACCTACAACTAATAATAGTATATACTTCATTCATAGTTATCCTTAACATATTAGAGAAACTAATTTCATAAAATTTAATGGGAATCATCTTGGTAAACATACCCAGCAAAACGTTGTCATCATGTGCGATTTAGTTCCCACTGTTGGATTATTGCTTCTCTCAATTTGTAAAATCTCCGCAAATGAATCAATAACCTGCAATGAGTAACCATTATGACATTCTCTTTAAAAAATTTAAACCCATAATTGACAACTTACGTTACACGTTACTGCAGCTTCTGTTAGTAGGTCCTTCAAATCATCCTTATACACAGCCGAGTACAATCCTTGCCACAATGGAACCCTGCTTTACAATTACACATTTGCATTAATATACTCATATATGTGACTTAAAATCCTAATATATTATGTATAATTTAAACCCAATGCTTTGACTCACCCGGAATCAGTGCAAATAAGAAAATGATGTAATCTGTCTTGTTCTTCGTTTGATAGATAAATCCACACAGACATGCAAGAATGGTCCATGGTTGCAGATATCTGTCTTTTCCCTCCAACATCGTTATGACCAACAACTGTTGTACCTAATTGTTGTTTCCCTTTGCTTTCATCACCATGCACGACCAATGTAGATGCATCTGCTGCTTCTTTGCAAGGCTTGTTCTTTTCAGTACTCACAACAACATGTTCATGGCCGTCTACCTTTGCCTTCCTTGGTTCCCTTAATATCTTGATCTCATCATACACATACCCAGGCAAGCGTTTTGGTTTCCTATGTTTTTGTTTAAGCCTTATAACCCATGTTTTCAAATCAGGTGTAGATTCCTTACTCTTTACCATCTTCTCTTTTTGAATAAATTCAAGAAGTTGTTGGAGGTCGTTTGACAACTCATCATACTGCTTGTGCACATCTGCCACAACGACTTCGGCATTACAGCACAGTTCATTGTACATCACAGCCTGCACCTGTGCTTCCTCGAGTTTCACCTTCAATTTTGATATTTCTTCCTTCATTACCTTATTTTCACTACCCAAGTTTTCCAAGTCAATAAATCGCTGCTTCACCAACCTATTATTTGAACGCTCGTTCTCTAAAAGTAATAAACACTCCTTTAGCTTTCCCTCTATATCAAAATCAGATTTTGTAGGTGTTTTGGGGGAACCATCATGACACAGTCGTTTACAACTCCATGAAAATTAGTGTCTTGTGTGGGGATGAGTTGGAACATGTTAGGAGGGTCTAATTCAGCAACAATATTCTGAAATTTAAAAAATAAAAAAATAAAAAAAAATGTAAATCTGTAGAACATATGAGAATTCAAAAGGCAATTGACTCAATCATATCAGCACAAATACTCACTACCTTTTTAGAGGCAACACTAGTGATCACAGATGACGACCTTAAATTTGAAGCGTTAGTCTCAGTTCCATGCTTAAGTGCGCAACACTACCTCATGTTTCCAACATCCGATGTCTTGCGCAAATCTTCGAGCACCTGATAAAAATTCATTAATCAAACATATGTGCAAAAATACCTCATTATTGAAAAAAAGAAAAAGGAAAATACCTCATCTTTACGAATTAATATATTTGCACACACTGGTGTCACACGAAAAACATTTGAGTTGGTCATTGCTGTATGCAGGTGTTGTGTATCCCACTTAACGAACTTGGGAGGTACATCCACTCTATCCCTTAATGGCTCAATAAAATGCATTTTCTCGCAAAACCAAAACTGTGTTTATTCAATTATTGCAAACTGTGGGTTGATGTAAACGAATAACAAAATTATAAACAACCAAACCAATTAAATATACGTACCGGTAAAGCAACTACACATCCGGAGACAGATGCTGGGTTTTTGCAGTCCTTCACCAGTTGTCTTTCCAAAAAGTCCGATGTCGCCTTGGCCCAATTATATTTTGGCATTGCACGTACATCTTGGCAACGTGAAACTATGCTCCAAGAAACAGTGTTGCCACTATTGCAAAACAACAATGTAATACAGAAATGCAGGCACACAAGGCATACAAAATCTTCACGTTCTTGTTGGGTATTACATGTAACTAACTTGCACATTGCAGATTCAATATTCTGCCTACTAACTCGTTCAGTGTTTTCAAAGTTCCTTTTGACAAAATCTGCATTATCTTTTGAACTTCGTTTATTAATATTTATCTCACAACCAACATTAGGCAAACCAAGCAGTTCCTCAACATCAAAACCAGTGAATTTTTCACGCCTACCACAAAGTGTGAAGTCTCTAGTCGTAGCGTCGAAACACTGAATGATTCTGATTATATCTATATATGATTTCTTGCATGTGTTTTTGTTGACCAAGCCTTCATCAAAAGCTTTGAAAAGACCCCAAAAGGGTGTCTCCCTCATAATCTCACGGTGTTCCTTTTGAATACTTAATCTCAAACCATTAAAAACATTAAAAAATGGCCCAAAACCAGATCTGTATTGCATTTTCCCAAACTCTCTTCTGTTCAAATCCATTTTACCTACAAAACATAACACCCATTGTCATACCCATATGTGCCAAAAACATTGTTCATATCAGAATTTTCTACAATTCAACAACAATAGTGAACAGTCCAAAAAATTATAGCAAAAAACGAAAATTGAATGGTTTTCTAAAACATTTTTACCTAATCTCAATTATTGAATGATTTTTTACCTAATCTCAAAAATCAAAAAATTATTGATGGGTTTGTAGTCTGCTCTTCCTAATTTAGTGTACATGAAAACAAAAAAAACAAAAAAAACAAAAAAAACAAAGAGACAACCAGAGTACTATGCATAACAGAGAGACAAACAGAGAAAAAAAATTCCTTTAATATGCATAACAATCAAATTACTATGCATGAAAAAAAAGAAATAACCAGAGTAACTGCATTAGGAGTACGAACACTTAGAAAAGAATAATACTATACAAGAATAATACTATACAGCACACAAACAAAGCACGTAATTTACCTACCCAATATATCAAACCCCCCTAGAATATGCACGTATTTTACCTACCCCAAAATGTATCAAACTCATGTACATGCACGTAATTTACCAACCCCAAGAATGATACCAAACAGCATAGGAAGCCAACAACACATAATCAAAATTAATAGCAGCGAAATTAGAAAGAGAACTTCAACATGATGCCTATTAGTAGGTAAATCATTAGGTTCGCTTATATTGGCATACTCCTGCATGCCATTGCCCATCATTTATCTGTTGTGCATTATGTACCTACCTTTATCCATTTGTATTAAACTAATTTGAACCCATCTTTTTACATCTCCTAGATTATCTACACAGTTGGTATTTTTGTAAAAAACGTGATGTGCAAAAATTAAACACAAACCAACTTCGTGCTATAAAAAAAAATACTAACTATGTGCAAGCGACAAAATAAATTTCAGCAAACGACCAATTGTATTTTGATGGATATATCATTTGCATCAAATCCCCACCACGTAAATTACTGCAAAGCAAACTCCTAATTATGCAGCCGTAATTTACCTACCCTAAGGATGATACCAAACAGCACAGGAAGAGCCAACAGCACATAATTTACCTACCTCAAATTGCACATGCCATTCAAATATGATCCCATAATGTACTCACTAGTACCCATTTGTAGAAACTACAAGGATCTTATCTACTTACATCTCCTCTACGTATAGAATAATAACATAACACTTCACTTGTGCTCTCATAGCTCATATTGGAATTTCGTCAAACACCTGGTGTGCAACTTAAACAGACCCAACTTTTGGCTAGAAAAACAACCGACTATGCAATATAGAAAACAACACTTAGCAATGTGAAAACAAAAACATAACTGGAAAAAGAATTGAAACTGATTTATGGGCGGCTTTGAAATTGAAAAACATAACTAAAAGCACTTGTGAAAAACCAAAAGCAATCAAATTTATGGGCGGCTTTGAAATTGAAAGAGGAAGCGAAGATGTTGTTGGAAACCTACCAGGAATTAAGTCGTCGGAGCCGGAATCTTTTGTCAGAGTCAGCGTCGTCTTCTCTTTGCAATTAGTCTGAAAAATTGAATGTACCTACGAACCCTAATTTTAAATGGTAGAGACATGGAGGGAATCAAACCTTACAGAATCTCTGGTTTTCAATAATGGGCATGAAGCAAGGCTGAAATGGAGGTAAACTGTTCTGAAGAGAATGTAACGGTCGGCTGAGTGATAGAAAACGGTCGATCTGTTTGTTTTGAAGTTTTGTGGCAACTATGTAAAAACATAGAAAAATTATGACTTTTTATATCTACGTGTCATTTAAGTTTGAAATTGGGTTTTACTATATATATATATAAAGTGATGGGTATATGTTAGGAAATAGAATTTTCAGGACCTATATTGAAGAAGCCCATATGCATTGTGTGGTTGTTGTTTGCTGACTTCTCAATTTACAGTGGTTGTTATTTTGACCGGATGATAACACACTCTTCTTGTCTCTCAAAATTTACTTTGGCAAGGTTCCAAGGAACAGGTTTTTTTAATGAAACGCTGGAGGCAATGGCAGCTCATAAACCTGTTATTGCGTGCAATAGTGGGGGCCTGTAGATTAAGAACGGTGAAACGGGATTCCTTTGAGATTGCAACCCAAGAGAGTTCTCCTTGGCTATGGCTAAACTTATCGAAAGACCTGCAGGTGGCGCAGATTGGGCATCGAAGTGCGAAGGCATGAGACAGATTCATTCTCTACAAAAATATTTGGTCAGCATTTTAATCAATTCCTTGTTGACATTGCTCGAAAGAAGACTGAAGACTGTATCACCTTGTAGTACAGTATAAGTTGTTCAATTGAGTAAACTCGTAGACTTAAATATAATTTTGTTGGGTTTACTATTAGTGGAGACGAGGGATTTCTAAATTAGTTATGTTTTATGCATTTCGGCTTTTGCTTCATATACAATTGTTCTACTAAAAATCAAGTACAGTTGATCTGTTTGGTCATGTAGCTGACATATGGTAGTGACTTGTGCTTCCCCAGTTTAACATGTGTGGCACGGTCACCCTCAGGCCATGTGTGGCATGCATGCCGTCTTTCCAAGAAAAACTATCAATGGGATCGACAACAAATTTGAGTACTTTGAACTCGTTGCGGCCTTTAAATTAGACCCAATGAACTTCTCTTTGACGTACGTGTACAGTGATGTCTGTGGGAGCAAATATTTTCGTCTCCAATCTAGAGCACGTCACGTGGAAAAGAAGATTATCTCTTAAATTAATTAATTAATCAGGATAATATCTTAATTATATGATATTATCTCATAATTAATAAAGATAATATCATTAATTGAGATATTACCATAATAAAGGGATATTATCTTATAATTAATGAGATAATATCAATAATTCGGTCATTATCTTATCAAAGGGATAATATCATAATTATTAGATATTATGTTATAATTAACGAGATATTATCTTATAATTAACGAGATATTATCTTATAATTACCGGTTTTACAAATCCATAATTTATCTTATTTATGTTTTAGGGGCATAATTGGAACAAAAATAAATAATTAAATAATTAAATAAAAGTAAACATCAATAAATTGAAAAAGGCATGTAATCTTAAGTGGTGCAAAAGCCAAAGAACTTGGATCAATAACAACTTATGTGTGGATCACACCCAAAATCTCTCATCATAATTAGACTTATGCCAAATTTTCTATATTAAAAAAATGACTCTGAGTGTGAATTCAACAAGGATTCCGTTTATCTTCTTTCTTTCTTTTTTGTGAAAAAAAAAAGGAAAACGTTTATCAGGGCAATAACTTTGAGTACTTTGTCAAGGCCAAGTCCTCTCCTGGTGGCCCAAAGGTTTCAATATCAATCATTTGCATTCTTTGGTTGTTGTTTGCCGACTTCTCAATTTGCAGAAATGTTTGCATCCTTTTCAAGCATGTTTGCTCTTATATATATAAATATACATGTGAGCAACGGCACACACACAAAGCAATGCTAGTGCAAGCTTATAACCTAATGGCTCATGCCTTCCTTCTCTTCCTCTTATTCCCTTACATTATATCCACAAATATTCATGCCTGCAAACAAACTGAACGCAGCTCCCTTCTGTCCTTTGCCTCCACTCTCACTTCTCCTCCTTTAAATTGGACATCCATTGATTGCTGTCGTTGGAAGGGCATCACTTGTGATCAAGATGGTTGGGTCACCCGTTTGCTCTTGCCTTCCAAAGGGCTCAAAAGAGGTATCTCTCCCTCTTCACTTGCAAATCTCACGCATCTCACCCACTTGAACCTTTCCCACAATTCACTTCTTGGTTCACTTGAAACTCATTTCTTCTTGTATTTGAATCAACTTGAGATCCTCGATTTGAGCTATAACCGTCTTTCTGGAGAGCTACCACTTTCTCTACCATCCAGCAATATTCGGACAGTCGATTTGTCCAGCAATCACTTCTTTGGTGCAATTCCATCTTCATTCTTCCAACAAGCAAGCAACTTGACTAGTTTCAATGTCAGCAACAATACCTTCACAGGGTATGTCCCATGCTCTATTTGTCTCCATTCTTCTCCCTCCCTTAGGCTATTGGATTTTTCTTCCAATGTGTTTAGTGGCAACCTTGCTCCTGGGCTAGGGAAGTGTTCCAAACTGCAGGTTTTTTCGTGCCGGTCACAATAACCTCTCAGGATTACTTCCAGAAGATATCTATAATGCTACCAAACTTGAAGAAATTGCATTACCTCTCAATTCACTACATGGAGCCATTAGTGATAAAATTGTCAACCTCACAAACCTAGCAATCCTTGACCTCTCCTTTAATCATTTTGGCCTTGAGCTTCCTCTCAATTTGGGGAAGCTCTCCAAGTTGAAGTTGGTGACCCTTGATTTCAACAATTTAGAAGGTGATTTGCCCCTATCTTTGATGAATTGTACAAACATTGTAGAACTGCATTTGAGAGACAACAATTTGGAAGGAGATATCTCCATGCTTGATATTTCTAGACTCAGACAACTCACTAAACTTGACCTAAGGGTCAATAACTTCACTGGAACAGTTTCCAGTAAGTCTTTACTCATGTAGGTCCCTAAAAGCCATTGGATTGGCTAGAAATCATCTAGATGGACAAATAGAAGCTGGGATTCTTTCATTGAAATTCTTGTCCTTCCTCTCGCTTGGTTACAACCGATTCACTAACCTCACAGGGGCAATGAAGATATTGATGAGTTGTAAAAGTCTTCACGCACTCCTGCTTAGTGGTTCCTTTGTAGGTGAGGGAATGCCATCTGATGATGACATGGTTGATTTTGACGGATTCCAAAATCTTCGAGCATTGAATTTGGCTGATTCTGACCTCACTGGTCAAATACCTCTATGGTTATCAAAGCTCAAGAATCTAGAGATCTTGGAATTGTGTTTTAATCAAATCACAGGGCCAATTCCAAGTTGGTTGGGGACTCTTCCTAGACTGGTTTATATAAACTTGCGATACAACCAAATGTCATGTGAATTTCCAAAGCAATTTTGTCGACTACCAAGGTTGCTTTATGAACCTACTGCATCTCAAGTAGACAAATATGAATTTGAATTGCCTGCCTTCAGCGGCAACATATGCACAAATCAAACTTTGCTACAACGAAAATTGTCTTCTGTTCCAACAATAATAGGCTTATCTAACAATAACTTTAGTGGTTATATACCTCCTGAGATCGGCCAATTACACCTTCTCCGCACGCTGTCTCTTGAGTCCAACAACTTCTCCGGAGTCATTCCCGAACAAATATCTAACCTAAAAAATTTAGAGGTTTTAGGCCTCTCCTTGAATCACTTGTCTGGAATAATCCCATCGTCATTGGTGAGCCTTAATTTCTTGAAAGAATTTAACGCCTCATACAATAATCTTGAAGGACCAATACCAACAGGCACCCAGCTCCAAAGCTTCAACGCTTCTGCGTTTGAGGGGAACCCAAAACTTTGTGGTGCCCCACTTCCAAATAAGTGCAGACCAAGTAAGGGCATTGATGCTGATAACAAGAACAACAAAGACGTGCACAATGGGCTTCATCAACTTCCATGGTTTTATATCTTTGCAGCATTAGGGTTCATAGTAGGATTTTTGGGAGTCTGTGGTTTTTTAGTTATTAACAAGACATGGAGATTTGCGTATTTTCGATTCATAGACAATGTACAAGATAGGCTCCCCTATGTGATGATAACAATCACCCTCAACAGGATGAAAAAATAGGTTTAGAGGCTAGATATGTATTATTAATATTGTACTTTTTATTTTGCATTTTCAGTTTGCTTTTCCTTGCTTTTTTTTTTTCTTCTGGTTTTCAAAGTAACTGGACTCAAATTTAAAGGATATATGTTATTCTGTTCATATTGCAGACAAGTGAAGGTTCTGACCCTTGATTTCTGCATTTTGCTCACAATATGAATTAATAGAAAATATTTTTATAACATGAATAGGGCATCAAAGTATGTTTACATCTGGCTTGACTGTTATCAATTTCAACATTTTGCTCCACAACTCAATGCTCTGTTATTTTTAATTAAGCCCTTTTAATTTTATGTTGTGCCCTCATGTAGTTGCCTTCATGTGGGGCAAACAACTTGGAAAGAATGACTATCCTCCAATTTTCTTTAAAAAAATCATCAACAAGAAAACAACTCGGAACTTGGACTTTGATTGACATGGAAGATGCGTTGGTATCACATATCCAGCTGCCTTAAAAATCAAAAATGAAATCTCACAGTATAAGGAGATCTTCGATTGAGGACGAAACTACTTCGGAGTCAATGCAGGCTTTAAAATAACAAGGTCGTTGCGTTGGTTTCATTAGTGGAAATCTCTCTTCGACGTCCAGAGGGGTTTGGATCATTTGTGTTATGTGGTTATGGCAGCTTATAAACCTGTCATTAGTGGAAATCTCTCTTCGAATTTAATGCCTCATATGCAAGTCACACATAAAATTTCACACGCAATGAACTCCCACATAAATTAGCTTTGTTGTGCTAGAAAGTTGATTTTTATTCGAGCAATCTTTTTTGCATGCGCATGTTTCACTAAGGCTATATTGTTCGTCTATATTAGCCGCGAAGTATGGGATTACAAATCTTGGTGATTGGCATTATGGTTGTAGTTCTCCAGAAAAGAAAAACTCCCAACTCCTTCCGAGGCCTTTAGTCTTTAAAATCAGACCTGTAATAACTCTATATCATGGGCATAATGGTCTGATGTATATAGCATGGTTTTGATCACTTTTACATTCTAAATTTTAGATAGATTGATATCTTCGACGTTTCAACAAGTACCTGCAATGGTATCATATACGTCAATTATTAAAGTTGCCTAAAATTTATATTTTGTACTAACTACCACGCATAACCCACTACGTTATAAAAGATATGATCACTCTCTAATGTAGTTCACATTGCTTGTATTATTGATTGATGCATTTGTTTGTGTCTCAAATAGGTGCTATTATGCATTTGGGGCACTTGTGTCTGAAAAGACTTCATACAAAATCAAAGGTACTTCTGCTTCTATTGCTTGGGGTTTTGGTTGGTTTTTTTTTGTGTCCAGGTTCTCATTTCTTTTTTGAACATTTTTTCTTCAAATTATTCCAGAATTGCCTAGAGACCGGTGGGTACTTCCTGATTCTTACTTGGATGTTAATGTTGTGAATTAATACTAACTCACTTCCCCTTAGGACCTTGTTGTTGATGAACTTTGTGACCAACTCAATGATGGATGAGTCTTACACACACACAGAAATTTAACCAAATAGAAATGACACAAGTGTTTATAGAGGTTCAGCAAATTGCCTACTTCCTCTTTGGTGATCTCCTTGAGAACTTTCTCTAATGAAGATAGGTTACAAACTTTGGTTTACAAAGAAAGGAAACCCCCTTAGAACACTACCCTCACAATCTGTTTCTCTCTCACCCTTGCTCAACACCTTGATACACTTAGAGAACTCTCTTGCTCTCCCCTTGGTATTTTCTGAACTTACAAGTTTTCAGCTTCTCTATACTTTGCACAAACTTATGCACTTAACAACTTAATGTTCTCTTGCTTCCTCTTCCCTCTTATATAGGCCTTAGGACTCCAAGATCAGATATCATTAAGTTATACACGTTCATGCTTTAGTTATCTCACTTTAGACACCTGTTCTTGGCAGCTCATAAAGCAAGGGAACATTGGATGCTAGCTGCCATCTATCTCTTGATCCAAGAGAGAAATCACTCATTGAAGCAAGTTATCAATTTGCCAAAGTGTTCTCCCAACTTTCCAGCTGCTATGCCACCTTCTAATATCTCAGAATTGATCAGAAATATCCTTGCAAGTGGGTAGAAAGTGATAGCACACAAAGGAAGACTTGAAAACGCGTAGAAACTGAAACGGCATAGTCGGGGCGACCGGTCGCCAGGACGGGGTGACCGGTCGCTTTACACAGAATCATTTTTAGCTTCAGCATCTTCTGGGCGACCGGTCGCCAGGACTAGGCGACCGGTCGCTTTTCCACATTTCGCTTCAGACTTTGTTCTTTTGGCTGAAGACCGACCGGTCGCTCATAACTTGTGACCGGTCGCTTTGGAAGAGAATCGAAATTCAATTCAGACTTTGCAATCTGCCGAAACCGACCGTCGCCATAACCTCGAACCGGTCGCTGGTTTTAATATTTTGTATCTTTTTAATTGAGCCATTTTTCTCAACAATCTCCACCATGGCGAGATTAAAACCCCTTGTGGACACTATTGCTTTTCCAGGACATCTTTAATTTCTTGAGAATCGTCCAGGATAACTCTCAAGAACTCCACCTCAATCTTAGCATGGAACAAGATTGAGCAAGCTCAAACAATGCTTGAACTTTGCTGCTGTGACTGGCTTTGTTAGACAATCTGAAGCGTTCTCCTTTGTATGAACCTTCTTTATCATGACGTCTCCATCATTCACCCAATCCCTTACCCGGTGGTATCGGACATTAATGTGTTTAGACCTTCCATGAAATACTTGATTCTTCACTAGGTAGATTGCACTTTGACTATCACTTTGAATCACCACCAAGTTTTGGGCTATCCCGAATTCCTAAGCCAATCTCTTCAGCCATACCGCTTCCTTCGAAGCTTCCGTGAGCGCCATATACTCCGCCTCTGTTGTAGACAAGGCACTAACCGATTGTAACACCGCTCTCCAACTAATCGGTCCTCCACCACAAATGAAGACATATCCCGTGGTGGATCTCCTCTTGTCTAGATCCCCTGCATAATCAGAATCTACATACCCTGACACACATGCATTACCTTGTTGTTTTTCAAACAATATCCCAAGCCTCCTTGTGCCCTTCAAGTACCCTGAGAATCCACTTCGCTGCTGTCCAATGAAGTCTGCCCGGATTCGCCATGTATCTTGACACCACACTTACGGCTTGAGCTAAGTCGGGGCGTGTGCAAACCATTGCATACATGAGACACCCTACCAAGCTTGCATATGGAACTTTTCTCATTTCTTCCTTCTGATCATCCGTAGAAGGACATTCCTGTGCACTTAATTTGAAATGCTCCGCCAAAGGAGTAGACACGGGCTTGCAATCCATCATATTGAATTTTTCAAGTACTTTGGAAATGTACTTACTTTGTGACAGCCATAGCTTGCCTGCGTTTCTGTCTCTCCTTATCTCCATTCCTAGGATCTTTTGTGCAGAGCCTAGATCCTTCATGTCAAACTCCCTTCCAAGCAATGTCTTCAATTCCTGGATTTTTGACATATCTCTACATGCAATTAGCATGTCATCAACATAAAGAAGTAAAAGGATGAAGTTACCATCCTTAAATGCATGACTATATACACAGCAATCTGATTCACATCTTCTATATCCAATCTTCATCATGAAAGAATCGAAGCATTTATTCCACTGCCTTGGAGATTGCTTCAGCCCGTATAAAGACTTCTTCAACCTGCAAACTAGATTTTCCTTGCTTGCTTCAATGAACCCTTGAGGTTGGCTCATGTAGATGTCTTCCTCCAAATCTCCATGGAGGAAAGCAGTCTTCACATCCATTTGCTCCACCTCAAAGTCCTCTTGGGCTACTATGGAGAGAAGTAGCCGTATAGAAGTATGTTTCACCACCGGTGAGAAGATTTCATCATAATCAACTCCCTCCTTTTGCAAGTATCCCTTGGCCACCAATCGAGCTTTGAACATGGTGGCTCCCTTCTCATGAATTTCTTCTTTCTTCCCAAACACCCATTTGCAGCCAATAACCTTGCGATCTTTGGGTTTAGGAACTAACTCCCAAACTGAGTTTTGGTATAGAGATTCCATCTCTTGCATCATAGCTTCCATCCAACTTTCCCGCTCCTCATTCTCAACAGCTTCTTGGAACGTGGTTGGTTCTTCTTCACTTGCATT
Organism: Prunus fruticosa; assembly: GCA_018703695.1. Lineage (NCBI taxonomy): Eukaryota > Viridiplantae > Streptophyta > Magnoliopsida > Rosales > Rosaceae > Prunus > Prunus fruticosa. Next base: position 26,992,484 of record CM031922.1, on the reverse strand, counting down.
TAGGGCATAGTGAACTGAGTCCGTGTCCCATCCAAACCTTTGAGGTGGTTTGATGGTTCTCTTGGGCCTGGACCGAGCTATAGATGATGGCTCCACCACTTCTTGAGCATCTTCTTCTTCTTGAGTTTGTTGTTGATATTGCCTAGCTTCTTCCTCCTCAATGTCAGACTCCTCCTCCTCCTAAACGTCTTCAGTTGGCTGTTTTTGTGAAGTCTTTCTTGACACCTTCTTGAGTGGAACTTCAATGGTTGTTTCTCTTTCAACAACATCCTCCTTTGCTTCTGAATTCTTGACTTTGTTCAAAGGCATGGTCTTTTCATCAAACACAACATCTCTGCTGAGTATCTTCTTGTGGTTCACTGGATCCCATAGCTTGTAGCCCTTCACTCCGCTCTCGAAGCCGATGAAAATGCATTCAAGAGACTTAGGCTTCAACTTGGATCTTTCATCACTAGGAATAAGTGCAAATGCACTGCATCCAAACACTTTAAGATTAGAAAAATCTATTGATTTATTTGACCATATCTCCTCTACACATTTGAACTCAAGATTTCTTGAAGGTGATCGGTTAACCAAATAGGCAGCGTGGTTAACTGACTCTGCCCAAAATGATTCGGGCAATCCTGCATGAATCCTCATACATCTCTCACGCTCCATGAGAGTTCTATTCATCCTTTCCGCATCTCCATTTTGTTGGGGCGTCTTCTTCACGGTAAAGTGCCTCTTAATGCCTTCGTTTCTGCAAAACTCAAGAAATTTGTTGTCCTTATATTCACCACCGTTGTCACTCCTTAGGATCTTGATTTTTCTTCCGGTTAGGTTCTCCACTTCCGCCTTCCACTCTTTGAATTTGGTGAAGACCTCAGATTTCTCCTTCATGAAGTAGACCCAAACCTTTCTGGAAAAATCATCCAAGAAAGTCACGAAATAGCGAGCTCCACCCTTTGATTTAACCGGTGATGGCCCCCATACATCTGAGTGAATATAATCTAGCACTCCTGTGCTACCTTCCTCTTTATCTCGCAGCTTGAAAGCTATCTTCGATTGCTTTCCCATGGTACAAACTTTGCAGAACTCCAGCTTGCAGCTTTGAACACCTTTCAACAATTTTCTTTTGTGTAGTTCCTGCATGCCTCTCTCACTCATGTGCCCTAGCCTCAAATGCCAAAGCTGAGTTTCATCATCCGAGTCCTTGCTTGTGGACACAGCTGCTCCACCTGTTATTGTTGTACCACACAATCTATATAGACAATTAGGTTGAACTTCTCCCTTCATAACCACAAGTGAACCTTTTGAGATTATGATTTTCCCTCCATTAGCCTTAAAGAATAACCATTCTTATCAAGAGTTCCAAGGGAAATAAGATTCTTACGCAACTTTGGAATATGCCTTACCATTCCAAGCGTCCTAACAGTCCCGTCATGCATCTTTATCTTGATTGTACCGGTGCCTATGACTCTACAAACCGAGCCATTCCCTATTATAACTTCGCCACCTTCTTCTTTCCCATATGTGTCAAACCACTCCTTGTTTGAGCACATATGGTATGAGCACCCGGAATCCAAAATCCAATCCGAAGAGAAACACCTTGAAGAATTAGCATATGTATTAGTATTAACATTGCCATTAACACATAAAAGCTCACCATCACTTTCCGTGACTTCCTCAGCTGTGTTTGCTGCATTCTTCCCTTTGTTCTTCTTCTCTTTCCATATGGGGCAATTTCTTTTCCAGTGCTCCTTTGACCCACACTCGAAACAACCATCTTTCGCCTTGGATTTTGATCTTCCTTTGTTGCCTTTCTTGCCTTCACGCCTCTTTGAACGACCCCTATCTTCGGTCTTAGCAAATAGCCCTTCACCTTGAGAGTTTTCTCCAGAACGTTGAGCCATCCTATGGTGTGTCATGATGTCTTGCAGGCACAGGCTCGAAATCCAGAGTGACCTTCCCGAACATAAGAGTGGTTCGAAAGTGTTTATAGGACGGAGGTAAGGATGTTAGCAACATAAGAGCCTTATCCTCCGTACTATAAATAACTTCCATTCTTTGCAAATCAGCAACACATCTATTGAAACTACTTAAATGTTCCATTAGATTACCTCATTCTTCCATCTTCAGATTTAGGAGTTCTTCCTTTAGGAAGAGCTTGTTGGACAGCGACTTCCCTGCAAACATCTCTTCGAGCTTCTCCCATGTTTGCTTCGCGGTATCCTTCAACACGTTGATGAGCACATCATCGGAGAGGTAGTTTTCGATGGCTCCTCTAGCTAACTCGTCAAGTACGCCCCACTCCTCATCTTTCATGTCTGCTGGCTTCTTTTCCTTGCCAACTAACACAACATGGAGATGTTTTTGTGTAAGAGCTGACCTCATCCTTCGTTGCCAAAGAGTGAAGTTCTCCTTCCCTGTGAAAGGCTTTAGCTCCACCTTCATGCTTGCTGCCTGTGGTTGCTTCACATGTTGTGAACTGCTACCACTCTCAACTTCTTGTTCACTTGCCATCTTCAACACACTAGCACTCCAAAAGAAAGACTAGCACAGCTGCCAAAACACAACTCTGATACCACTTGTTGTGAATTAATACTAACTCACTTCCCCTTAGGACCTTGTTGTTGATGAACTTTGTGACCAACTCAATGATGGATGAGTCTTACACACACACAGAAATTTAACCAAATAGAAATGACACAAGTGTTTATAGAGGTTCAGCAAATTGCCTACTTCCTCTTTGGTGATCTCCTTGAGAACTTTCTCTAATGAAGATAGGTTACAAACTTTGGTTTACAAAGAAAGGAAACCCCCTTAGAACACTACCCTCACAATCTGTTTCTCTCTCACCCTTGCTCAACACCTTGATACACTTAGAGAACTCTCTTGCTCTCCCCTTGGTATTTTCTGAACTTACAAGTTTTCAGCTTCTCTATACTTTGCACAAACTTATGCACTTAACAACTAATTTCTCTTGCTTCCTCTCCCCAAAGCCTGGACCAAGATAGAATCATAAGTTATAACTCATCAACACAACACGCAAACAAGAACAGATACCAACCATCCAAAACACCAAACAAACAATCAAACTCCAACCAGCCAGCACCAACAAAAAACCTTGCAGTGGTAAAACCAAAGAAACAACCAGAACAAACAACAACCCCCGCGGTCGCACACAAACAGCCAGCCGCCCGACCCCCCACATCCTCAGTTTCTTGGACACCCTCAAACCCCCCAAAAAACAATAGACTCAACCCAAACCCAAACCACCCGTTAAATTTGTATCTAAAGCCACCAGACAAAAAGGAAGAAGAAATCTCATCTTCCAAAAAAGTAAAAGTCGCATGAACAAACGGGCAATCTATCTCTTTGGGTTAATTGTTTTATTAGTTCCTAATTAGATCCAATTTGCATTGAGTACCTCAATTTCCAAAAAGCCGCCTTTAACTCAGTTCTAGGACAAAGGTCTTCCATCAATATTTCAAATTTTCATCAATTTAATAGAAATTTCAACAGAACCTAATGGATTTGACGTGACATGTATATGGAGCCTACATGTTCAATAATAACATGCCAAGTGGAATTGAATAAAAAAACAAATTATGTTTTGAAAATTTTCTCTTTTTTTATTAAATTTTTTCTAAAAGATTTTAGATGTTAAACTATTTTTAAAAAAATATGAAGGACCAATAATGTCAACAAAAAAATAATAATAAAGGACCAAAGGTGATAATTTCGCAAATCTCATGAACTATTTCTGATAAAACCTAAAATGTTTAAACATTGTTTAATTCACGTGGCGTCCATGTTAGCAAAAAAAATAAGGGACCAATAATGTCAGAAAAAAAAAATAAAGGACCAATGGTGATAATTTGGCAAACCTTAGGGATCATTTGTGATTAAAAAAAAACCCTTTACAAAATAACAAAAACAAAGAATGTACAACTTTAATTAAAATACATTATGTAATTATGTAAATTTATTTATTTTATACAACTTTATGTAATCAATATGTGAGTTATTTTTCAAAAGTATTTTCTTAATTATTTAAAAAATAGAATAAAATTCGACAGTATAAAACTAGAATTATCTTTTAAAAAATAAAAAGGAAACAACCTCAAGCCAACCTTCTCCTTCACTCTACGCAAAACCCACCTCAATCCTATCTTCTCCCCTCTTTTGCTCTCTCCCTCTAGATACCTCTCTCATTCTCTCACCTCCTCTCTCTCTCTCTCTCCAAAATTAAAACTCACCCACTGCCTTCACACCTACCCCTTAGAGCATTTCCAGGAGCAAGTTTTGGACTCCGGGCTGGGGGACTTGTTGCGTAGATTTCAGCTGCACCAAAATGGATTCAGCTGCATCCTCAACTTGTGATACTCGCAAGTGCACGAGCCGTTGGTAGTTTAGCATATGTAAGTGTGAGGTCGATTCCACAGGGATTGGTGATTGAATGATCCAACTCAGTTTTCCTACACAAAACAGAAATGGAAACAAGAGAAAGAAAACAAGAAGAAAGAAAAGAACTAAGACAAGATTGTGAGGTTTTAGAATCCACCCTAATTGTTCTAATCATGTTATGGCAGCAAGTAAACAAATTGATTCACTCATGAAGATGCTCACAAATAAGTCCATGGTGTTTGGATCAAATTGTATTGAACATCACAAGGACCCCAAGCATGGTGTTTACATTAGGAGACCTAGAAACCAAATCACATAAGTTGCTAATTGATGGAATGAAGATGATCCCCAAACCTTCCCAACAAGAGCATAACGCATAAAACCTTAGGTGATCAATCAAAGGATGTAAAGCAACTCCATTAAAATAGTGAAGAAGAATTCATGAATGAAATCAAACTTTATAAACTCAAACCATGATACAAGACTAGCAAGATGTTTATTACAATTAATAACAGAAAAACAAAGTAAAACAAAGGAAATACAAGAAGAAAATAAAAGACAAAGGGAGGAGAAGAAGATAAGGACAGCATGCTAGAGATGGAAAAGAATCATCTCCATGGCTGCCAGGAGGCCAAAGCCTCCCAGCGCTGCCTGCCTTCTCCCTTCTCTTCCTTTGTGACTCTCAACTTTCCCTCTCTTTGTGTACAATGGAAGTGTAAATGATGGATCTCAGGATATGAGTTATGATAGTGTTTGGAATGGAAGTGATATTTATAGGGAGAAGGGAGTGATAAATCTGAATTTAATATGGCTAATGCATACAACACTTGTATTTAGATAATCATAATTGGTTGCTGCACTTCACCAATAACTCCCACCAGCAGCCCTAGCTCATCAATATGTCAGCATGACCAAGCATCCATCCAGAAACCAATACCTCATGCCTAGCTCACCATGACCAAGCATCCATCAGCTCATCCTTATGTCAGCATGATGTGTATTTTCATGGGCTTACGAATTGGGCTTGACTGAATCAAATGATGACTTTAAGATGTCCATTGTGAAGTTCAGAATGTCTCTGATCCAACCACACAAGTATTGGCCCAATCCAAGCTTGGATGAAGGAGATAAGGCCGAAATGAACTTCTACCTCAGTCTCCAGTTTTTGCACCTTTTTGCACCATATTGCTTCAAATGCCTTAAGTTGTATTCCTCTCATGCCAATTAGCCCTTAATATGCATGGATTGTACCAAAAGTGATCTCTTTCTGCCTTAACATGCTTTAATTGCATGAATTATGCTCTCTTGCTCTAGTGGCCTACAAAACACACAAAGATAGGCAAATAACTTAGAAATCGAAGAAACTAAGCAAAAGAAGTAAGTAAATAGGGTACGTATATGTATAAAATTATGAGCTTAACAGGGGGTTTTGGACGAAAAATGGGCTCCAGCAGCAAGGCCTAGCCTGAGTTGCTTGTGGGGGCCACGAAGATGGGTTGGCTGCGAGGGAGGTCCAGCCTCATATCCAAAACTGGGGGGCTGACGTCAGGCACGCGGAGTTCAAATTTTTTTACCGTTGGCGCATGCATCGATGACGTCAGCCCTACGTGCACCCAACGGCTCTAGGACACGTGGCGTCGTCTGGGCGCTCCGATCGCAATTCTCTCTCCAATCCAACGACAGCCAATATTTTTGCTATAAAAATATGAAAAAAAATCCGATTTTTTTTATAAAAAAAACGCAAAAATACTGGAATTGTTTTCTATAAATACCTACCACTACTCTTCACTTTCAACACCAAATCCTTATACATTTTCTTCTACTTCTACTATTATTCACTTTTTACTCAACATTTTATTCACTTTCAAGTTTTATTTTTCTTTATCATCTTTATGGCTTCTTCTATTGACGATGTTGGGGCATGGAGCACCATGGAAGATGTTTTGTTGTGTGAGTGTTGGGTCCAAATTTCTCATTGTCCCGTCACGGGCAATGAGATAAAATTCTTTCAAATGTGGAAAAAAATTCATTCAGAATTTTGTGAAAGATCGGGTTGAACCCGTACGGAAATGGTATTGTCTAGTAGGTGGAAAATTCTCAATAAAGAGTTGGGGAAATGGAGAAATGCTTTGGCAAAAGCGATAGACAACCGTAGAAGCGGGGAAAATCTTACCGATGAGGTAAATTATTTGTAATCTTTATTTTATTAATTTTAATGTCCTCATATTTTTTTATAAATGTTTCTTGCATTGTCAATATTTTGTTAATATTTCATAATACCCAATATTTTGTTAATAGTTCTTGCATTGCCAATATTTTTTTTATGTTTCTTGCATTGCCAATATTTTTTAATGTTTCTTGCATTTCCAATATTTTTTATAAATTGATTGTGCAAGCACAAATGTGGTTTGGTGCTACTGGGCAAGGAAAAAAAATCTTTTAGCCATCATGAATGTTGGGAGGTAGTCAAAAATTGCAAACGCTTTAGAATTATTCCCACGGGTCCGACCGTTGTATTGAACGAGACGCCACTCTATAATTCAATGGCATTGGATTCTCCTCTCGATTCCCTGATGAGCAAAGACTCACCCATCCAAAAGGAGCCAAGGCCTATTGGGAGAAAGGCAGCGAAGGCGAAGAGAGTGAGTAATTCTACTAGTAATTCGTCTAAATTTTTGGAGGAAATTGCTAGGCAAAGTGCCATGAGACTTGAAATTGAGAAGAAAAACCAAGAAGATGAGAGGATATTTCAAGCGGAATGTGTAAAAGAAAGGGAGTATGTACGCAAGCAAAACAAAGAGAAGCAGGATTGGGAAACCATGGCCTTGGATACAAGCCATATGTCCCCTGAAACAAAACAATTTTGGAAGTTAGAACGAAGGGATGTTATGAAACGAAGACTTTTTAGTGACGATAGACCTAGCAACACGGATTGGTTAAATGATCAAAACCATTAAGTTAGTTTGCTTGCCTTTTATTTTCATTGTATTTTAATGTTTTATTTTAAAAATTAGTTGTAATTCATGTATTTTATTTTGAAAATTAGTTGTAATTCATGCATTCAATAAAATTCCTTTTTATTAAAAACATTCCATACATATAAAAAAACAAACCACATCCAAAGCATTAAAAATAAACAAAGCACAACCAAAGCATTAAACAAAAAAAGCATAACAAAAAATAAAACATAAACATAATAAATAAAACAAACTTCTTCACTTCACTTCATTCACCGTCATTGCCTTTTACCTCCCATAAATACTCCATCAAGTCAACTTGACGTAGTTCATGAATATAAGACGATTGCATCTCCGTATATCGATCAATCATATGGGTCATTACACCACCGTCCCTAACCAACGGTTCATGCTGCACTGGTTCTCCATTTGGCCCTATGGGTTTTTCATAAATTCGTGTCAAGGCTGTGTTCATTGGATCCGGTTCGTACACGTCTTCAGAATTGTAATCATACCCATCCTCCACAATCATGTTATGAAGGATGATGCATGTCATCATTATGCTCCTCAGCTCCTCCTCATCAAACAAACGTATTGCACCCTTAATAATAGCTCATCGGGCTTGGAGGATACCAAAGCACCTCTCCACATCTTATCTATACCCCTCTTGATAGGTAGCAAAAAAATTTTGCTTTTGGGATGAGGGGATGTGGAATTGACTTGACAAATATTGTCCACCTCGGGTAGATGCCGTCAGCTAGATAATACCCATTTTGGTAGACGATATTGTTGATTTCATATGTGATATTTGGGGCTTCACCTCTCAAAACATCATTAAACACCGGGGATTGACTCAGGATGTTCAAGTCATTTTGAGATTCGGCAACTCCGAAGAAAGCATGCCAAACCCATGTATCAAAACCTGCAACGGCTTCAAGGATGATGCTTTTTTGGCCTTTCCGATTCCCATAATCGCCTTGCCAAGCGGTCGGGCAATTCTTCCACTGCCAGTGCATGAGTCGATGTTACCAACCATTCCTGGAAATCCTCTCTCTTCGACTTTTTGTAGAAGCCGTTGCAGGTCCCTGGGCGTAGGTCTGCGCCGGTAATCCCTAGTGTACAGAGTTTCGAACTGCATCACAAAATCTCACCAAGGTCTCCAAAGCAGTGGACTTCCCCATCTGGGCAATCTCATCCACTTGATCAGCAGATGAGCCATACACCAACATTTGTATAACAGCTGTGAACTTTTGCTCGGAAAAGCAGTCCCAAATTTCTAGCAGCATTTCTCTTTTGAACAAAATATTCATCAAAATTGCAAATATCATGCATGACTTTATTGAACAAATGGGGTTGCATTCTATATCCGCATTCTATATCTCCTTCGAAAATCAACATTAGAGTTGTAAAACCAGGCCCTATGCTCTAAACGCCTCCAGAGGGGGGGTGAAGTAGGCTACAGGTCAAGGGCCAACCAATTAAAAAGTTCTTGTTAATACAAACACACAAACACAAATATAATTAGGTGATTAACAAGGTAAGACAAATAACAGATGACAGCAAGCAACACACAAGAGTTGTTTACCCAGGAAAACCCAAGTGGGTAAAAAACTGGTGTTCGGTTCACAATTGTATATCATTTTGTACCCTTATTGCTTATGATTTAGTTATGTTTTTGAGTTAACCTTGTGCTTTTAACCTCTTTTGTGTTTGTTATTCAGTTTATTGAGCTCTAGGTATCACTTGAGGCATTTGAAGTAAAATGGTGAAAATAATGTGTAAAAACTGGTGACTAAGTTACAAGTTCATTTCAGACTTATCTTCTTCATCCGAGAGCTTGGATTGGGCCAATACTTGTGTGGTTAGATCGATGACATTCTGAACTTGAAGATGGATAGCTCAAAGTCGACATTTGATTGATCCAAGTCCAATCCGTGAGCCCATCAAATTACACATCATGCTGACTCCAGATGAGCTCATTGCATGCTTGGTCATGGTGAGCTAGGCATGAGCTATTGGTTTCTGAATGGAAGCTTGGTCATGCTGACATGAGGATGAGCTAGGGCTGCTAGTGGGATTTAGTGGAGTAACCATTTCTGATTATCTAATGCAAGTGTTGAGTCCATTAGCCCATTTCTGATTATCTAATGCAAGTGTTGAGTCCATTAGCCATATTCAATTCTGATTTCTCACCTCCCTTCCCCTATAAATACCAATTCATTTCCAGATTCAAGGTGTGCAAGCCTGGGATTCACAACCCCACAAAACCCTCTCCATCCATCCTTAAACACTCCCATACACTCTAGGTGCAAGTCTGGGATTCACAACCCCACAATTCAGCCATCCTTCACTCCATCCTCCCTCAAACACTTCCATCATTTTCCCAAACACATTCAGAAACTATCCTCAAACACTCTCACAATCCCAAACACTCCAGCAATCAACCAAAAGCTCTAAACAGCCCCAAATCACCAAAACAGCTCCAGCAAACCTTCCTTCCATTTCCCTACGAATTTCATCTTTCTTAGCCATCACCACTCACTCAAACTCATCCCAAATCACCTCCATATCCTTCATACATCCTTCTAGAAGTGAGGAAGCTCTTGGAGAAGCATTAGACGTGGAGAAGCACTTGGAGAAGCCTTGGACACCACAAGAACTTCAGAAAAGGGGTTTTTCTACTCTTATTGCATTCATTATGTTTTCTCATTTCTGTCTTAATTTCTTTCTCATTATGAGCAGCTAAATCCATAGCTAGGGTTTCAATGTAACCTGACAAGACAATTTCATGTTTTCAAGTTAATGTTACTCTTGTTGATTACTTCTAATTTTCTGGTCTCATTCACTTGTTCTTAGTTGAATCTTTATGCATGTTTAAATAACTGGCCACTATGAACACATGCATGTTGGTTATCTAGTTCAAGTTTAAATAAACACCATATGACTCTTGAACCGATTAGTGAATGAGTGGGTAATGCATTTAGGACAAACACCATGTTTAAATGTTTACTTGGTTCTTTTGTGTTCTTCTTAAGCTTAATGGATTCAGATTCATAGCCTAGACTAAACACCATAGCTAAGTTGTGTTTCTGAGTACTTGATTAAAACCAAACACCTTATGGATAATCATACATAAGAAAGAACGAACTCCAGAAATTGTAATCAACTTAGGTGATTGTTAACTTGTTGCTTGAAATTGCATTGTCATGGTGAAGTTGAAACCCTAGTGCTTGTCTCCTTTCTTTCTAAATTTCTAAACATCTACTTGCTGATCACTTGCTATTTTGCATTCCCTTTTAGTAGTTTTCAGTCACTTGCTATTTGCTTTCCCTTTTTGTAGTTGTTACTCCAAACAAACTCAACACAACCTCATTTAAATTCTGTTTAGTCTTAGGATTACTTGTGAGTCTAAGCAGTAGTAATAAGTGTCTTTCATCCAAGTCTCTGTGGAACGACCTCGTGCTTGCATTCCTATACTATAATTGGTTCGTGCACTTGCGAGAAATAGATAGAGTAAAATCTGTCCAACAAGAAAATGGCGCCGTTGCCGGGGACTTGATTAAAAGTCTTATTTCTATTGCTTACTTTCTTTAGTTTTTCTTTGTTTTCAGGTATTTGCATGTCGAGCAAACCATTGCTTGAACAAGTTGTATCAGCGGTCAAGAAACACTCTCAATCCGGAACCATTCGGATCCAACCAATCCGTGGTACACAACAACCATCACTGGCTGAATTTGAACGAAGGCTTCACAAAGCAAGGGAGGCAGCCATTGAATCTATTCTCAATCCCTTAGAAGCTGAAACCTCCAATTCAGCAAGCTCAGAAGAATACTTTTTGTTCAACATCTTTAACTCAGATCAAGAAGAAGAAGAAGAAGAAGAAAAGATGGCAGCTAATGACCAACTTGCTTTGGAGGATCTTGCTCAACCAATCATACCAAATTCACCTTCATGCATCTTGCTGTCCAGAGAAGCTAGAAACTATGAGCTTAAATCTTCTCACTTTCAAATGCTTCCTTCTTTTTATGGTTTACCTAACGAAGATCCTTTGGCTCACATTAAAGAATTTTATACTGTTGTTTGTACCTTGCCTTTGAAGGATGTGTCTGAAGCAAATCTGAAGATGAGGGTTTTCCCTTACACTTTGAAAGATAGAGCAAAGACTTGGTTTATGTCGTTAACCCCTGGATCACTAACAACTTGGGATGCTGTTGCTAAGAAGTTCTTGGAGAAGTTTTTCTCTGCCCAAAAGACAGCCACCTTGAGGTCCAAGATTTTCAACTTCTCACAACATGATGGTGAACCATTCAACGAATGCTGGGAGCGTTTCAAAGGAACTCTAATGCAATGCCCACATCATGGGTTACCTCTATACTTACAAATGCAAATTTTTTATGATGGACTAACCGAAACTTGTCAATCTACTGTCAATAATGCTGCAGGTGGAGCTTTAAAGAAAAAGAATGCTCAAGAGTCATATGACATATTTGAGATGTTGGGATCCAATGCTCAACACAAAGATACAAGAGGTAAGGCTGGTATCTATGAGATTAGTCCTAGCAATGAGCTTGCTTTGCAGGTGGCTAGTTTACAAAGGAAGCTTGATGCTGTGCTCAATACGGTCCCTAAAGATCCTCAAGTTGAAGTTTGTGCTATTTGCAATTCTCAAGGACACTCAACTCACATGTGTTCAGCTAGTAATACTTATCCTGAGTTTGTCCAAGAACAAGCCCACATGATGAATTCTTACAACCAAAGGCCAAGAAATGATCCCTTCTCGAACACTTATAATCCTGGTTGGAGGAATCACCCAAATTTCTCTTGGAGCGACAATCAAAATCAAAATCAAGCAAGTTCATCATTCCAGCCCAAACCAAGTTCATTGGAGGACACAGTCAAGATGTTGGCCCAAAATACTTTGCAATTCCAGCAAACTACTAATGGTGCTCTTCAACAACATTCTGCTGCCCTTACTAAGATAGAGATTCAATTGGGACAAATTGCTGATTCTTTGAACCAAAGAGAACCTGGAAAATTCCCTAGTCAGCCAAATGTGAATCCCAAGCATCATGAGCAAGCCAAAGCAATCTCAGTTCTCAGAAGTGGTAAGGTTATTGATAATAAAGTTGGCAAAGAAGTTACTAATCATGATGTTGTGAATGCAGGTGATGAACACAAGGAAGAGATGACACCAAAAGAAGCAATTCCCATTGGCAAGTCAACAATTTCACCTATATTGCACAAGGCCGAGAACCCTTATGTGCCACCAATTCCTTTCCCTGGACGTCTTGCTAAAAGCAAACAGGATAAGTCTTTTCCTGAAATCTATGATATACTTAGTAAAGTCAATGTTAACTTGCCTTTGCTTGATGTGATCAGGAACATGCCAACTTATGCTAAATTTTTTAAGGAGTTGAACTCACACAAGAGAAGGTATAGTCCTCATGAGAAGGTGTTGGTGTCTGAAAATGTGAGTGCTGTCCTTCAAAGAAAACTTCCTCCTAAACTCAAGGATCCAGGTAGTTTTACTATCGGCATAACCATTGGAGATAAACGAGCTGAGAAAGCCATGTTGGATTTAGGTGCAAGTATCAATCTAATGCCTTATTCAGTGTACTTGCAACTTGGTTTGGGAAAATTAAAATCCACCACACTCAGCTTACAACTTGCTGATGGTTCAGTGAAATATCCTAGAGGTATTGTTGAAGATATTTTGGTTCAAGTTGATAAGCTAATATTGCCTGCTGATTTTGTAGTGATAGACATGGAAGATGCACCCATTCATGATCGTGAGCTGCCTATCTTGCTTGGAAGACCATTCATGGCCACAGCAAACACTCTTATTGATGTGAAAAATGGCATCCTGAAAATGACAGTCCTTGGCCAAACCATAGAATTCAAAGTGTTTGAATCCTTAACTCATCCTTCTAATTCACTTGATTGTTTTTCAATTGATTGTTTGGATTCCCTGGTTTTGTCTAAGTTTGTGCAGGCACAATCTGATGATGCTTTAGAAATTGTTTTGACACAACCTTTAGGTGACCTTGATGATGAATCTGAGTTCCAAGAAGTGGTAGCTGCCCTAGAAGAGTTCCAGCCATTTCCACCAATTTCTGGGTTACCACTTGAGCCCCTTGATCCATGCTCTACGAAGTTGGAACCATCCAATGGCATGTTCAAAGTTACACCCCTTGCACACTTGAAGAAAAAGAAAAGGAAAAGGAAGAGGAGAAGAAGTTGGGTGAACTATCTTGAGACGATTGATCCAAAACCCCCCAACTCATCATAAGCTGTTTGCATAATGTCTTGCCAAGACATTAACTAAGGCGCTTCTTGGGAGGCAACCCATGTGTTCAAGAAGAAGGTGTTTGTTAGCAGTCAACCTAATCGCATCAAGGGGGAGTTTCTCTATACCTTCTTCTTAACTTTTCCCTTTATCATTTGCATGTTCTCAATCATCTTTTCTATGCTTTAACATTGAGGACAATGTTCAATTCAGGTCTGGGGGGAAGGTTTTCAATTTTCGTTCATGTTTTCACTTTTCTTTCATTGTGTTTTTCAGTTTTTGTTCATTTTTTTTAGAAGGTCATGCAATCAATATTATGGAGCTGCCATTGAGGTTTTCATATCAGAATTTTTGCACTTCACAAAGCTATTGCTCTTAGAATTCTGGTGACTAAAGTACCATGCTCAAATTTTTGAAGGAAAATAGTGGAGACTACCCTAGTGAGCCATATCGAGCCTAATTGCTTTCTTGAGAGGGTTTAAAGTGTTTCTACTTCTCATCTCTACTCATTTTCTTCATTTCACTCTAATTGATCTCATCATTTCATTTTGATTGAATACTAAGGATGATTCTCTTTTGCAGATATCATATGCTTGCTCTCATTCATGAATGAACTCATTGAAGTGATGCTAGGCTATGTGTGTATAACCATTCTATGTGCTTTCTTTCACCCAACCTATATGTGTGTTCCATCAACCCTCTTGAAGCCAAACACTTCAAGCCTTTTTCTTCTATCACCCTCATCATTTCCCTAACTTTGTATCTCAATCTGAGATATTCCCTTATTGTAGCCATACCCTATACTTAGAAATATACCAAGGTGTTCCAAGATAAAGTTTGAGGCAAGGAAGTTGCTGCCATGTACCTCAAAGAAAATTGGTGTGATTCTGTGCAATAAAGTTAAAGAAGATGCAGATCAAATCAGCAAAGATGAAAGTGTTTCAATGTGATCTAAGTGTGAAAAATAAAGTCCATGCCAAGTGAAACCATGAAGTTTGCAGCCATGCCATTCTAAAATCAATGTTGCCTTGCAGATTAATGAAGCTGCAACCTTGGTATGTTTTTAAGTTACTTGTTTTTCCTTCCAATTCTTCCATTTCCCCTAAACCTTAGCCTTTCATTACAACCTTGTGAAAGACCTAGCTGATCTTTGAGGATGTATTCATGGGTGCTGGTAAGTATGTGTATATCTCTATTCTTAGTATTTGATTCCTTTCATGAGATCTAACCAAATTTGTGCTTCTATTTCATACACTCACTTATGCTTTCTTGAGAGAATTAAACCATAGGTTCTGAGTGATTGAGTGTTTTCTGTGAGAATTAGAGTTGAAGCATGTTCTCTATTCAAGGTTTGAGTGTGCTTGCTTTGAAGCCGTGTGCCTTTGAGCTATAGCTTCCACTTTACACACTGATTGATCACCTATCTTGGCAACTCTATGGTGTTGGAGGTATGACTAAAAGTTTTCTTTCATTTTCATTAGTTGATTTCAAAGTTTGTTTTTCTAACCACTTTGTTTTGTAGAGTCAGGTAAAGCGTTTATGGGTATCGTTTCTGTTAAACCCTTAGGAGACACAACTCCTCCTACTAGGGATGCCTAGAGGTTCAAAGGCTTGTTGCATATGCTCAATGCAATCGAGTTACCTGCGGAAGTGGTTTACTTAACTTCTTGTTTTTGTTTTGTTTTGTTTTGCTCGAGGACTAGCAAAATCTAGGTTGGGGGTATTTGTTCGGTTCACAATTGTATATCATTTTGTACCCTTATTGCTTATGATTTAGTTATGTTTTTGAGTTAACCTTGTGCTTTTAACCTCTTTTGTGTTTGTTATTCAGTTTATTGAGCTCTAGGTATCACTTGAGGCATTTGAAGTAAAATGGTGAAAATAATGTGTAAAAACTGGTGACTGAGTTACAAGTTCATTTCAGACTTATCTTCTTCATCCGAGCTTGGATTGGGCCAATACTTGTGTGGTTAGATCGATGACATTCTGAACTTGAAGATGGATAGCTCAAAGTCGACATTTGATTGATCCAAGTCCAATCCGTGAGCCCATCAAATTACACATCATGCTGACTTGCAGATGAGCTCATTGCATGCTTGGTCATGGTGAGCTAGGCATGAGCTATTGGTTTCTGAATGGAAGCTTGGTCATGCTGACATGAGGATGAGCTAGGGCTGCTAGTGGGATTTAGTGGAGTAACCATTTCTGATTATCTAATGCAAGTGTTGAGTCCATTAGCCCATTTCTGATTATCTAATGCAAGTGTTGAGTCCATTAGCCATATTCAATTCTGATTTCTCACCTCCCTTCCCCTATAAATACCAATTCATTTCCAGATTCAAGGTGTGCAAGCCTGGGATTCACAACCCCACAAAACCCTCTCCATCCATCCTTAAACACTCCCATACACTCTAGGTGCAAGTCTGGGATTCACAACCCCACAATTCAGCCATCCTTCACTCCATCCTCCCTCAAACACTTCCATCATTTTCCCAAACACATTCAGAAACTATCCTCAAACACTCTCACAATCCCAAACACTCCAGCAATCAACCAAAAGCTCTAAACAGCCCCAAATCACCAAAACAGCTCCAGCAAACCTTCCTTCCATTTCCCTACGAATTTCATCTTTCTTAGCCATCACCACTCACTCAAACTCATCCCAAATCACCTCCATATCCTTCATACATCCTTCTAGAAGTGAGGAAGCTCTTGGAGAAGCATTAGACGTGGAGAAGCACTTGGAGAAGCCTTGGACACCACAAGAACTTCAGAAAAGGGGTTTTTCTACTCTTATTGCATTCATTATGTTTTCTCATTTCTGTCTTAATTTCTTTCTCATTATGAGCAGCTAAATCCATAGCTAGGGTTTCAATGTAACCTGACAAGACAATTTCATGTTTTCAAGTTAATGTTACTCTTGTTGATTACTTCTAATTTTCTGGTCTCATTCACTTGTTCTTAGTTGAATCTTTATGCATGTTTAAATAACTGGCCACTATGAACACATGCATGTTGGTTATCTAGTTCAAGTTTAAATAAACACCATATGACTCTTGAACCGATTAGTGAATGAGTGGGTAATGCATTTAGGACAAACACCATGTTTAAATGTTTACTTGGTTCTTTTGTGTTCTTCTTAAGCTTAATGGATTCAGATTCATAGCCTAGACTAAACACCATAGCTAAGTTGTGTTTCTGAGTACTTGATTAAAACCAAACACCTTATGGATAATCATACATAAGAAAGAACGAACTCCAGAAATTGTAATCAACTTAGGTGATTGTTAACTTGTTGCTTGAAATTGCATTGTCATGGTGAAGTTGAAACCCTAGTGCTTGTCTCCTTTCTTTCTAAATTTCTAAACATCTACTTGCTGATCACTTGCTATTTTGCATTCCCTTTTAGTAGTTTTCAGTCACTTGCTATTTGCTTTCCCTTTTTGTAGTTGTTACTCCAAACAAACTCAACACAACCTCATTTAAATTCTGTTTAGTCTTAGGATTACTTGTGAGTCTAAGCAGTAGTAATAAGTGTCTTTCATCCAAGTCTCTGTGGAACGACCTCGTGCTTGCATTCCTATACTATAATTGGTTCGTGCACTTGCGAGAAATAGATAGAGTAAAATCTGTCCAACAACTGGGAGCACCAAGCTAGGAGAGATCCAATCCACTCATTAAGAAATACAAGAAATGAAGGAAGACTTAACTCAATCTATCACCTATAGGCAGCTTCAATCAACCTTTCAGCAAGCACCATTTCTTTATCTCTTAGCAGCAAATCCTCTCAAGAGCACCAAGCTCAAGTTACATGTAGTTTGATGTATGAAGTGAGTTATGGTTTCACAAATTCATCTATCTCAATCACAAAGTATGATTGAGCTAGACAAATGAAACCTAAGTGTTGTGATGATTAAACTAGAAGTAATAAACTTGAAGCATATAGTTTAATTTAAAATGACAACAATGAAACAAAACATTCAGCCACAATAAATATGAATCAACGTTGGAGACAATCTATGTGTATGCAATCATACACATACTCTCAAATGTTCAAGTGGCTGAAAATAAATGGGGATGTTTTTGAATGCTCAAGAGCACATATGAAAATTCTTTTCAAAAACAAATAAACATATCTGCTTAAGGTGTCTATGGGAATGAGCAGAAATTGTTTTACATAATCTGGAAAATCCCTCTAGCGGAAGAGAAGAGATGTTTTAAAAAAAAGCTTGTTTTTTTGCAGAGAGTATAACTTTGAAAAACAAAAGTAAAGTTTCAATGCATGATTTTCTCCTCTCCACTAAAATCTGTCCAACCAGTAGCCTATATAGAGAGCTTCAACAACATATTTTATTTTAAAGCTACTGTCCTAAGCATTTCAACCAAGGAGCTGTGCAAGACACAAACAGCAAGCTCAGAGAATAAAACAGAAGACATATGTTTGTCTTTCTTAATAAACCCAAGGAGCTGTGCATGACACAAACAGGCAAGACAGCAAAAGAATAAACAAAAGCATGTGCTGTTTGTTTACTAAACACAAGCAGCTGCACTTTGGACAAGGTCTGAAGAGAGGAATAAAGGTAGCTTATAACCCATCACTTGGAAAAGGTGGTAGACAAAGTGAGCTGACTAGATTAGGGAATGAGATAACCAAATAGCATGGGTGTCGCAAGTTCTCATATGAAACAGCAAGTTTATTAAAATAAAAGACTTTTTTATAGGGAACAAGAGTATGGGTTATTAAATAAACACAAGCAAGCTTCCTAGAAGGCAAAGAGCCGTTTGGAAAGGGAGTAAAAATACTCTCAAGATTTTGTCAGATTTTAGGAAGGGAAGAATTACGAAATCTGTCAAAGCTGTAAAAGACTGACGCATAATGGATTAATACTTTCATAGAAAGTATTAATACAACAGAAGACAGACAGCAGCATGCACGAATGTACGTTGGATCAATCCAAGTGAATATGGATTAATCCATGTGAACAATGCAAATGTTTTACCTTTTGATCTGCAACGAGGAGACTTGGAAGCCCTTCAACCCACACTGATTCTAACCTAGAATCTAATTAATATTACAAGGGTTTTGTTGGTTTAAGAGAAGAGCCAAAATACAATAAAGGTCCAAATAAAAACCTTACAATCTCCCCCTTTGGTCTTTTCTTAAACAAAAAACCAAATTACAATTCAAAGACTAACTCATCTAAAACATGCCAAAAGGCATTGATAGAACATGGAACCTGCACAAGCTTCACAAGAAGGATTAAAAGATTTCAACTATAAGGTTCCAAAAATAAACAGAGTTTAGTCTATAGAATTATTTTTCATAGAAAAGACAAAGGGAGAAGCAAGACAATGGAGCTTGTCCATTTTGCTCCCCCACAAACCAAGCAGTACAATCTCCCCCATAAACAAAGCGCAAGTATTTGCTAGTTTGAAACACAAGAATTGGTACAAACATAAATGTATTGGTACAAAACGACAAGGCGTGTTATACCAACAACAAATGAAGGTACAACAACCACCTGGATTGGAACAACAACAGACAGATTGATATGATAATGATAAGGGATGCTGCGAGTTCCACAGGGATTGGTAAAGATACCAAAATTATTAATACAGAAGATATTTGTATCAATCCATATATGCACAAAATTGAACCTTTTGTCTATGTTCGCACAGAGACTTAATGAACAGCAATATATTGTGATTAAGACCCAATCAATTACAATTGCATCCCAAAATAAAAACAGATGAAAGAGCATGCATGCATTGAGAAACAAGTAACTAATGAGATCAAAGAATTTAAAGATATAAAGCTTTTTGTTCTTTGGTTTAATTTCAGAAATGAAACAAACAGAATTAGTTTCCTCAACAATTTGTCTTCTTGTTTTAACTCTAGCATGAGGACTGCCTATGATGAGATCACTAGGATGATTCTTACTAACCCAAGGAGTAGGAATAGGTTCCACAAAAGTGTGAACAACCTCAGAAGTGATAGGCTCATTAGTTTTACAAGAAGGTAGTTGAGTGACAACAGACACATGATTTTCCCTTTTGGACAGATTCTCAATATTCTTGAGATTACAAGCAAGATCATTAGAAAACAAATTGGTCTCCACACAATAACAATTATCACTCGATCTTAGACCAGTCAAGACAACATTTCCTTCTTTGTTTGAGACAACACATCTTCCTTTACTGAAACTAACATTGCAAGTGTCTTGATCACAAAGCTGACTTATGCTAATTAGATTTGATTTCAGATTTTCAACATACAAGACATTTTCAAGCATATTAATTCCTGGAGCAAAGATGGTTCCTCTTCCTAGTATGCTTGACTTGCTACCATCACCAAAGATCACACTCCCAAGATTAGATATGGGAGAGTAATTAAGAAACAAGCTCTTGTCACCAAGTCATGTGATTAGAGCAACCACTATCAAAATACCAGGCATTGGAATTTTTCACAGATAAAGCATTCAAGGCAAGAAGACAAGTCTGATTAGTTTTTCTCACCCAA
This sequence comes from Prunus fruticosa, assembly GCA_018703695.1. NCBI lineage: Eukaryota > Viridiplantae > Streptophyta > Magnoliopsida > Rosales > Rosaceae > Prunus > Prunus fruticosa. Next base: position 26,972,332 of record CM031922.1, on the reverse strand, counting down.
ACCTTTTTAGTTGGCATTTTGATTGCTTGATTAGATTTTAACAAGTTTGAGATAATAGCAACTTCACTTAACAGATTTTCAACTTGTTTTTCTAAACTTAGAGAAGCATTGTTTCCTTTTAGTTTGAAGCAATTAGGTCTAATGTGTCCCTTTTTATTACAAAAATGACAAACGGGAATGAAGTGATTTTTCCTAGACATACCAGATCCTGAAGCATTACCCTTAGTTCTGGAATTCTTAACAACAGAGGGCAGATTCTGGATTGGTTTGGATTGATACAAGCTGACACTTGGATTGATCCATAACTGATACGGATTGAGCCATATAAGTTTCGGATTTATCCACAGTTTCCACAGAATCCACAAGCTTTTACAAATTTGACTTTCTCGTTTATTTTCACAGGTTTCAGGAGTAAAGCCAATACCATATTTGTCACCAAAAGTTTTTCCCATTTTTATCATGTTATCTATTTTTTCAGCACCAATGGTAAAATCAATTTCCCTCTTTCTAGACAAGTCTAAGTCAAATTTTAACTTCTCATTTTCTTGTTTAAGTTGACTCACAATGTTAGACAAGTCAGTATTTTCTTGTTGTAGCATGACAACTTTCCTGGAAAGATGCACACTTTGTTTCTTTATGTTATAAGACACTTCCACAAGTTCTTCATACTTTTGAATTAACTCATCCTCACTATCAATTAATTCAACATCATTATCACTTCCTTCATCAGATTTAGTGGATAATTTACCAACAAGAGCAACAATACTTTCATCATCATAAGAGTCATCCATAGAATCATCTTCACTATCACTTAACTGACTTTGCTTTTTAAGAGTGTTTGCACACTCATGAGCAATATGACCCATCCCACCACATTCATAACATTTAATTGACCTATTCATTTCTCTAGAAACAGATTGTGGAAAGTTCCTTTCATTTTTAAGACTAGAGCTTGATTGAAAATTGTTTGTATTACCTCCAAGTCTTCTAAATTTAAGGACTTTCTTAAATTCTCTAGACAGAAGAGCAATGTCATCCGCAGTCATACAATTGTCTAGAGAGGAAGAGCATTCTCCCCCTTTTACAGAATTTAAGGCAATATTTTTTACTTTCCTAGAGGGGTTCATATTCATTTCCATTTCATAGGTTCGAAATGAGCCAATTACTTGATGAAGTTTCACATTTTTTAAATCTCTCATTTAAGAAAAGGCAGTTCTTTTAGCATCAAATCTATTAGGCAAAGATCTAAGGAATTTCTTTATTAATTTTATTTCGGGGATCTTTTCACCTAGGTTGTGAGAGGAGTTAGCTAAGGCACTAAACTTTGCATAGAATTCTTGAATTGTCTCTGAGTCTTGCATTTTAAGACTCTCAAACTCAACACTAACCATATCTAACTTAGCTTCTTTAACTTTCTCATCACCTTCATGAGTAAGCCTAAGAATATCCCAAGCCTCTCTTGAGGTTTCACAGTTTTCAATGTAAGCAAACTGTTCAGGGTTCACAGCAACAAATAAGGCATTCAAGGCTTTCCTATTTGAGTTGGCAAGGGTCTGTTCTTCAATAGTCCAGTCATCCTCCTCTTTTAATTCACGTTCCCCAAAGGGATTAATGGTGGTTGGAGGATTCCAGCCATCTACAGTCATTTTCCAAGCCTTAGAATCTAAGGCAAGCAAGAAGGCACGCATCTTGTGTTTCCAAGCAAAGTAGTATTCACCATTAAATAATGGTGGGTGAGCCACAGAGCCATGAGCTCTATCTCTTTCCATAGAGATGACTTAGAGTCGGATCCACACTACTTAAGGTGTAGTGCCCGCTCTGATACCAATTGTAAAACCAGGCCCTATGCTCTAAACGCCTCCAGAGAGGGGGGGTGAAGTAGGCTACAGGTCAATGGCCAACCAATTAAAAAGTTCTTGTTAATACAAACACACAAACACAAATATAATTAGGTGATTAACAAGGTAAGACAAATAACAGATGACAGCAAGCAACACACAAGAGTTGTTTACCCAGGAAAACCCAAGTGGGTAAAAACTGGGAGCACCAAGCTAGGAGAGATCCAATCCACTCATTAAGAAATACAAGAAATGAAGGAAGACTTAACTCAATCTATCACCTATAGGCAGCTTCAATCAACCTTTCAGCAAGCACCATTTCTTTATCTCTTAGCAGCAAATCCTCTCAAGAGCACCAAGCTCAAGTTACATGTAGTTTGATGTATGAAGTGAGTTATGGTTTCACAAATTCATCTATCTCAATCACAAAGTATGATTGAGCTAGACAAATGAAACCTAAGTGTTGTGATGATTAAACTAGAAGTAATAAACTTGAAGCATATAGTTTAATTCAAAATGACAACAATGAAACAAAACATTCAGCCACAATAAATATGAATCAACGTTGGAGACAATCTATGTGTATGCAATCATACACATACTCTCAAATGTTCAAGTGGCTGAAAATAAATGGGGATGTTTTTGAATGCTCAAAAGCACATATGAAAATTCTTTTCAAAAACAAATAAACATATCTGCTTAAGGTGTCTATGGGAATGAGCAGAAATTGTTTTACATAATCTGGAAAATCCCTCAGCGGAAGAGAAGAGATGTTTTAAAAAAAAGCTTGTTTTTTTGCAGAGAGTATAACTTTGAAAAACAAAAGTAAAGTTTCAATGCATGATTTTCTCCTCTCCACTAAAATCTGTCCAACCAGTAGCCTATATAGAGAGCTTCAACAACATATTTTATTTTAAAGCTACTGTCCTAAGCATTTCAACCAAGGAGCTGTGCAAGACACAAACAGCAACCTCAGAGAATAAAACAGAAGACATGTGTTTGTCTTTCTTAATAAACCCAAGGAGCTGTGCATGACACAAACAGCAAGACAACAAAAGAATAAACAAAAGCATGTGCTCCTGTTTACTAAACACAAGCAGCCGCACTTTGGACAAGGTCTGAAGAGAGGAGTAAAGGTAGCTTATAAGCCATCACTTGGAAAAGGTGGTAGACAAAGTGAGCTGACTAGATTAGGGAATGAGATAACCAAAGAGCATGGGTGTCGCAAGTTCTCATATGAAACAGCAAGTTTATTAAAATAAAAGACTTTTTTATAGGGAACACGAGTATGGGTTATTAAATAAACACAAGCAAGCTTCCTAGAAGGCAAAGAGCCGTTTGGAAAGGGAGTAAAAATAGTCTCAAGATTTTGTAGATTTTAGGAAGGGAAGAATTACGAAATCTGTCAAAGCTGTAAAAGACTGACGCATAATGGATTAATACTTTCATAGAAAGTATTAATACAACAGAAGAAGACAGACGGCAGCATGCACGAATGTACGTTGGATCAATCCAAGTGAATATGGATTAATCCATGTGAACAATGCAAATGTTTTACCTTTTGATCTGCAACGAGGAGACTTGGAAGCCCTTCAACCCACACTGATTCTAACCTAGAATCTAATTAATATTACAAGGGTTTTGTTGGTTTAAGAGAAGAGCCAAAATACAATAAAGGTCCAAATAAAAACCTTACAAGAGTCCAGAGAAGTTGGGATAAAATAATCTTCCAAAAGATTCTTACCCCGAGAATGTCTATATCTGTCCACATTCGGGCCACGACCTACTTGTGAACCACGACGGTTTTCTTCATCATGCATAGCCACTACTGTGACAATTTGCATATCCAGATTTCTGCCCTACCCTTTTGCCTGCAGCTCGTCTACGCCTTCTTTCTCTAAATTCTCACGTTTGCCTCTCCAAGACCTCGTTCATGTATGTCATTGGAGTATGAATTCTAAAATTTGAGAAATGAAAATAAAGAGAAGATATGGTGTGGGAGGTATGAGCTGAGACTCTGATTTTATTGAAAAATTTTGGCCGATAAGGATGACACGTGACGCAATTTGAGATGGTGAAAATCTTATTATCTGAAATTTGAAATTCAAATGAAATTTATCTGAAATTTGAAATTCATATGAAATTTATATGAAATTTGAAATTCATATAAAATTTGAAATTTGAAATGTATCTGAAATTTGAAATTTGAAATTTATCTAAAATTTGAAACCGAAAATCTTCTCCGAAAATTTTAATCCGATTATGAGATTTGAATAGTATTGACATGTTGGAACCCAAAAATCTTATCCGAAAATATTGTCCAAATTAATTATTTAAGTAAACAAATTTGTGAAAAAAAAACAAAAAAATGAATAGTATTTGCCTTAAACTAGGGCAACTCCTGGAAATCAACATTGCTTTTTGCAAGGACAGCCACCGTGAATAGTGGCTGCCATAGTGCCCCCCTTCCCCCCTTAACATTGCAGTAACCCCATCAACCCACCTCTCTCCATCTCTCAATCATCTTCTTCATGATCATACAAAAAGAAGACTGATATGGAAAAATAGAAGACCCACTAATTTCACCACAAAAGGAAAGAAGACCATATGTATTTTCTGAAAAATAGAAGATCCATTGTGGAAAAATGACGAGCTTGAAATAAATGGGTGAGCTTGAGATAAATGGAAGATAGAGTGAAGAGAGACTGAGAATATTATTCGGAGATTGCAAAATGTGTTTCAGCGTTTTCATTGAAAATGCTGAAACGTTGTTTTGTTGTTATCAACTTTTGTATGTGAAATAAAATTCCTTTTCACAATTTTGTTTTTCTGCGTTTTTCTCTCCGTGCCTACCGAACACAATCTCACCTATTTTCATTTTGGAAAAAACAGAAAACGGCCCTGTAAAATAGGGCCGTTCGGTAACGTTTTCGGAAATTTTTTTTTAAGAATATTTTTAGAGGATGAAAATAAAAAAACGAATTTGCATTTTCAAGAAATGAAAATACGTCTGATAGATTAATTAGAAAACATATTTAGAAAACAAAAACAATGATAACGTGTTTGGTAGTACAATTTGAAATAATAATATGTGTGTTATTTTTATGAAAACTTTTCTCATGAGAATGAAAACAACTTTTTTCTATTTTCTACAAATACACATGAACTTGTTTTCATTTTATGAAAACATTCTCTGTGTTTTCCCGTTTTTGGGCACTGAACATGTTTTTGCCTTATTTTTGTTCTCTAAAAATAAAAACAACCCCTTAAAACGTTACCAAACGACGGGCCCTTATTTTTGGGTTTTTAAAAGAGCCTTATTTTTTATTTCCTAACAACCAATTTTACTATATTAGTATAAAAATCTATTAAAAAATAGAATTAAAAATTAAAATAAATAAATAAATAAGAAAAACCCTTCCCCTGGGCCTCTCCCTCCTTCCTTTTCCTTCCGCCTCCCACTCCCCCTCAGATATCTCTCTGCTCTCTTTCCCCTCTCTATCCCTCTAACTCTGCACTCTATCTCTCCCTTTCTGAAGGCTTTAGTAGGTATCTGGGTAAGCCTTTTGTTTTTGTTGGTGATTAAAACTTGCAGTACCTATAATTCTCATTTTCTTTCTTCGTATCGAGAGTAAAATTTATAAGCTTACTTTGTTTCTTTCAATCTTGTATTGTTCATGAAAAATCCTAATTTCAAGGTGCAGAGATGTTCTTTTCTTTCTCTTTAGGGAAACTAAGAGGCCATTTTGAGTTCATATGACACCCATTAGAGATAAGTGGAGATATATCCTGCTTAGGAGCTCGAACGGCTATAAATTTATAACAGCTTTGAAGAGTTGTTCATCATTTTGGTTTCTGAGAAACTAAAATAAAAATTAACCCAAGAGTTGTATCAGGCTCAGTTGAGTGGATCCTCATGTTTTTAAAAAGGTCATGGATGATGGGCAAATGCAAAACATTCAACTTCAAAACTTGAATCTTTTGATTATCAGTTATATTATCCTAATCCGCCCATTTTGTTGTTTTACGTGTTTTCTTTCCTTAGCAACCATATATGGTGATGGAGTTTGAGTGTTTAGCTCCTTTGCTTACATTGCTTCACCTACTATGCTTATGAGTTCCTATTGCTTTTTCCAGGACCTTGGGTGATGGCTGCAGTTCTACTAGGGATGCCAGGACCATGGGCCGATGATTATCGTGAACAATCTGATCATTATACAACAAAAATTGGCGGACTACCTGTGAGAAACTGCACGCAATGTCATGTTTTGTTGGAGGATATGCTGATTGAGTTTTTGTTATTTTATTTTTGTTTTTATATCCCCTTTTACTTTCTTTGTGACAGGACTGGCCTCTTCCTGAGAAATCCGTGACACCTGATCTGCTTGAGTGTAGTGCATGTGGAAGTAAACTAAGTCTTGTCGCTCAGGTTTTACTTTCTTCTAGAAACTTATAAATTTACAATTTCTTGTGAACATATTTGAAATGAACAGCCATGATTCTTATTTTTATTTTTCCAGGTTTATGCCCCAATTTCAAGTAAAAACTTAAAGATTGAAGAGCGTGTTCTTTTTGTTTTTGGTTGTCTAATGCCAAAATGTGGGAGCACTCCTCTTAGGTCTTTATAAACATTCTGTTTGATATTACAAAGCTGCAATAAGTATTATTGTTGATGCAAACATTTTAAACTTACATACCTAAGATTATATATCATGACATACAGCTGGCGAGCTCTTCGTGTTCAAAAATTACACAATAAGGAGGAACCAATTGCCGCTTCTCAGGAGGTGGTCCCTTCAACTTCATCAGTGTCAGCTTTAAACACCAGCTGGTGGGAGGATTCGGATGATCAAGATGTAGATCTGGAGGAGTTGGGAAAAGCACTTAATGCTGCTGCGAGCTTGGCTTCTCATGCCAAGAAACCGCATAGGAAGGATAATCGTAAGACTTCTACAATGCAATCACCTTCAAGTCAGTTGGAAAAAGTGGTAGACGTTAACAAACCTGGTATGGATAGAAGAATAAACCTCAGCTTATCTTCCCTTTAGTTAGTTTCGTGGCTTTTATTAATAGTGTGTGTTTCTTTGGCCACCATTTCATGACCCTCATTTCTCTGTGGGTAAAAGATGTCACTTCATGGTTCTGATAAGTTCAAACTCTGCTTGGTTGTTCAATGTAGAAGGTGACATGGGAAAATTTGCACAAAGGGGAAAGAACCTTTGGGGTAGTGGTAACGAGCTCCAGAGCATAATGAAACTTATCAGTGAATAAATATGAGATTGAGAATGGCTTAAATTCTCCTTTCGGTTTGCAAGAAAAAGTTAGAAACAAAAAAAATTAGCATATCAAGAAATCATGATTTGTTTCCATTGTTGTGTGGAACAGAACTGTTAAAATCATTTTTTCATAAAAAAAATTCTGCTTAGTTTGAAAAACCTTGTTTATGTGTGTATACAACATGATTTACTTACTTGCGTATTTATTGTTTGTTGCATAATTTTCTCTTCTCTTTTTTTTTTTTTCATTTGTGTGTTGGGGGCACGGGGGCGGGCAGTTCTTCAGGGAGTTACCAACTATTTTGTGACAATTTTTGGGTCAAAATGCTGACTTGGCATTTGAAGGTTGTAGTTGGTTTTTCTGACCTATAACTTGTTTGATGTGCTTGTGCAGTGGTGCCTTGTTTTTATATATACACTCAAGAAGAGCCATCCTCAAATAATCTTACTTCTTTATGTTCAAAATACTCATCATTTTCCATTGCAAAAGAAGGAAAGAATGACAAGGATCATGTACAAGATGAAACGTGGGCAGAGGAAGCATATGAATATGATAAAGCTTTGACTGCTGACAGGACATACCTTAAGTTCAAGAAACGGTTGGATGCATATCCAGAACAATGTTTCAGGTATTGAATCAATGGAAGTTAGAATGTTGTGGTAGATGGAACTAGAATGTAAGTACGGAATTACAATTGCAGCAGGAACTTGTTATCATTACTAGTTAAAAATTGTAGAGATTCCTATTATGCATTTGGTGGTCAATAATATCAATTGTTTGGCTCAGTATGATGCAGAAGCACATAAAATTCACGTGGGTAATATTGCAGATCAACACACGTCCTATTTATTATTTATTTATTTTTATTCCGGGGAAAGGGCCAAATTAGGAAAACATCGTGTGTGGTTAGATCCCAAAAGTATGGTTCATACCTTAGGTCCAGTTTGTGACACTTACACCTCTTGTGGTTTGCCAAAGTTAACTTAAGACATGCAATTAAGTGATGTACTTAACTGCATATATATGACGACTATTTTACCATAATATTTTCAGATTTCTCTCTCTCTGATTTGGACCTTAAGGATGAACTGTATTTTAGGATCTAAGCATATGAGGTGTCTTTTCTTTTGGAGCTAACCAACCAGTGAGGAATTGCTTATTGACTACCCTTTAGTTTACCCAAATGCTATTTTGTGTCAATTTCCATGTGATAAAACTTGATTTTCACCTGTTACTCGCAGCTGCAGGTGATTATAACTTTTTTTGTTTTGTTTTTAAAAGATAATACTTTTTTGGCTTATATTTGATCTTAAATTGTTGGAAGCTTGTCTCAGGCTTTGGTACATTTATCTTCCATAGGTCTTTCAAAATTGGGCTAAGGATTATCATTGTTAGAAATGGTGAATAAAATAAAAAATCTTTTGTTTAGCTTCCCATTTGCCTTTCTCATCTTGTCTTATCTTCTGTACTTAGATATTCATATGGCGGAAAGCCACTCCTGGCTTCATCAGCTGAAGGAGACCCTGGGAAATGCAGACTGTGTGGTGGATCAAGGCAGTATGAAATGCAGCTAATGCCCCCGGTATTATACTTTGTACAAGAAGCAGCTGGTGATTGTCTGAGACCGTCATTGGAGAACTGGAATTGGATGACACTTATGGTATATACTTGTTCCAAGGTAAGTCAACTCTTTGCTAGTTGGTCTGAATATTTGGGGATTTTAATTTATTCATCCCCATGTTCTTCAGTAGGTGGTGGGTGACCCCTTCTGTTTTATACCGAAACAATTTAATGTAAAGTCTGTCCTCATTTTGCAGAGCTGTTCACAACATGATGAAGGAAAGTCCAGCAAGGGGAACTGGCTTGTGACAGAGGAAGCTGTTGTGGGGCAAGTAGAGAAATCTTTTCATGGGTTAGCCGAACGTGGCTATTTGTCATAATCGGTGCAGTTTCTTCTAGGAAAGAAGGAAAGAACAGTACATTCTATATGCCAGTGAAACGTTGTAGCTCTTCAAAGTTAGTATACATATAACAGGGCGTAAGAGGCTTTGTTTCCTGGTAATTGATGGTGGTTTCTTTGTAGAATTGACACAGTACGAGTACTGGTTGTTGTGGTAATGTTTGAAGAATTTAAATTGCATCACCAATTCTGCTGAAAGGAAAAATCATTGTCCATTGGAAAGGAGGTCTTGAGACTGCTGTGGTGTATATGATTTGTTGGGGAACAGTTAACCATTGTCGTTTGAGTGTATGATGCATTTACAGGGTTTAGACTGATTTTTGTTGACATTTTTTGAGCTGACAGATTACCTCCTAATACAATCTTGGTTAGTCAGGCCATACCGTTGTTTTGGTTACAAATACAATTTATCTGTTACAACTTGCAATCCGTTTGGTGGGTTGGATTATATAGCCGAATAAGTTTAAAATGTAGTAGCATTATGAATCTCCCTAGCATTATGAATCTCCCCAATCAATGCGGAGTTTAAGGTGAGGATGCTATTTCAGGAGACCAATTCCACCATCAACAAATATAAAAAAATCATGAAACCTAAACATTTTAAATGTTTTGATGGAATGATTGAGCTTCTCAAATAGCATCCTCACTTTAAACTCCCTAACCATGTGTAGTGGGATCGAATGTTACTTCATAATCCAATCCAAAAACACAGAGATGTTCAAAACACGCAACTTGGACAGAGCGGAGGCTATGCTAAACTGCCTTGTCCACATTTACAGGGAAAAAAATTGTGTTGCGGATTGTTTGGCAAATTGAAGTTATAATCTGGATTTGGGAATTTGCTTCTTTGATGAGGCTCCTGTCTGGGTTAGCTATCAGTTGATGGATGACTTACTTGGTCTTATGTGCGGAGGTTAGTTGTTTTCTGGGGGTTTCCCTAATTTCACCCAAAAAAAAAAAAACTGGCTGGCAAAGATAGCTTAAAAATTCTTATCAGGTAAGTTCCCAGAAAAGATTTTTTGGCTTGTCGCAGAGGTGATTTTGAGACATGAACAGAGCAAATTGTTCATACCTGAAACAGCAGGAAATGCCCGTGACTGCAATTGTTTCTTTTACCAAACTAAATCACATATCTCTTATTCTAATATTATTGACCAGAAACCAAAGAGAATACTAAGATTGCATATATTATAGTTGGATTCGATTAGATTATTCGTATTAAGTATTTGGTATTTTTTTTCCTGATGAATTGGATTATACTAATCAATTAACCAAATACAAAAACCATATTCACATCACACTCGAGCCATGTCATTGGGCTGGCTTTAAGATCAAATACAATGGAACAAATCACGAATGGGCACCATCATCATCCGTAAATACAAGTCATAATATTCAACTACATCGATGCCTGCATTCCAAACTCTTTGCTACGTTTAAGATCTAAATATTACAACATAAAAGCATTATTCGTACTGATAGGGAGCAGAAGCAACAGACACTACTCAAATTTCTTGATTAGCGCCAGGTCATTCAACATTTTGTCAATTGCATCATCGTCATGAACACGTCCTTTGGCCTGCATAAGAGAAGCTTCGTCAAATATATATACTAATTAGGGCCAAATGAATCAAATCAACCTTAGGGAGGATTTACAGACTCAAGAAGGAAATGAAAAGCCCTCATTTCTATACTCAAATAAGGTTTGATTTTATGGCATGAACTTGTATCAAACTTTCTCCCTCCCACTTAGAATGGGAACTAAGTGAGGAACCTGAATCTTGAATGTTACATGTTCAAGAATCTTTGTTGCCCATCATCTGATTGTATCCCCTATAGTAGCCCTTTTTTTTTTTGGTCTGGTAAACTTAACTAAACTTGTTATATTAATTATCTTTTTTTCCCTGAGAACCTGCCATCATCCTCTTAATTTTCAAAAAAATTATGTGTTTACATTATTAGGAGCCTTTAATTTACCACAGTGTAACGACAGGAAAATAGGACATACTTTGTAATTAACCATCTCCTCATATCAATCTTTCACTAACATAAAAATGTACCATGTTTGCAAAGCATTATATGTATCTGTATATGTTGACAAATCATAAGCACCTAAATATATGTTTACCTAGAAAAATCATAAGCACCTATATATATATGTATATGTTGACAAATCATAAGCACCATAACAAAAAGTGGGCATAAGATAGACCTTTATAGATGGTACCATAGCAATAGCTTCCTCAACAGTTTCAGGGCAGAGATTGCCAAGAACACACAGCTGCACAACAGAGAAAAATCCAGCATTAAGAAGATTGTTGTGGAAAAAATGAAATGAAAATTTCATCCTAGAGTGTGTTGTACATGATTGGCAATTACCTCAAACTCAGTCAGTTGATATCTGCTCAGAATTCTGAATCCCAGTTAAGATCAACCTTTGATGCAGATGGAACATCATTTACTTATTTAAAGCAACTAACAAAAACCAGATTTCCCTATGGAAGTCACTAGCCCAATTAAGCAGTTGAAAGATTCATGTCTGAATTTGTGGCAAGTAAGAGTTACATATACACATCAACAGATGAACTCAGCTAGATTTCCAATCCACACAGACCTCATAACTGAATGGATAATCTTAGTTGATTAAGTATAAATGCTTCCATTGTTCAAGAGTTTCCCACATATGGTTGACTAGATTTTTACAATCTTTAACAAACGATTGAACTCCTTAAACTGCTGTAGTTTAACTTGCTTTAACGCTACACACATCATAACTTGGCCAAATAACGAGAACCCATGACTAATACGAGCCATCCAGCTAAATTTGGAGTTGTACGATTGATAAACATGCCTCCTCTAACGGGCAAATTTGGTTAATTCTCTATTTTATGTAGCGTATATGAGATAATTGCAAGGTCCTCTATACTACGAAATTCCAGAAAATAATAAAAGATGGGAAGTTGTGCATATGCATGAATGTAGTAGACATGTAGCACAATCATGAACAACATAGAACTTAAATTCCCATCTTCACAATCTGAAGGATACTCTCTAACTTGTTTGACAGCATCAGGATTTTTATAACGGCTAAAGCGCTTCACATACTGCAGCGACTTCTCAAATACTCTGAGGAAGTAAGATGAAAAAGAAAGGGAAAATAATCAATTATTCTTATCAAACTTGTTTAAGAGAAAACAGTTCAAGGCCAGACAAAGTCAATGTAAATCTCCTTTTTTGCCAGACAATCTACATAATCATAAGCTGGGTTTGCAGGTGAAAGGTTCAAATTCATAAATCAAGGCATAACCACTATCTTAGAAATTACAATAGATAAAAATGAAAGCAAAACTCACTGAGAAACTTGGTTTCTGGGGTCATCAGACATCTGCTGAAGCTGATCGTACTTATGTTCAAGAATCAACGCAACTTCGCAGTTCATTAAGCACTTGGCTTTCAAAAACTCTGCCCACCACACAAGAAAACAAATAAATACTAACAATTTATATATATATATATATATGTAGGTAGAGAGAAAGGGAGAGAGAGGTACCGTCTCCGATTTTGAGCTCGGCGGCATTTTCTTCTTCTTCTCCAGACATGTTGCAGAGCAAGCAGAAGGTACCGAAAATCTAGAGAGAGAGAGAAAGAGAGAGAGAGAGAGAAATTGAAGTATTTGAAACCCACTTTTCGAGTAAGCAGGAATTCAATTCGGAATCAGACTTGCCGATTTATAAATATTCTTGAAAATTGGGAAAGTCGAAGTTCGGTGCGGGTTTCGGGAAAAAAAAACAAAACAAAATTCAATGGGTCCTAACAAACATTTCTTCAGACCAAAAAAAAAAAATCATTTCTTCATTTCCTAATTCGTAATCAGCTGTTGAGGAATTGAATTGAGCCATCTAAATTTCCATTCAAGTTGTTTATTAAACTATTAGAATTAGAGTATGAATGATATTGATTCCTTGTAAGTTAATTATTTACTAACTGAATCAGAATTGAAACCTGATTACTAAAATGCCCTAAATTATTTTGTGAGCAAATTTTTATTGGGTTAATATAGATGGTGAATTTGGAATTTAAAGATTATGTGAGGATATAATAGGTAAAAAAAATGAATTACTAAAGCCGCATTTTGTTAATGTTTCCAAAGCGTGTTTTCTGTTTTTGGGAGAATGAAAACGCGCGAATTTGCATTCGGTATGTCGTATGAGAAAACACGAAAACGATTTATTGAAAACCAAAACAGAGCTTCTCTTTAGAATATGAAAACAACAATATGACACTTTCCGCATTTCCAAACTTAGCTTTGGCATAAAAGAAAAAAAGATTAATTACTGTAGACGTCCTTGAACTATAGCCCCAGTTGCAATTGGGTCTATGAACTAAATTTTGTGGCAATTTGATCTTTTAATTAGACAATAAGTTGCAATTATCCAATTATGTCAATTTATCCGTCAAAATGAGGGGTAAAAATGTCATTTCGAGTCTGAAGAAAAAAACTGAAAAAAGTGAACCTAATTCCTGGGTTCATCTCCTTCTTCATCTTCATCTTCTTCATCGCCTACTCCCACCAAGCTCGCCTCAAACCAACCTGCAAATCATGGAAGCTCTTCCTCCTCCAAAACCCTAATCGCTCTCCGCCAAACCCATCGTAACCTCTCTCACCTCCTCTGTATCTTCCCCCAAGACCCCTCCGTAGCCTCTTATCTCTTCGACCCCCAAAGGCCACGTCGCCGAAGCCTTTGTACTCTTCGGCCACTCTCAGATTCATCTTCTCCAAAAGGTCCAGGTGGTTGGTTAATCCCTGATCAAAATGAATTCATATCAACAAGTACTCAATTCTTAGATCAATTGATGATCGCAGAAATCGATTTGAAAAGGTTGAAGATTGGGGTTTCATAGATGGAACCTGGAGCTCGGATTTGACCATGGTGGAGACGCTGGTGAATAGATCGTTGAGAGACTCGGCGAGCTCGTATGGCTCCTCTTTTGCAGCCATTGGAAATTGGGTTCCAACTGTTTCACCCAAAGGCCAATAACCGCGGGTTAAGAGTCACAGATTGTTTAGAACTGCGACTATAACGTGCGCTTTCAGGAATTAAAAGCAATATCTGGGTTTTGGCCTGATCGATTGTTTGGGTCCTGAAATCGTCGTCGCCAACTATAGCCCTCACCAGCCTCTGCATCTCCTTCTTCAATTCTTTGGCTTTGGCCACCATAGCCGGATCAGAATCAAACACGCCAGTCTTGGCCATTTCGGTTGATTTTGGTTTCTGGGTTTTGGGTTTTGCTATGTGGGGATTGAATGATCAAATGGAATTGTGGGATCTGAGAATGGTGAAGTAGGGAAAGAGAATGGTAGTGGGTACCATTTTTGTCTCTGTTCTTTCTTGTTCTTCCTATTTTGTTTTGTTCAAAACGGCGAAAAGTCGAAGATACCCTGAACAACAAAAGCATGTGAGTGTCACAAGAAAGAACTAATTGCAACTTATTTTCTAATTAAAGGACTAAATTGCCACAAATTTTAGTTCACGGACTCAATTGCAACTGGGATCATAGTTCAACGACGTCTACAGTAATTAACCCAAAAAAAAAACATGTGAAAAAGTAGACACTTTCTCTTTTCCAATTATCACTTTCTCCAGCAACTACAACTCCCCCTTTTTGAATTACTGGATCTAAGATCTCATGAAGCTCTATCTCATTTTCCTCTTAGTTGATTATTTCTCAAAAAGAGATTGACTCTTATATTTCCTTTCTTCTTCTTTATTTATGGGTTGAATCTTGGGTATTTACTGAAATCTCAGTTTGGTTATGATTTCAAAATAGAATTGATCCTCGCTGTGTAAATTTTCTTCGGTTCTTTTTTTACCCAGTATTTTATTTATTTATTTAGACATAAATTATTTAAATATAAAAAAGACTAGCCAATAAGTTGTAATTAGAGAATTTTTAACAATCTAACAAAAAAATGCCTTGAAAAATATTCAAAGTCGCATTTAAAATACATTGTTTTTTGTTTATGTTATTCTCTGTTTTCATTGTTTTTATTTTTTGAAACTATTTTTCAATTGCTACAAGACTCATTCTCCAATCTTATTGTGTGGGCTCCACTTGCATTTTAATTCCTTTATGCGAAGGAAACACATGAGTAATACATAATTCAATGCATGTGGACCATTTAATTAAGGGGAAATTTTTTTGGAAAGTCACTTGGGATATACATGAATTTCAATTTTATCACATGAACAAAAAATTAAGAGAAATGTCACCTTAATTTTTCAAAAAATTTACCTACCACTAACATTGTCTGAAGTTTTGTTAGCCTTTATAATGTGTAGTGTACTTGCCTTATACTCTAAGGATATTGAGGACACTGCTTGCCACATTTTCTAAAAGAAGACATTCATCCTTCATCCAAGTTACAATTTGGTACACATAAATTTTTTTTTATAATAAAAACCACAAAATGAATTTTTTTTTGCACACATATCAAACAGTGATTGACATGAAAGGAGAAGTGCCTACTTCAGAAGAGGGAATAAAAGTATTTTCTTTTCTACTAATTAAAAAGATTAATAAAATGTTGGCTGCACAAATGTTATGGCCTCCTGTTTAAGGCAAATGCGATATGCGCCAACACAGGTCGTCCTACTTTGTGTTGGATGGGGTGTGCATGGGCGCATGGATTACCGTGCGATTGATGATGATGCAGATAGATGGATGGATTGATAGAGTGTCCTTGTTTGATCTGACTTTGCTTAAAGCGATTGTGGCCGAGAGAGGAATAGTTATCGGTCGTCAGTTCATGGCTTGAGCAACTAGTTTGTTGATGGTGGTGTTGGAAATGATGGTCGATGGATTTGTATAGTGCTCCAACGCGTCGCTAGATTGCGAAGGTTGTATGATATATGGGGTGGACGAAAAAGTAATCGAGATGGTGCTCCGGCGCCTTGAAAATCAAGGGTGGGTTGATATATTGATGAATGGAAAATTAAGTTTACTACTACTTATAGGAAAGCATTTAAAGATATTGAAAGTACATGACAAGAATAAATGACAGAAAAAGATAAATTTGCTCCATAAGAGGCTTTGGTTGGCGTTGGACCCTTCGAATGTTGCATGAGGGTCTTGAAGATAGGGCTGGAAAAGACAAGGATTTGGAGGGCTGCATCTACTCTTTACTTTTTCGTTGTGGGTCCTCCTCCAGCTGGCTTCGAGTTGTTTATTCTCTAGCTTTAGTGGCTGTCAATCAGTGCATTTCTCCGGATAGTGGACCCGTTCTTCTAATCCTTGACCCATATCCTCAGTCTCCAATGATTAGGGTCGGGCGGAGCATACGGTCTATGGCTTGCTTTGATTGGAGGACGATTCGTCAGCTCAGGAGGAGAGCTGAATTAGCCCATCTTCGTAATTATGATTTGTCATGGGTCCCACGGCATCGTGATCGGACTTTAATTAATGCTTTTCTTCATGGGGCAAAAAGTTTCCACTTTTCCATAAATCCCATTCTAGGTTTCCCTCGATGGGACCCTTGTACATGTGTCAAGATACTAGAGATGTCGTGGCCATCATCTGATGTCTGCTCGACCTCAACCCTGAGTACCGTGACAGTTGGTCACGACCTAGTGAACTGCTCAATACGGGCCGACACTGGGCTGCCACTTTTGGGCCAACTCCGCTCCAATTGGGCCAAGAGCAACCTTGGGCTAGAGAGAGGCTTGATCGACTCGATTTGGACCTTGGATTTTGGGCCAGATACTTAGCCAAAAGAATGGTGATACGTCAGTAAATTTAGTAGGCCCTTAGGCCTAGAATTTTAGGTATGAACATTGCCCCTATTTCCAGATCCTTTGGCTCTAAAAAGGGCTTTACCGTGAATTCGGTAAAGAAGGTCGTGGCCAAATGGATTTGAGGGAATGGACCCTCATTCCTCGAAAGTAATGCCAAAAGATAGTCGGTATTTAATGCTCTGGCACGCCGCTTGTCCCATTATTGCCTTGATCTGTGCTAGCCATCTCTTCGTCTTGTCAAGTGAAACAGCGACCAATGAAATCTTGACACATTAGCGAGCAGTTGAATGTTTTTTCCAGGGATCCACGACCTTTCATTCGAAATAACGCGCCAATGTAAAAGCTCGACCTTAGCCATTTCGTCTTCACGATTTCAAAATTCTCAGATGTCCAAACTCTGCCAAATTTTCTTTTGATTTCTCAGGGCTTCAACTTCATCTTTGTGCTTGTTTTTGCTTGATTTTCTTTGAGAATCTTGCTTGTTCTTGGAGTTCTAACCCTTTCCTTCCTTCTCCTTTCGAATTTTTACCAAAATTTGAAACTTCTCACCGATTTATGAGTTTTGAGATTTCAGTGTTTGATGAGCACATAATTATTACATTTGTTATCCCTAAATTTAAATTGTTAATGCTTTAGTTAATTTTGTTTAAGCCTTTTTATTCTTCTTTTTAGGTGGAGCTTCCAAACAATTAAATGCAATTGGAAGTTGTTAGTAAACAAATAAATGAATGAAGAAGTGGTGATAGCATTGATATAAATAAAACAAAAGCATTGAAGTGTGGCAGCCAAACAAATGAGGATGAAGATTTGGAGGGTGCAACCGGCACTAGAGGAAAATAAACAAGGGAAGCAAAATGGTGATTGGCTTAGTGGCAAGGTGGAGAAGTTATTTATTCAAATGAAGTTGGAATTGTCTACTCTCATTCTCCTATAAATAGGAGGAACTATGGCATTGTAAAACACACCCAAGCTCCACAACTCTTGAGCTTTCTCTCTTCCCTCCATCTTTCTAAGTTTTAATTTCTGTTTTTAGTTTTATTTTATTATGGGGAACTAACTCCCTAGCTAAGGCTAGGGAGAAATCTTTTAATATAAGTGTGTAATTTTTATTAGTTTGATCCAAATTTAAGCTTTAATGTGAATTTGTAGTTTTATTTTTAATTAATTGATGAATGTTTGATAATCTATTTCATGGGTTCAATCATGTTTTTCCCATTGTGTAGTAAAAACTTTCATGCTTTTAAAAGAGAAGAGAATTACTTAAGATTAATAGAATTTTGATGAAGATTATTTTTTGATAGTTTGTTGCCAATGGTACAAGTTATGCTTAGAATACTTCTAAAGGAAATTAAAAAGAGCTTTAATTATTTTGAACAACTACAATGGAAAATATTTTGTGGATCAAATTAATAAGAGTTGCATGCTTATGTTAAAAGTGGAACCCCAATGCCTTAGTGTTTTAATCAATTAAATTTTCTCAAAATCAAATCTTGCATAAATCTACCTCTCAATCATACTTGTTCTTTTTCATCTCTATTATTTTCTTTACACTGCTCTCTCTGGATACGACATTCGGACTTCCGAGCTACACTGCCTATACGACACCTCCCTTGGATTTTGCAAAGTGGTGCGAACAAATTGGCGCCGTTGCCGGGGAGAGGCTTGTCAAAGAGTACAGAGATCCCCTTGGTCAGAGGTTTGCTGGTTGTGTGAAATTCCTCACATCCGGTATACTCTTTCCAACTTTCATCTTATTGTTAATATTTTTTTTTAATTTTTTGTTTTGTTTTGTTTTTGTTTATTTATTTATTTTCTTTATGCGACCTAGAGATCATTTAGGAAGTTTTGTTAAAAAGCTTGAAACTGTTAATTTAGAACATTCTGCTTCAACTTCTTCAACTGAAATATCCAACAAATCTGAAAGCATGGCAGAAATTGTGAATAATGAACAAGAAATTGCGAATAATGAACGAGAGATTAGTGCTCAGATTGAGAATAATGAAATGAGAGAAGAAGTAGTTGCACCTAGAACTTTAGAGACATTTTTGCATCCTATTCGTGCACCAAATCCATCTTGCATCATGTTTCCACCTAACATGCCAAATTATGATTTCAAACCTGGAATGATTCAACTGCTTCCCATTTTTCATGGTATGGAAAGTGAAAATCCTTACGTGCATGTTAGGGAATTTGAAGAGGCTATTGGCACTTTTTACAATGTTCAACTTGATAGGATTAATTTCATAAGGTTGAAATTTTTTCCTTTTTCCTTAAAAGAAAAAGCAAAAAGTTGGTTGTATTCATTAAGGGCTAGGTCCATAGGTTCTTGGGGGGAAATGACTCAAGCATTTTTTAACAAATATTTTCCTAATCACAAGACAAATTGCTCTTAAGAAAAGAATCTCAAATTTCTCTCAAAAGGAAAATGAAACTCTATATCAAACTTGGGAAAAATTTAAAGACCTTTTGAATTTGTGCCCACACCATGGCTTTGAAAACTGGCGTCTTGCTAGTTATATATATGAGGGACTTCTCCCCCGTGATCGCCAATTTGTTGAGTCTATGTGTAATGGAAATTTTATGCAAAAATACCTTGATGATGCCCTAGAATTTTTGGATGAAATTGCTGAAAAAGCACATCAATGGACTGTCCCCAATCCAGTTGAGACCACTGATCGGTCAAGAATTGCCACATCTTCTACTAATAAAGGAATTTGTCAATTAAAAGAAGAAGATGATTGGAAATTAAAATTTGAGGTTTTGACTAAAGAGATAGCCGCTTTGAAAATGGAAAAATCAAATTTGCCTCAATCTGTTTTTCAAGCTGATGTTAATCAAGTATGTGATTCTTGTTATGAGATTAATCATACTGTTAAAAATTGCCCAATTTTTCAGGAAATGAAAGGAGCTTATGAGGAGCGTTGTGCTGCTATTGGAAACTTCAAACAACAGTATTCTCCTTTTTCCAACACTTACAATCCAGCAACAAGAAACCATCCAAACTTTCGTTGGAGCAATGAGTCACAACCTCGGGTAAGTGATAGAAATTCTTTCAATCATCAGTTTCCTGCAACTAATACATTTAATGCTAGGCCTTCGTTGAGCGATACTCTTCAAGTATTTATGCAGGAACAACAGAAGCAAAATCAAAGGTATGATACATTGTTTGGTCAAATGATTGAAGAAAATAAAGAAATTAAAATCCAAATTTCTAAATTGACAAATTCTTTTGCAATAAATGAAAAAGGAAAATTTCCTTCCCAAACTCAACCAAATCCAAGGGATGTTAATTCATGTGAAACCTCAATTGAACATGCTAAGTCTGTCATTGCTCTTAGAAGTGGTAAAATAATTGATAACACACCTTCACCAAAGGAAGTTGAAAAATCTAAGAATAATGATGAACTAAACAAGTCCAAATTGAGTGAATCAAATGAATATCATTTTCCTGCTCCTTTTCCCCAAGCTTTAAATCCTCCAAAGAAATTGAATCAAAATTCTGAAATTTTGGATGTCTTTAAAGAAGTCAAAGTTAATATTCCTCTGTTAGATGCTATTAAACAGATCCCTTCTTATGCTAAATTTTAAAAAGATCTGTGCACTTTTAAAAGAAAGCATCAAGTGAAGAAAACTGCATTTTTGACTAAACATGTGAGTGCATTGTTGCAACATAAGGTCCCTCCTAAATACAAAGATCCAGGAAGTCCCACTCTTTCATGTGTAATTGGAAAAAATTACATCAATTGTGCTTTGCTTGATTTGGGGGCTAGTGTAAATTTATTGCCATATTCAGTATATTTGCAGTTAGGTCTTGGTGAATTGAAGCCCACCACAATGAAGTTGCAACTTGCTGATCGTTCTCTGACGAGTGCTGAGAGGGGTAATTGAGGATGTATTGGTCCAAGTGGACAAATTTTACTACCCTGTTGACTTTGTTGTTTTCGATATACACAACCTGTTATGCATTCTGAAAATGAAATTCCTGTCATTTTAGGACGTCTCTTCCTTGCTACATGTGACGCACACATTAGTTGCAGAAGTGAGGTAATGAAACTTAGTTTTGGTAACATGACATTGGAAATTAACATTTTTAATGTTTTCAGGCGGCCTTATGATGATGATGAATGTGCAGTGGTGAACTTGATTGAAGCTTTTGTGCAAGATCAATTTGAGAAGACCAGTATTTCTAACCCTCTAGAGGCTCTTTTATTGAATTCTAAAGAATCTGAATTACTTGAGGATTCGAAAATTGCTTATCTTAATTCATTGTTTAAATCCTTGCAGGTGAATAAATGGACGCCAAAGTTTGAGAAGCTTCCACCTCGGAAGAAAAAAACATTGCCATCAAATGTGGAAGTTCCTAAGCTGGAATTGAAGCCTTTACCCACATGACTTAAACATGCATTCTTGGGGTCCAACAACACTTTTCCAGTGGTAATATTTTCTGAACTTGACTCTTTGCAAGAGGGTAAGTTACTTAATGTGTTGAATTCTCACAGATCTGCCATTGGTTGGACTCTTGCTGACATTAAGGGAATTAGTCCTCCTGTTTGTACTTATAAAATATTTTTAGAGGATGAAGCCAAGTCTTCCAGGAAGGCACAACGTAAATTAAACCCAATCATGAAAGATGTTGTTAAAACTGAGGTGTTGAAATTTATAGATGCAGGTATTATTTATTCCATCTCTGATAGTAAATGGGTAAATCCTACCCAAGTTGTACCTAAGAAATCTGGCATAACTGTGGTTGAAAATGATAAGAATGAATAGATACCTACTAGAGTTGTTTCAAGTTGGCGCATGTGCATTGATTATAGAAAGCTAAATTCTGCAACTAGAAAAGACCATTTCCCTTTACCTTTTATTGATCAAATCTTAGAAAGGGTAGCCGGTCATGAATTTTATTGTTTTCTAGATGGATACTCAGGTTATTATCAAATTGAAATTGCCATTGAAGATCAAGAAAAAACTACTTTTACATGTCCTTTTGGTACTTTTGCTTTTCGTAGAATGCCTTTTGGATTATGTAATGCTCCTGCTACTTTTCAAAGATGCATGATCAGTATTTTCAGTGATATGATTGAGAAATTTCTTGAAGTTTTCATGGATGATATATCCGTTTTCGGTGATTCTTTTGATAATTGCTTGAGTAATTTGGAAAAAGTATTGGTTCGATGCCAGGAGAAAAACTTTGTTTTAAATTGGGAGAAATGTCATTTTATGGTTTCTTCTGGAATTGTTCTTGGTCATATTGTTTCATCTAAAGGAATTGAAGTGGATAAAGCTAAAATTGAATTAATTTCAAAATTGCCAGTTCCAAAACTGTTAAAGATGTCAAATCATTTTTAGGTCATGCTGGTTTTTATAGGAGATTTATTCAAAATTTTAGTGCAATATCTAGACCCTTGTGTAATCTCCTATTAAAAGACAGTATATTTGAGTGGTCTGATTCATGTCAAAAGGCTTTTGAGAAATTAATTGAAATGCTCACATCTGCTCCAATTATGCAACCACATGACTGGACTTTACCTTTTGAAATTATGTGTGATGCCAGTGATTTTGCGGTTGGAGCGTTTTAGGGCAAAGAAAGGATAAGAAGCCGCATGTCATCCATTATGCAAGTAGAACCTTGAACAGTGCTCAGATGAATTATTCTACGACTGAAAAAGAACTCGTTGTTGTGGTATTTGCTTTGGATAAGTTTCGTGCTTATATAATTGGATCACCTATTGTTATTTTCACTAACCATGCAGCTTTAAAATACCTTTTTGAAAAGAAAGATGCTAAAGCTTGACTGATTAGGTGGATCCTACTACTTCAAGAATTTGACATCACAATCAAAGACAAAATGGGAGTAGAAAATGTAGTGGCTGATCATTTGTCTAGATTGAGTTTTGAGGATTCCATTGAAACATTGCCAATTAATGATTCTTTTCCAGATGAGCATTTATTTGCTATTTCAGAATTACCTTGGTTTGCTAACATTGTTAATTTTCTTGCTACAGGTAAAATTCCATCTGATTGGACTGCTCAAGACAAGATGAAATTTCTTATAGAGGTTCAAAATTTCTTTTGGGATGACCCATATCTGTTTAAATATTGCCATGATCAGATCATTAGGAGGTGTGTACCTGATAATGAAATCCATGTAGTAATTTCTTTTTGTCATAATGAAGCATGTGGCGGTCATTTTTCTGTAAAGAAAACCGCTGCAAAAATTTTGCAGTGTGGATTTTATTGGCCTACGCTTTTTAAAGACACTAATTCTTTTTGTCGAACTTGTGACCGTTGTCAAAAGTTGGGGGCAATTACCCGTAGAAACATGATGCCTTTGAACCCAATTTTGGTAATTGAAATATTTGATTGTTGGGGCATTGATTTTATGGGTCCTTTCCCTATTTCTTTTGGATATCTTTATATCTTGGTCGGTATTGATTATGTTTCCAAATGGGTAGAGGCTGTTCCTTGTCGACATAATGATCATAAAACTGTTTTGCGGTTTTTAAAAGAAAACATTTTCTCAAGATTTGGAACACCTCGAGCTATTATAAGTGACGGGGGAAAACACTTTTGTAATAAACCTTTTGAGGCTCTAATGAAAAAATATGGTGTCACTCATAAAGTCACTACCCCATATCACCTACAAACAAGCGGTCAAGTTGAACTTGCTAATCGGGAGATAAAACAAATTTTGAAAAAAACTGCGAGTCATAACCGTAAAGATTGGTCTTTGAGATTAACTGATGCTTTATGGGCATACCTTACAGCATACAAATCCCCCATAGGGATGTCACCGTACAGACTTGTCTTCGGTAAGGCTTGTCATTTACCAGTTGAACTTGAACATAAGGCATATTGGGCAATTAAAATGTTTAATTTTGGTTTAAATGATGCAAGTTCGAATAGGAAGCTTCAGTTGAATGAGTTGGCAGAATTAAGGAATGATGCTTATGAAAACTCTCGAATTTACAAAGAGAAAATGAAGGTTTTTCATGATAAAAATATTTTGAGGAAAAACTTTGAACCATCACAAAAAGTTCTCTTATATAATTCGAGATTGCATATTTTTCCTGGTAAACTTCGTTCCAGATGGACAGGTCCATATGTGGTCACAAGAGTTTTTCCTTTTGGAGTAGTGGACATTGAGGATCCAAAAAATGGTAATGTTTTTAAAGTTAATGGTCAACGTCTTAAACCATTTTTGGAGAATTTTGTTTTGCAGAATGACACGATTCACTTGGAGAATCCTGTTTTATCAGGATTGAATTTTCAGACTGTCTTTAGTTTAGTATTTGGTATTTATTTGTGTTATTTATTCATTTATGTTTTATGGATTCTAACAAGCTGTAGGATATATTTTGAAGACTTTCTGTTTTTCTTTTTCAGGTGATCTTTTTCCTAATCCTTCTAATTTTGCTCAATCATAATCATTTGTCTCTCTTTAATGTATTATGCATGCTCACATTGAGGACAATGTTTCATTCAAGTTGGGGGGGAGGGGGGGAGTGGAATTAGTTATCACATTTTGTTAGTTTGTAAATTTTATTTTTTAAAAAAATTTTAAATATAAAAAATAAAAAAATAAGACTTCACGCTTGTTGTCATCAAAACATACTTGCATTAAATTGAGATTTGATATTCATGCATGAATTTAAAATTGAGAACACTTGAGCGATATGATAACTAATCCAGTCTATAGTCTTTTTCATTTATTTATACTTAATGAATGATTTATGAGCTAGGCTTTGAAAAATTCACACTCACACTAATGCGCTTGAGAAGATCGAGTTTGAGATTGATTGTATTTATCTTTGTTGTCTTAAAAAAAATATAAAAAATATATAAAAAATATAAAAAATATAAAAAGAGAACTTTCACTTAGTAACCGGGCCTCTTGCCTAATCAGTAGTGAGTGTTCGCGTCAAACCGTGAAGTTCTTAAAAATAAAAAAAAATGCATGTGTGACTTGTTTAGCTTTGTAGCATTTTAAACTCGAGTTATTAAGCTCATCGGGGTGTTTCAACACCTAATGCCTTAAAGCCTTTGTGTTTGAGAGTCATTGGCCCAACACTTGCTACATGGGTTAATTAGAAAGCTTAAGGGAGCTAAACATTGCACAGTCCACATAATAGCATGTATATATTTATTATTAAAAATAAAATTTTTAAAAATAAAAAAAATCTAAGATAGCAAGGATGGTGTGATTATGATTGAATTTTTATCTTCTCAACTGTGTTAGTTCACTTTACACCAAAGAAAGCAAATGAAAAGTTTATTAATGGTGATAAATGACTTTGACTTTAGACTAGGAGAACTTAAAGTTTTGGATTTGTGTTCGCTCTTTTAAATTTGTTCATGAATTGAGAATCTTGGTTTTTGAGCTTTAACGTTCTTGATGATGATTTGGCAGGAGAGTTACTTAAAATTTCAGATGTTTGTGGTATCATCCTTGAAAACCCTCAAGAGACTCTAACTCGTCCACTAGGGCAACCTATGGGTTTAAAGGCTTGTTGCATACACTAAATGCAATCGAGATCCCTGCGAAAGTGGCTTAGTTAGTTTTCATTTATGCTTAGCTTTTCATTTTAGTTTGCTCGAGGACTAGCAAATTTTAGGTTTCGGGGTATTTGATGAGCACATAATTATTACATTTGTTATCCCTAAATTTAAATTGTTAGTGCTTTAGTTAATTTTGTTCAAGTCTTTTTATTCTTCTTTTTAGGTGGAGCTTCCAAACAATTAAATGCAATTGGAAGTTGTTAGTAAACAAATAAATGAATGAAGAAGTGGTGATGTCATTGATATAAATAAAACAAAAGCATTGAAGTGTGGCAGACAAACAAATGAGGATGAAGGTGGAGAAGTTATTTATTCAAATGAAGTTGGAATTGTCTACTCTCATTCTCCTATAAATAGGAGGAACTATGGCATTGTAAAACACACCCAAGCTCCACAACTCTTGAGCTTTCTCTCTTCCCTCCATCTTTCTAAGTTTTAATTTCTGTTTTTAGTTTTATTTTATTATGGGGAACTAACTCCCTAGCTAAGGCTAGGGAGAAAGCTTTAATATAAGTGTGTAATTTTTATTAGTTTGATCCAAATTTAAGCTTTAATGTGAATTTGTAGTTTTCTTTTTAATTAACTGATGAATGTTTGATAATCTATTTCATGGGTTCAATCATGTTTTTCCCATTGTGTAGTAAAAACTTTCATGCTTTTAAAAGAGAAGAGAATTACTAAAGATTAATAGAATTTTGATGAAGATTATTTTTTTGATAGTTTGTTGCCAATGGTACAAGTTATGCTTAGAATACTTCTAAAGGAAATTAAAAAGAGCTTTAATTATTTTGAACAACTACAATGGAAAATATTTTGTGGATCAAATTAATAAGAGTTGCATGCTTATGTTAAAAGTGGAACCCCAATGTCTTAGTGTTTTAATCAATTAAATTTTCTCTAAATCAAATCTTGCATAAATCTACCTCTCAATCATACTTGTTCTTTTTCATCTCTGTTATTGTCTTTACACTGCCCTCTGTGGATAAGAAGAGAATTACTAAAGATTAATAGAATTTTGATGAAGTTTTTTTAAAAGAGAAGAGAATTACTAAAGATTAATAGAATTTTGATGAAGATTATTTTTTTGATAGTTTGTTGCCAATGGTACAAGTTATGCTTAGAATACTTCTAAAGGAAATTAAAAAGAGCTTTAATTATTTTGAACAACTACAATGGAAAATATTTTGTGGATCAAATTAATAAGAGTTGCATGCTTATGTTAAAAGTGGAACCCCAATGTCTTAGTGTTTTAATCAATTAAATTTTTTCTAAATCAAATCTTGCATAAATCTACCTCTCAATCATACTTGTTCTTTTTCATCTCTGTTATTGTCTTTACACTGCTCTCTGTGGATACGACACTGGACTTCCGAGCTACACTGCTATATCGACACCTCCCTTGGGTTTTGCAAAGTGGTGCGAACAGTGTTCTTTGCAAAAGTCTTCAAATTTTCAAAAAAGATTCCACTTTTTATCTATTTCGATGGTAGCAACACCAACCTTTCATGTTGATACTCGATCCCAAGCTTTTTATCAAGAGTTCGAGAACATCTACATAGATGTTCAAGGGATTGTGGAGGGCAATACCTTGTCCCTTGGTATGAGAACGGCCTTCCTACCGAGTTCCACATCCTCAGTCCATGCTTCAAGGAAGGTATGCCCAGAAGCTGGCTTCTCACTTAAAGGCCAAGCTTGTTGACCGATCGATCTTACACATGGGCGACTACCAAGACTGGAATAGCGTATGACCACAACAAAAATGGCCGACCTGGACTTATTGGTGGAGCACTTCTTCGTGAGTGTCTAGGGAGCAATAGTCCCCATGTTGGATTGCTCATCCCTAGCCCACATGTGTATTAAGGATTCTGATATATGGTCTAGAAAAAAGGGTCCTTGTGTTGGATTGTTTTCCCTCAGTACATGATGATGATGTGCTGATTCTAGGTGTGATATATATATATATATATATATATATATATATATATATATGTAAATGGCTATTTGTGTGGGTATACGTGTGGATTTATTTCCAGGTTGAGGTTTCTTGAGCATGTGCATTTAGAGTACTCTCTACAGGTATGACAGTTGAAATGAATTTTGGATTTGATAAGATTGGATATTTGGAAATTACTTGGCATTTTATGTTTTGCAAGCATACACCTCATACGCCTAAGAAAGGTTATGGTTGCGGGAAAAAGGATTATTTGGGTTTTGATAATTATATTTTATATTAACAGGTTTATTTTGGTGGTTTGAAATATACAGTTTTACAATAAGGATTAAATGAATAAGTTTATGTTTTCCAAGAATTTGACCACCATGTAGAGGCATCGCGCGTCCCCACTGTAAGAATTCCCCATTTATCTTTCTCTACTTTCCTTTTCCCCGGGCAGTAAACTAAATCTTTACTTGCTCTGCTTGATCGTTTTGAGTTTGGGTAGAGGATGTGAAGCCCATTTGAATAGTCTTAACTGTTGTGCATGCCTTTACCTTGTGCATGCTGGAAGTTAGGTTGTTCTAGGGCTTGTTTGTAGGTACTGTAAATTGGGAAATGTTCTACTTACAGGGTAGAGTCTATCGAAATTCCAATAGAAGTCAAAGTCCTTACAACTTTATTAAGAAAGAAGAGCATTTTAGTAAAGTGGATTCGACATCGGCCAAGGGGGAATTTGGTGCGGGTCTTGTGTAACATCCTGACCCAAAATATAATCTTTCGTGAATTTAATTAATTTCATAAAATTTGAATTTACAATTTTGCTCCCCTGAGGTAGGGTTTTGGTCACTTTTTAATCTGGAAGGATTTTGGGGAGATAACTGGTACTTTTATGTAGATCGTATCGAGATGAGTTCGTAGACACGTAGTGGGCTCGAATCGGAGTTGTAACGAAGAAGTTATGATCAAAACAAACTCAGTGGTACAATCATAATTTTTTCGAAATTGGTTTTTAAATATCTGAAAACCCCACCCCCACGCCCGCAAGACCTTTTATGTTTAGCCGGTGGCTCCTAGAGGCACTATCGCCGCCTCACGCCGCCATTTTTGGAGGCACTGGTCCTAAAAGGACCGCCTTCTCCTCCTCTCTCCGTTCCACCTCTTCCCCGCCACGATCAGCTGAAGCGACCGCAGAAATTGCAGATTTATGGCATAATTTTCGTAAAATTTTCGGCGCTCGTTCGGCGTTTTTGGGAACCAAATTCTTCGAACTTGGTATGTTTTTTCATCCTCTCAATGTGTTCTAGCTGCTTGTTGTGTTAGTTAGGAGAAATTTTGTGTTTTGGAACGGATTTAAGCGATATAAGTTTTGGCTAGTTTCAGCCCTCGATTCCGGCCACTTCCGGTTACTTTTTGGGGTTGGTCTAAGAACAAAGTTTCTCCACTCAATGTCATGATCATGTAGGTAGAGGTCTTGAATGAAGCTTTTGAGATTTTCCGGTCATCGGAATTTCTCTAGACACCCACCAACTGACCAAGTTTGGGCCGTTTGACCCCTCGGTTGACTATAAGTCTTCCCAGGTAGTTTCACCCTTCAAGGAGTACTAGAACGACCTTATTAACGAGTCTTGATTGTTATTTGAGTTATGTTGGCTATGTTAGGATTTTGTGATTGTTTTATATTATTGTATGAAATTCTTGGATTATTAGTTTGATAATTGAAGTTTTGGAAGGGACGAGTATGAGATACTTGATTGGTGGGTTGTGAAAGTGAGCCTTGAGCTCGGCTATGATTATTAGTAAATAAGTGGACTTTTGTTTTTAAAGGTACTTCATTCTTCTATTATGGAATTTCTTGCATATTGAGTTTTGTCTGAAAATTGATTTGTATGGGTTAACGAGGATATGGGATCTCAAAGGGGTATTATTTATCATTAATTAATATTATTGTGATTATTATTAAAGCATATGGATTGGGTGATATCAGGCTATTTACGAAAGTCTATAATTTTAATTGTGGAATCTAGTATCTTATGGAAATTAAGTGTAAACGAGTTCTGAATTTCTAATTGAATTATTTTTGGGTCTTTATGGAATCTATATTTGAGATTTCCTATACTATGGATAAGTATTTGGAAGATTGAATTAAGGAAGGGGATATTATTTGTATAATATTTATATATGGGTTACGAACTTCACTATCATATGTACCTTCCCTGTTCACTATACCCACACGTGGCGTTGGAGTTTCCGGCATGTGGGCTTCCTTGGTTACGGATTCTGAAATTGATGGATACTTGGAAATTGTGGATATGGTTTGGATATGTCAGAACCCAGGCACCCTTGACGGGGTGTACCGTAGACCCTTAGCGGGGAAGTCTACGCTCG
The DNA here is from genome assembly GCA_018703695.1 of Prunus fruticosa. NCBI lineage: Eukaryota > Viridiplantae > Streptophyta > Magnoliopsida > Rosales > Rosaceae > Prunus > Prunus fruticosa. The sequence continues at coordinate 26,942,584 of CM031922.1, read as the reverse complement.
TAGGACTTCTCACAGATGCACAAGTATTGAGGATTCTGCCTGTGTGCCTGGTTAGTCCAGATCCCCGGTTGGATGGCTCATCCCGGGCCACATGGTTGTTGAGGATTCCTTCATGTGGTCTAATCAAACGATCTACGGATTTGTGTGTGTGTGTGTGTGTGTGTGTGGATTTGTTTCCGAGTTGACACTCTTGAGATTGTGCTTCGTGAGTACATACAGGGATGAATGTTTTAGTCATGGATTGGAAAGTGTTGTTCGGCAACATATGCCTTGGATAAGGTATGGTTGCGGGGATGAACTGACATAAGGGAATGAATTTATAATGTGTTCAGTGTGTGTTTTGTCGGATTTGAAGTTGTAGATGAATCTAAAATTAATCGTTGATTTTACTTTAAATAATCGTAGATTATCTGAAATCATGTTTGTCGACATAAGAACTACGTGTGGCTTGATTTGTCGATTTCCAATCCGAAAGTTTCTATAGGTCCAACAAAGCCTATTAAACAAGTCCTGAAGGTTTGGTCTCAATCAAACAATCAGATCTAAGCTAATCACACGGTCTGATAGAAATTAGTTCGCCTAACCCTATAATCACTGAACTTGGAGTATCCAGGACTCCGATTCTTAATCCACAAGTTCCTACACGATCCTAGAGGTACGTGGAATAACATATTTGAAATTGGAACCAATCGAACGGTCCTAGCCTATTCGAATCCAGATATTGCATAATAGGAGCAATATCCATTCGATAGTAAACGAATAACCAAATTTAAATCCAAGCGTACCATCGTGCTCATGACGACATTGGGAACATTTAAGAACACAATGGGCGACAACAAGGTGGCCCACGTGTCACCACTTGCCGCGAGCAACAGCGGGTCACTTGAGAGATTTTTTCGGAAACGGAAAATCTCTAAATCACATGCCAATACCTACACCCACAGTCCAAACATGTAGGAAACAGACATCAAAAGATGATGAAATCGCTAGTCAAAACAACAGCGTCGCACACAGAGAGAGAGAGAGAGAGAGAGAGAGAGAGAGAGAGAGAAAATGACATGGAAGAATCTGACCCTGGTATTTAAATTTTGACTTCTCCAAAATTACGATTGTGCCACTACACTTCCGTAGATCATAACTTCTTCATTTGAAATTGAAATTTAGCCTAGCGCGTGTCTAAGAACTCATATCGACGAGCTCTATGTAAAGGTGTCGCTTAATTCTTCAAATTCCTTTCGAAACAAAATTTGACTAAAGTGCCCCAACCCCCAAGGGCAAAAATGTAATTGCACAAATAAATAATTAGATAAAAACAATTTGTTGGGTTGGGGTGTTACTTCTCCTGCAACTTCTCCTTCTTCAGAAGAACAACTAGTCTCTGAATTAATTATGTAATTGATTGATATTGAAAAATACTTTAGATTAAATGAAATCAAAGTTTTAAGATGGAAGCCTTAAATTTGATAATATTTATTCTCTTTTTACAACACATATTGTTTACAATGTTCCTCACTCCTCCACCACATCGCCTAAATTTATTGATTAGTATGACTCATGTGTTTTAATGGATGAAATCACTTTCATATTTATCTTCAATTTAGTTACAAAAGCCAAGGCTCTTCAACAAATAAATGCTTGTAGATCATATTTAAATATTGTGGTTTTTAGTTCTTAGAGGTTATCGGAAACACTATATCATATATTATTAATTATATTATTTGATGATGTTCTAAAAATGAACAGTTCAAATCATGAGCTTACATTGTGGTCAAGGGTGGATTTATGCCGATAAATATTAGCCCACTACATCAAATAAATATAATAAACTAATAATAGCCCAATTTAAGTAAAGTAAATAATAGCTTTATTTAAAATAAACTCACTCCTGAAGCATGTAGGAAATAATAAACATCAATCCAAACCTATATAATTTTGATTAGAAGCAGAGGTCACCCTAAGGCCCTACCAACTTGACCTATTCAAATCGTACTGATATTGGGCTACACCCACAGAGAGCAAACATCAAAAAAATTCTTCTAGCCACCCAATGTTGTGTAGATTTCAGTTGCACCAAATGGATTCAGCTGCATCCTCAACTTGTGATACTCGCAAGTGCACGAGCCGTTCGGTAGTATAGCGTATGTAGTTGCGAGGTCGATTCCACAGGGATTGGTGATTGAATGATCCTGTTCAGTTTTCCTACACAAAATAGAAATGAAAACAAAAGAAGCAAAAAGGGTTTTGTACAACACTTGAAAACATGGAGACTTTTGGAAGAGAGGAGAGATGTGTTTGAGAAAGAGAAGGGAGGAGTGTTTGGGAAGTGTTCAAGAACATGGGGGCTTTTGGAGAAGAAAGTAGAGAGGTATTTTGAGAATGTTGAGGATTTTGGAAGAGAATGGGAATTGTGTTTGAAAGCTTTGAGAAGGAAGAAGAAAGTGTTAGGGAAATTTGGAGAATGTTTGTGAACTTGGAGAGTTTGAAAACTTAGGGAATGTTTGAGAACTTAGGGAATGTTTGTGAATTTGGAGAAGGTTAGAACGTAGGGAAGGGAGAGAAGGGTGTTTGTGAAGTGTTTGAGACATGGAGACTTTAGAGAATTTGAAAGAGAATAAAGAAGTGTTTGGAGAATTTAGAAGAAAGAAAATTTAGTAGAATGATCTTATTACAACAATTGAGAACTACAAAGGGAAACTAAGAGAATTTGAGGGAGAGAAGGGAAGGGAGCTCTAGAGAAGTGTTTGAGAGCTCCCCCCTTGGGGTGTGATTACAAGCTTAGAGAACTTCCCTATTTATAGGCCTATGGGAAGTGAAAATCTGAATTATACAATAGAGTTCACTAACCACACTCACTTCACCAACTTACAACACTTAATTCACCTAACACACTATTGCATTTGAAAATAATTCTTCTTGTCATTAAGCTTAGTGTTGCATCATCCACTTCAACTTCAATTAATTCATTTGGCTGCTGCAAAATTCCACTCAAAAATAGGTATTGAATATGCTTCACCAAACTTTCCCACAATCAACAACACTTCATCATGCATATGTCATGCATGACAATGCATTGAAGACAGCTTGTGGGCTCGTTTTGGGCTTGTGGCTCCATCCTGAAAAATCTGGAAAAATATGGATCTTGAAGCTCTTTGAATTATCTTTCCAAGAATATACAGCCCAACCCAAGGAAAAATTGGGAAGTCCTTCAAATGTGATTTTTGGCCTAGTAACGCAGATGCTGCCGAATTTGACCTTAAGTTGCCAAAACATGTATAACTTTCTCTAGAAGACTCAGAATCATGAACCGTAAAATTCTACAGAAACTAGACTTCCGTATCTTTCCAATGATGTATGGCTCATTATCTGGTTCTTCTTGAGCAAGTACAGTTCAATCCGTGAAGTTGACTGATCTGCAGACACCGTTTTGAGCTAACTTGTCTCCAAAATGCAATTAGTGAGTCTCAAGTTTATAACACTGAAACAAGCACAAAACTTATTAAAAGAATAAGTTTAACTCAAAAACATAACCAAATCATAAGTTAGAGGGATACAAAATGATATGTAATTATGCACCTATCAAATACCCCCAAACCTAGATTTTGCTAGTCCTCGAGCAAAACAAAAGGAAAACAAAGATAAAAACAAATAAGAAGTTAACTAGACCACTTTCGTAGGTAACTCGATTGCATTTAGCGTATGCAACAAGCATTTAAACCTCTCGGTATCCCTAGTAGGAGGAGTTGTGTCGCCTGAGGGTTTTAACAAATTAAAATACCCAGAAACGTTTGACTAATTTCTACAAAACAAAGTAGTTAGAAAACCTATTAGAATTTGTTAGTCCTTTAAGCAAAATAACAAAAACAAACATAAAAGCAAAAACAAAAATAAAAACAAAACAAAAATAAAAACAAAACAAAAATAAAACTCAAAACAATCTTCCCGAACATTTCTGAAGAGAAATGACTCATGCACATGACTCAAAAGTTTTAACAATAAAAGCTCAATTTAGACATTATTTACAAGGCGGAAAAGTTCAAAACATAATATGCTCAAAGTGTAGTAGTGCGATTGCCAAATGCAACAAATTCCCCAATCTTAGTTTTCACACAATTTCGAAAATCATACAAAGCACAAGTTCAACTTCAAATCTCACCAAAGTTGTCCTCTCACAAATGAATCACTCGGAAGAAGGTTACAATGCAACACTCAGTTATAAACATGAGAATAGAGTTAAACCATAAGGGACTTAACTCGCAATAGAAAGATGAAGAACTTGCATTAATATGATCTCAAGAAGGATGCCAAACACTTAAAAGTAGAAAAATGAATGCAATTCAACCACATGACATTTAAGATCAATTTAGGTCTTTAACATAGGTTGTAATGGGGCCAAGGGTGTAAGGTGAGTAAGAAATGAAGGGTATGGATAATACAAAGTCCAAGGAACTCAAAATATAAGAGCATAAAACAATTGTTTACAAGACTTTGAATCATCCCAATGAGAATTTACATGATCAAAACTCCTTATACCTTCATTTACAATGATTCATACTCCTTTATTGAACAATCACCAATTTATTTTGAATGCCCAAAAATGAATTTTCAATCAACCACCACTTAATCACAATTTTACTCTTTTCTTTCACCAATTGTGTGAATATATATATATTTTGAAATGTAACACCTCTTCCCAAACCTAGTATGAAAAACACATCCCAATTAAAGCTCATGAGTTTCTTAGAAAGGTAAATATTTGTTTGTCAAGCTAAGACAAGGAAATATAATTGGTTAAATGAAAGAAAAGGTTTACATGTAGGCTCAAAATGATTAACAATGGAAAATCATGCTTAAGCATGCATAAGGTTAGCTTGAAAGGCACAAACGATCCAAAGAGTGCCTTAATATCTTTTCTTAAATGTCATGGAATCAAATTGCATAATAATGAATGACTTTTAAGTGTTCAACCAAATCAATGAATAATGAGATCAAACAACAACTTAGATGACAAGAAACTAAGAGTATGTATATAACACTCATGAAATGAAGTACAAGGCTCAAAAGCTCACTTTATATGGTTGGTTATATAAGTTTAATTTATGCTTCATACAATTCTTTAGATCATGCAAATCCTTTAATTGGAAAATTATGAAACAAATGGCAAGTGCAAAGGTTTCGAACATATCATGCTAGAACAATGCCAAATTTTATTTATTTATTTATTTATTTTTAGTTTAAATTTTTACTCTTTTTTTTTATAATTTTTTTTTAATAAAATAAAATGAAATCCAATTTTCATTTAAGTCATGCAACATTTATCACAATATCATCATATGTGTTCGGAAAGTGACTCAAAAACAAAATAAAAATAAAAATAAAAGCAAGACTCAAAAATAAAATAAAAATAAAAATAAAAACAAACAAATAAAAAAATTTAAATTAAGGAAAAACCAAATTTACATGCTAAACTCTAATACCCCCAAACCTATAAATGAACATTGTCCTCAATGTTTTAAAAATTAGCCACAAACAATGTCATAACAAGAAATGAAAGGTACTAAAGTAAATAAAAAATCATAAAACACACAAGAATTAAAATACACAAATAAAATACAATAATTACAAAAATAAAAATAAAAATGAAACAGTAAAACACTCAAAACAGTAAGCCCTAAACAGATAGTCATATGCAAACTGAAACCCAAAACAAAAACAGCCCAAAATGAAATAAACCCAACAACGGTAAAACCTGACCCAAAATGAAATCCGAAACCCACACGTTTCAGTTTATTTATTTGTTTTTACATTTTTTTTATTTTTATTTTATTTTTATTTTTTTTTCGAAGCGCGAAGGCGGGATTTCTGAAAAGAGATAATGTGGTCCTTGATGTTTCGCAGAGTGAGACACGTGTTGACAAGTAGAGGCACCGTATTTTTCACAAGCGGAAATTACGGGCTCATGGAAAGGCGCAAAGACTTTGTTGAACACGTCCGTTCAAGACAAAGCGAAATCGTGATAAATGAGTTGGGTACAATTGGAAAACGCGAAGGTTGTGGGACTCAAGGACGCTGGAGATTCAGAAAAATGCTAGATGCTGCAATGGCTAGGGTTTATCAAAGACTATGTCTATAAGAAGGAAAAATAAGGGAAAACACACAAACTCAAAAACACAAAAGAGAAAAGAAGCAAAAGAAAAAAGTGAGAAATCAAATGGCCTCTTCCTACTCATTTTCGTTGGATCTCAACCTAGCTCCACCGAACTAGACATGGGGCCAAGCGGCGGCACCAGGTATGGGTACCCTACTTTCCCTCCGCACGGGCTAACTGTCAATGACTCAATACTCCTGGACAACGATGTTGTCATTGGAGTTGGTAGAAATTTAGTGACTCCTAAAGATATACGTGTGTTCGGGACAAGGGATGACAACCGGGTCACGAGTGATGCCCTGGCACTGAGCGTGCAGAGTACAACATGTGTTGCAAGTTTGGGTCATCGCCTACTTGTGAAGTCCCATGAGGTAGAGATTCTGAAAGGTCAGTAACGGCGGAGCGAAGAATGGTTGAAGAGTGTCAGAGTGCTATAAAAAGCTTGAAAAGGGAGAGGGCAAGGATAGTGGAGGTGAATCGACACCAGCTAGAAGTATTGCGGGACGAGAATAAAAACCTAACAAAGATGGTAGAGTTGTATTCTCGTGACATGAGAAAGCAGCTGGAGGACCTAGACCGACCGGGTAAACGCAAGCAAGCAGATCGCGAGAGTAGTTATGCTCAAGCTAAGATTGCGATCTTTGGGAGCTCAAGTGTTGAGCCCCAAGAGGCTGTGCGTGAAGCCCCGGAAGAGGATAGCCAGAGGCCAAACTCAAAGCTCCAATGATCGAGATACCGAGCAGTGTGAAGAAATGATTTCTACTAAACTATTGTTGTTTTTATTTTATTTTTTTTGTTGTTTTTGTTTTTTTCGTTATTTTGTTTCGGAAATAAAAGAGTAAGGTTGCAGAAAGAAAAAGAAAAAGAAAAAGAAAAAGAAAACACACTTCCCAACTAAAATAAAACAAAGACGACAAACGGAAAAGAAAACACATTTCCCTAACTAAAATAAGACAAATGTGATAGCGGAAAGGGAAAGGTAAAAACACAAAGCACTAAAAAAATGAAAGTAACGAACAAAAATATAAAACACCAGAAAACACGGAAAAAAGAAAAGTGAAGTGAAAGTAAAGGTGCTCCCCCTTGAAGCGATTAGGTCCAGTATGCCGGGAAATCCAAAATGGTGTTGGCTCTCTCTCATCAGCATATTTCTATTTAAACCACATCTCTGCAAGCGGATTATACCCAGCATTTCTTCCTACAAACTCAAGGAAAAACATCAAAAAATTCAGAAGCAAAACAAATGGCATCCTCATGCACTCACCTTGATGATCTCAACCTTGAGCTCTCACTTGCATCACCGAATGCCCAGATAAGGGCTCGTCCAAACCCTGTCTTCCCAAACTCCACATATCATCACGGTACGGCCTCAAACTTTGCTGAGGTAATCCGAACTTTTCTGAGGTAGTGCCGAACAGGGCAGTGCTGCTAGGCAGCATGATTGGCAGTAAACTTACATCGGCAGATCACCTGCATGTGGCACAGAGATCCGACAAGGCTGCAGTGGAGGAGTCCCACAATTTAACAGTGCTCCATGCGGTCTCGGCTACCAATTTGGGTATGCGATTGTTGGCGAGAACACGGGAGTGCCTCGCTGAGCGAGGAAGTAGCTTCCTTGAAGGCTATGGTGGCGGACCTCCAGAAGCGGCTCTATTGTGCCAATCAGCATGTGGAAGCATTGCAAAAAAAGAATAAGGACCATGTAGAGCTGCTCCAGATTCTACAAGTGCGAGAAAATAGAGGCATGCCATGAAGATGATGTTATTGTTGTTTTTGTTTTTGTTTTTGTTTTTGTTTTTTGTTTTTTTTATTGTTATTATTTTTTTAACTTTTTGTTGTTGTTTGTAATGCAGCATTTGAAGTGAACTAAAAATGTGTTTTTAACACTCAGAAATAAACTAACTAACCACACCACGTAAATAAATATATAAACTACCTTAACAAAACAAAAAAAACAAAAACAAAGAAATAACAGAAAAAGAAAACAAAAAAAAAAGAAAACTTGATTTAAAAACACACGAATATACAAGCAACTCACGGATGACCATTTAAGGGCCTCAGAAAACACCGACAGGGGATCCGGGAAGGTTGGAGGGGTCACAATGGTCCCTCTTAAAACCCAAACTTCTTAGACACCGAAGGTGTCGCCTAAAGAACTCCTAGACACTGTATTGACGGAAGTGCTTCCTGGAGTTACCATAAGTCAGCTCATATGAAAAATCTTTTTTAATTTTTTTAATTTTAATTTTAATTTTATAAAAATTTTAAATTTTTAAAAATTTTTTATAAAAAAAGAAACAGAAATTTAAAATAATAACAAGCAAAGAGAAATGATTGAAATGCTCCCCCTTGAAGCGATTAGGTCGAGTACGGATGCACTTGGAGGTCGCGACTTCTCCCACTGCTCCACACTTCCCATTCTTATGATTGAGGTTGCCATCTCTCTCCATTTTTATGAAGGTGTCATAAATTGCTAGAACAAGTACAAACAAAAACTTGAAACGGAATTAAAAGGATTAGGAAATAAATTTAAAAAAAACTAAAAAATTGAAAAAGAAAAATCAACACTTCCATGTTTCAAAGTAACAAGCAACAAAGTAAATCAAACTAGCTTATGGAGTTCGTTCTTTCTCAAATATGATTATCCATATGGTGTGTGGTTTTAATCAAGTATTCAGAAAAAGAATTTAGCTATGGTGTTTAGTCTAAACACAAATTCCGAACCCGTTAAGAACAAGAAGAACAATAAAGAACCAAGTAGAATTTAAACATGGTGTTTGTCTTCAATATCTACCCATTCATTCACTAATCAGTCCAAGAGTCATATGGTGTTTATGTAAACTTGGACAAGATATTTAATTAAGAACAAGTGAATGAAACCATAAACAAGAAATAATCGACATGCTACTTGAACCTCTTTTTTTGTGTGTTGTGTAAGCCGGGACTCAAACCCAGTTCTCTTGCTTGTCAGGCAATTGTCCTTCTCCGTTGGACTATAAACACAATTTGTCAATTAACGTCATTAACTTTTGTTTGTACCGTATCTGACCCTCCGCTCATTAAGTGACACGTGGATCAGAGAGACCCCAAGCGCCCAAGGCTCCAAGCAAACGGCATCGGCTACCGATGACCCCGTCTCACTTCAATAAGCCCCCTCTCCTGGTCAGAGCATACAAACGGTATCTCCTACCGACGATGATATCTGGAATCAATAAGTCGTCGCTTCTGATCCAAGCATAACATGTAATCGGCATCGTTTACCGATTCTATAAAATTAACCCTGGGTCCCGCCCGAAATATCTAAGGACTCGTGTCAACCCTCAGGCCCTCCCACGAGTGCCACATCGGAAATAAGTACTAAGAGCATGCAAAATTCCATTTATAAATAAAGCCCCATCACTACAATGCAAGGGTAAGACTTTTCAGCTTGACTTTTATGCTCAATATATTGTCAACAGCAAAAGCTCTTAGAAACAAACTTACTTTAGCATCGGAGGGTCTTAGGCTGGTTCCACACCGGTTCCATAGACCTTACGAGTCTCGACTTCTTTCCATTCAGGATTAGCAGCCAAGGATAAGAAGAATCTGCATCGGACGCTCAATCGATCCCTTCGATCGTCCACATCACCTGTAAGTTGCACTCATTTCTATCTGTTAAGTTTTAGTGCAAACAACTTTAAAACATGAAACTGTCTAGTTATATACAAAAAATAAAAATAATAAAAAGTAGGAAAACCAAATAAAATCAAACAATGTTACCAATCCCCGGCAACGGCGCCAAAAACTTGTTGTGTAGATTTCAGCTGCACCAAATGGATTCAGCTGCATCCTCAACTTGTGATACTCGCAAGTGCACGAGCCGTTCGGTAGTATAGCGTATGTAAGTGCGAGGTCGATTCCACAGGGATTGGTGATTGAATGATCCTGTTCAGTTTTCCTACACAAAATAGAAATGAAAACAAAAGAAGCAAAAAAGGTTTTGTACAACACTTGAAAACATGAAGACTTTTGGAAGAGAGGAGAGATGTGTTTGAGAAAGAGAAGGGAGGAGTGTTTGGGAAGTGTTCAAGAACATGGGGGCTATTGGAGAAGAAAGTAGAGAGGTATTTTGAGAATGTTGAGGATTTTGGAAGAGAATGAGAATTGTGTTTGAAAGCTTTGAGAAGGAAGAAGAAAGTGTTAGGGAAATTTGGAGAATGTTTGTGAACTTGGAGAGTTTGAAAACTTAGGGAATGTTTGTGAATTTGGAGAAGGTTAGAACGTAGGGAAGGGAGAGAAGGGTGTTTGTGAAGTGTTTGAGACATGGAGACTTTAGAGAATTTGAAAGAGAATAAAGAAGTGTTTGGAGAATTTAGAAGAAAGAAAATTTAGTAGAATGATCTTATTACAACAATTGAGAACTACAAAGGGAAACTAAGAGAATTTGAGGGAGAGAAGGGAAGGGAGCTCTAGAGAAGTGTTTGAGAGCTCCCCCCCTTGGGGGTGTGATTACAAGCTTAGAGAACTTCCCTATTTATAGGCCTAGGGGAAGTGAAAATCTGAATTATACAATAGAGTTCACTAACCACACTCACTTCACCAACTTACAACACTTAATTCTCCTAACACACTATTGCATTTGAAAACAATTCTTCTTGTCATTAAGCTTAGTGTTGCATCATCCACTTCAACTTCAATTAATTCATTTGGCTGATGCAAAATTCCACTCAAAAATAGGTATTGAATATGCTTCACCAAACTTTCCCACAATCAACAACACTTCATCATGCATATGTCATGCATGACAATGCATTGCAGCCAGCTTGTGGGCTCGTTTTGGGCTTGTGGCTCCATCCTGAAAACTCTGGAAAAATATGGATCTTGAAGCTCTTTGAATTATCTTTCCAAGCATATGCAGCCCAACTCAAGGAAAAATCGGGAAGGTTTTCAAATGTGATTTTTGGCCCAGTAACGCAGATGCTGCCGAATTTGACCTTAAGTTGCCAAAACATGTATAACTTTCTCTAGAAGACTCAGAATCATGAACCGTAAAATTCTACAGAAACTGTACTTCCGTATCTTTCCAATGATGTATGGTTCATTATCTGGTTCTTCTTGAGCAAGTACAGTTCAATCCGTGAAGTTGACTAATCTGCAGACACCGTTTTGAGCTAACTTGTCTCCAAAATGTAATTAGTGAGTCTCAAGCTTATAACACTGAAACAAGCATAAAACTTATTAAAAGCACAAGTTTAACTCAAAAACATAACCGAATCATAAGTTAGAGGGATACAAAATGATATGTAATTATGCACCGATCACCCAAAACGCCATATTTGAACCTTGGGAGGAAATCGATCCTGAAGTTGGACAATGTGTTTGATTTGATATTTATTTATATTTTGTACTTTTTAATGTTATATATGCTTGTAATGTGACTTTGTTTGATTTATAAAATTTTATTTACATTTTTGTTTCATGAGAAAAAAGACTTATAATGACAGGACCCGAACCCAAATTCCACTTTGGAATCCGAGCCGAACCTTGTGCGTGTCCGACACTTGGCAGGTGCCGAGCACAAATGACCAAACTGCCCTTCTATTTAATTATTCGAACTTATCTCAAGTTTGACTTCTGCCAAAAATTCGGCAGAGTCTCCCCTGTAAACTGATCATTTCCCAAAACTTCCACCTGTCAATTAAGCATATAAATGTATATCACAACTGCCAGCATGTAATAAGTTATATCCAAGAAAATCACGCATCATAACATTCTGGCATTGGGCCTCAATTAAACGAATAAATCATTTTGCTATAACATTCGATTCAAATTGTTAGAACATCATCAAAACAACTTTAGATCTCGAAATAACTTAGCTGGACTATCCTTTAATCACTTGACCTCACAGCTGCACCTTTTAACTCTAGGCTGCCTACATACCCGTAACAAGGGATCAAGCCACACGTAGTTCTTCCAAATATTCGTATCAATCATATACTGAACTCGCTTTAGTTTTGTTAAGAATATCTCAAACCTGAAACTCTCTCCATTTAGGAGTGTATCATTATCTGTAATTTCCTCGTGTCTCAGTTTGTGACACTTCCTCGCAGGTCTCGGTAACATGAGGTCGCCCGAGCCGCAATCCTCGCAAGATTCAAGGGACGTTTAGTCGACCTGATCCGCATTCCTCGAAATAGTTCATATTCAAACATATGTAATTCACTTTTGAATTCCTCTAGTTCATACACTAATATATAGATATAATTTACACGTTAATAGCTTAAATTATATATATACGTAATAGATAAAGATGAAAATAAAGATAGATTAAGGTAAAGATAAAAATAAAAATAAAAATACAATAAACAAGCTCCGAATACCCTTGTATCAAACTCAGGTAAGGTTCATAAATAATTAATTATGCATATGTATATATATATCCGTCTTTCTCTTGTGACATAAATATATCGATTAAGAAAATAATAGTAACTGTATAAAGTTCCTCACTTTTACTTTAAAAGCGTTTGAAAGCTTAAATTCTCCCCACCTAGGCGTAGCCCTATTCCTGATCTGTCAATTCCATCCTCGCAGACCTTGGAAACACAAAGTCAACTGAGCCGCGTTCCACGCAGGCCTCGGAGACACCAAGTCAATCCGAGCCGCGCTCCTCGGAGGTCTCAGGGGACCATAAGTTAGCCTGAGCCGCATCCCTCGCAAGCCTCGGAGACAGCAAGTCAATCCGAGCCACACTCCTCGCAGGTTTTAGGGGACCATAAGTCAGCTGAGCCGCGTCCCTCGCAGGCCTCGAAGACACCAAGTCAATCCGAGCTGCATTCCTCACACCACGGTTCAAGCGTCCTCGAAATCCGTGGGGCATTATCAAAATACCAAACTGTTTCAAAGTAACTAGGGGTACCCTTGTGGTGGGTTTGAAAACCATAACCCTTCATTTATATCAACTTTCAATAAACCAAAGAACACTCGCATGTACATGAACCTCCTACAAGCTCATACACAAACCATCGAGCTCATCTTCCCTATTTTATTCAAGACTTTGGCCCTGGGTTCCTAATAGTACGTGCACTAACTTTAAAGTCATTTCTATACTCACAGTAGCTTTTTTCAAGGTTTATGACAGTATAAAAGTACATCGGGACTCAAAAGTGCTAAAGTCCCAAAAAGTCAACTCGGGACCCCGTGGGGTCCACGACCTAGAATTTCGATCCGATCATTCCTAGAGGTTCTAATATGCCCAGGACACATGTTTCGAAAGTCTGGTCTCGAAATTGGACGGTCGGATCACTCACAATCGCCCAGAATTTCTGTAACCCTCACCCTAGGATTGGCTTTTTTGGAGTATCTGGGACTCTGATTTAATTACGATCCGTCGAATCCTACACGATCCTAAAATTTCCTAGATCAACATACTCCAGTTTGACTATGATCCAACGGTCTGAACGTATTGAACCCGGAAATCACACAATATGCGAGATCCGTTCGGGTTCAAACGTTATCCGAATTGAGATCCGCGAATTCCTACGCACTCGTGAGGACACGAGGATCATTCTGGGACCAAGAGTAATCCCTGCTACGTGGCCCAAGCGCCTCCCACACGCGGGCAGCCCATAGGTGTGCATAACAATTTTCGCGGCCGGAAATTCTCCAAACCGCCTACCCAAACTCCTATCCTAGGTAAAATACCCAATTTGGAACCACTTTTGTTCTTGGACCTACCCCAAAAAGTGGTCAGAAGTGGCCAGAATCACAAACCCAGAATGGTTGAAACACAATTCGAAAATCAAACTACCTAGGCTCAAAATTGATAAATTCCTACCCAACCATCAGCTAGATCATGAAAAATATGTGAGAAAGCATACCTCACTCGCATGAACTGGTGGCCGGAGGGGAGAACGAGCTCCATGAAATTCCGTTAAAACTGTCCAAACCACCCTGTTTCGTGGCGGTTTCCGTCGATCACGACGGCCGATCCAGGCTGAGATGAGCAGGGATTGAAAGAGGGAAGTGTGGTGGTTCTAACGGGACCGGTCTTACTTGAAATGGTCACCGGAGTTGGGAGAAATCACCATTGGAAGTTTGCTGTCGAGCTGCCCACAGAGAAGAAATCTAGGTATTTAAAAAAAACTGACTTCGAAATATTTACGGTTATACCACTGAACCTCTTTTGATCGCCATTTCTTCGTTACAACTTCGATTCGAGTCCACTTCGTGTCTACGGACTCGTTTCGATGTGCTCTAAGCAACGGTTCAATCGAAATTTCCAAATTTCCTCCCAAACTTAAAATGACCTTTTGCCCCTTTTTATATTAAATAATATCTTTTATTCTCAAAAACCTTAATTGTTTCAAATCCTTTTAAATTATTGTTTCTTTCAATTTATTAATATTAATATTTTTTTTCCTCTTATTTTTAATCATTTAGTCTCCCCCAAATAAAAAGTCAACTCTTAAGTCATTTCAATATTCTCGGGGTAAAATTGTCTTTTTTCCTGAATATTTTATTAATTAATTATTAATTTAGGATCAGGTTATTACATATAATATATGTCCTCTAAAAAAAATTATTTAGCCTACCCTATAAAAATTCCTAGGTCCGCCATTGATTTTGGTATCATTCCAAACGAATGGTTAGTGTCATACTATCTGACTAAATTCATTTAGTCAATAGCCTCATATATAATTCAAACTTGAGTTTTTCTTTAGCTACACAAGGACCGATAAAGATGTTTTATTACCTTATTTTTCAAATCTAAATGAATTAATTAATAAACTCATAAAACGCATGTGCAAACCATTAAAATCTAAAATGAATGAGATTGAATTAATCTACCGTTTAGTTTGGACTTACACTACCAAATATGTTCTTCACTGTAAATGCGTTTCACATCATCAATAACACTAGACTTATAAAAAGACAAACTTGTTGTAGATTCTCCACTATTCTATAGCTTTGTTGGCATCAAAGTATATTTTTAAAAAGTTTTAAAAAATGGCAAGGTGCATTGGTTATCAAACTTCTGCAATCTTGATTTTCGTGATTGCAACAACGATGATTTTGCCAGGACTTGCAACCCTAGCACCCTCCCCATCAAATTTTAGGTTCCTAGAGGAATGCAAATCAAGGTTTCAAACCGAGTGTGGAAAAGAAATAGTCGTTACAATAATTAAGGAATGGTCTATTAGTGATAGTTGTTGCATGGAGCTTGTATCAATTGGTCAATGATGTCATTTTGCATTAGTGAACAAAGCTCTTTCGGGCCCTCTTTCCAAATTAAACAAGTCGAATGCTTTGACTAAAAGTGCAGAAATTTGGAATCAATGTTTTAAGTTCTCACAATTTCTGTCTCCTGTAACTTCTCCTTCTTCAGAAGAGTAATTTGGCTTTGAATTAACTATGTAATTGATTTGATATTGAAAAATACTTGAGAATAAATGAAATCAAATTTTTGAGACAGATTCCTTAAATTCTATATACTTATTCTCATTTTACTTCATATCTTGTTTACAACGTTCCTCACTCCTCTACCTCATCGCCTAAATTTATTGATTAGTGTTACACGTATGTTTTAATGGATGAAATCACTTTCGTATTTATCTTCAATTTAATTAGTTACAAAAATCAAGGCTCTCCAAAAAATAAATGTTTAGAGATCATATTTAAATATTGTGATTTTAGTTCTTAGAGGTTATAGGAAACACTGTATCATACATTATGAATTAGATTATTTTATGAATCACTTTAACAAGATACATTTCTACTTATAAATATAATATCCTGCAAATGGTGGTGATGTGGGCTATAGTAGTTGTTGGTGCGAAGTTTGTCGCTTTAGTTTTGCTTTTTTAGTATGTTCGTTTCAGGGCCTTTTTGGTCTTAGTTTATATTGTTGAAGAAGATTATTAAAAAAAAGAGGATAAAAATATGAGTTTGGAGTAAAATGACGCTTCACAATTTAAAAAGTAACACAAACTTTGTAGGTTCTCAATAACAATATAGAGGTTTTACAATCAAATATTTTTGTTTATCCAATGTTTTGATATATAATTAAACTTGAGTTTTCCTTTTGTCACACCACTAACAAGAGTGCATTAGCCACCCTGATCCATTTGAAAATCAAGCATACGCCTTTTATGAGGTTATAAAAATGAATAGTTCAAATCATGAGTTTACATTGTGGCGTTGTTCCGAACGATTGGTTAGTGCTATATTATCTTACCAATTGGTTTAGCGATTCAGTGCTACTCTATGTGCATGTGTGTGTGTCTATATATATGAGTTATCTTACGTGAACATGAAATAATAATTAACAATTATTTTTCTCAAATTCCTTTTCTTTTATTCTCAGGGTGACCAAATTTTTATAACATGTTCCTGTTGAATAATAGAACTATAGCACTCAATTGCGATTAGCTTATGTACCAGAAAACAATAAATATAAGTTTTTGTGTAAAATGAGACTTCACAATTTACAAAGTAACAAAAGTTTCAAAGGTTTTCAGTCAAATATAGATGTTTTTCAATTAAGTATTTTCATTTATCCAATAACTTCATATATAATTCAACCTTGAGTTTTTCTTTAGTTGCCCAAGGATAGAAAAGATGGGTTATTAACTTATTCTTCAAATCTAAATTAGTTAATTAATAAACTCATAAAACGCATGTGCAAACCATTAAAATCTAAAATGAATGAGATTGAATTAATCTACGTTTAGTTTGGAGTTATACTACCAAACTACCAAATATGGTCTTCACTGTAAATGCGTTTCACATCATCAATAACACTAGACTTATAAAAAGACAAACTTGTTGTCGATTCTTCACCATTCTATAGCTTCATTGGCAAAAAAGTATATTTTTAAAAAGCAAAAAAAAATGGCAAGTTTCACTTGTTATCAAACTTCTGCAATCTTGATTTTCGTGATTGCAACAATGATGATTTTGCCAGGACTTGCAACCTTAGCACCCTCCCCATCAAATTTTAAGTTCCTAGAGGAATGCAAATCAAGGCTTCATGCCGGGTGTGGATAATAAATAGTCGTTACAATAATTGGGGAATGGTCTATTAGTGATAGTTGTTGCATGAAGCTTGTATCAATGGGTCAATCATGCCATTTTGCATTAGTGAACAAAGTACCTTTGGACCCTCTTTCCAAATTAAACAAGTAGGATGCTTTGACCAAGAGTACAGAAATTTGGAATCACTGTTTTGAGTTCTCACAATTTCTATCTCCTGCAACTTCTCCTTCTTCAAAAGAATAATTAGTCTTTGAATTAATTATGTAATTAATTTGATATTGAAAAATACTTGAGAATAAATGAAATCAAAGTTTTGAGACGGATGCCTTAAATTCTATAGTAAATTGAGCTTAGACCCATAAAATTAATTTTAAATCACCTACAACCCTTCCCTTTATTTTTCTATTTAAAATAGACAGTGTTTTCAAATAATACCTGATGACTAGGATCCAACTAAGCAAGTTACCTAATATAACTTAAAATTTGATTTATTGTATTTTTCAGATTCCAAAACTACCCCTATTTATAAGTTAATGTGTTATTTGGGGTGTAACTAATGACACACATCGAATTTGGAAAGATCTCCAAATGGTTGCAATGGATGTAGGAATTCATTTAGAAACTTATTTGATATTAAATATTAAATTCAACATGAACGTATTAGTAATCTATAAGTGATTAACGTTTTGGTTTATTTAATATAAAAAATTATATTGTTTTCCTTTTATGAATTATACGACTAGTAATCTATTTTCTTATAATTTTATGAATAATAGTGTACATTCTAATTATGTTGAAAATAATTTGATAATCTATCAATGTTTGTTTTTTGAAAAACAATTTTTTTTTAAATGAACCTATTTTTTCTCTAAATAATGTACATTTTTTTTCTCTAAATAAAGCACCTATCTTTTTATTGTTCGTTTTATGAAAACATATATATATTTTTTTAAATGAACCTATTTTGTTTCTCCAAATAATGTAGCTAGTAAAATAATTTACCTAGTATAATTAAACTATTTTTTGGCTAAATTTTATGTCTATTGTTTTCTCTAAATAATGAACCTATTACTTGTTTTATGAAAAATAATTTGATAATCTATTTATTTTTTGTTTTATGATTTTTTTTAATGAACCTATTTTTTTTTCTCTAATAATGTCTACCTAGTAAAACAATTTACCGAGTATAATGAACTTATTTTTTTCTTATAAATAATGTACCTATTTTTAATTTATAAAAAATGTGCGTAAATTTCAATTATACAACGTACCTATTTTCTATAAATTATTGTGTACCCATTTTTAATTTATGAAAAAAGTAAAAAAATTTCAATTACAAAGTAACTAACCTAGTTTTTTTATACGTATATATTTATATTTATATTTTTCATATGTACATTATTGGATATGTAATTTACATTATTTTTTTTGGTTTGCAATTTTAGGGGGCGATATGTTAGAGGGAATGATAACCAAAAGAAATGGGGGGATTGATATGCTAATAACAGGGAGTTTTAACTACAATTTTGGCAGTTAATGAAATTTTTGGAATTAATTATAAAATCTAAAATTAATGAGATTGAATTAATCTACCGTTTAGTTTGGAGTTATACTACCAAACTACCAAATATGTTCTTCACTGTAAATGCATTTCACATCATCAATAACACTATACTTATAAAAAGACGAACTTCTTGTAGATTCTCCACCATTCTATAGCTTTGTTGGCATCAAAGTATATTTTTAAAAAGTTTTAAAAAATGGCAAGGTGCACTGGTTATCAAACTTCTGCAATCTTGATTTTCGTGATTGCAACAATGATGATTTTGCCAGGACTTGCAACCCTAGCACCCTCCCCATCAAATTTTAAGTTCCTAGAGGAATGCAAATCAAGGCTTCATGCCGGGTGTGGAAAAGAAGTAGTCGTTACAATAATTAAGGAATGGTCTATTACTGATAGTTGTTGCATGGAGCTTGTATCAATTGGTCAATCATGCCATTTTGCATTAGTGAACAAAGCTCTTTCGGGCCCTCTTTCAAAATTAAACAAGTCGGATGCTTTGACCAAGAGTGCAGAAATTTGGAATCAATGTTTTGAGTTCTCACAATTTCTATCTCCTGCAACTTCTCCTTCTTCAAAAGAATAATTAGTCTTTGTATTAATTATGTAATCGATTTGATATTGAAAAATACTTGAGAATAAATTTAATCAAAGTTTTGAGACGGATGCCTAAATTCTATATACTTATTCTCTTTTTACTACATATCTTGTTTATGACGTTCCTCACTCCTCCACCTCATCGCCTAAACTTATTGATTAGTGTTACACATATGTTTTAATGGATGAAATCACTTTCATATTTATCTTCAATTTAGTTACAAAAGCCAAGGCTCTCCAACAAATAAATGCTTCTAGATCATATTTAAATATTGTGATTTTTAGTTTTTAGAGGTTATAGGAAACACTATATCATATATTATGAAGTATATTATTTTATGAGTCACTCAAACAAGATATATTTCTATTTATAAATATAATATCCTGCAAATGGTGGTGATGTGGGATATAGTAGCTGTTGGTGCGAAGTTTGTCTGCTTCAGTTTGGCTTTTTTTAGTATGATCGTTTAAGTGCCCTTTTGGGCTTAGTTTGAATTATTGAAGTTTATCTAATGAAAGTCTTCTTTAATTAAAAAAAGGGGGATAAAAATATGAGTTTTGAGTAAAATGAGGCTTCACAATTTATAAAGTAATAGAAATTATGTAGGTTCTCAATAAAATATAGAGGTTTTGCAATCAAATATTTTCGTTTATCCAACGTCTTGATATATAATTAAAACTTTAATTTTCCTATTGTCGCACCACTAATAAAAGTGCGTCAAATACCCTGATCTGTCTGAAAATCAAGCATAATCCTTGTATGAGGTTCTAAAAATGAACAGTTCAAATCATGAGTTTACATTATGGCATTGTTCCAAACGATTGGTTAGCGCTATATTATGTTACCAATTGGCTTAGCGATTCAGTGCTACTTTATGTGTGGGCATGTGTGTGTGTGTATATATATATATATATATATAGCTATCTTATGTATATATAAGCTATCTTATGTAAACATGAAACAATAATTAACCATGAACTTTTCTCAAATTCATTCTCTTTTATTCTCAGGGTGAACAAATTTTTATGTCATGTTCATGTTGAATAATAGAACTAGCACTCAATTGCGATTAGCTTATGTACCAGGAAACAGTAAATATAAGTTTGTGTGTAAAATGAGACTTCACAATTTACAAAGTAACAAAAGTTTCAAAGGTTTTCAGTCAAATATAGATGTTTTTCAATTCAGTATTTTCATTTATCCAATAGCTTTACCTTGAGTTTTTCTTTAGTTGCCCAAGGATAGAAAAGATGTTTTATTAACTTATTTTTCAAGTTTAAAATAATTAATTAATAAACTCATAAAACGCATGTGCAAACCATTAAAATCTAAAATGAATGAGATTGAATTAATCTACCGTTTAGTTTGGAGTTATACTACCAAACTACCAAATATATTCTTCACTGTAAATGCGTTTCACATCATCAATAACACTAGACTTATAAAAAGACAAACTTGTTATAGATTCTCCACCATTCTATAGCTTTGTTGGCATCAAAGTATATTTTTAAAAAGTTTTAAAAAATGGCAAGGTGCACTGGTTATCAAACTTCTGCAATTTTGATTTTCGTGATTGCAACAATGATGATTTTGCCAGGACTTGCAACCCTAGCACCCTCCCCATCAAATTTTAAGTTCCTAGAGGAATGCAAATCAAGGCTTCATGCCGGGTGTGGAAAAGAAATAGTCATTACAATAATTAAGGAATGGTCTATTACTGATAGTTGTTGCATGGAGCTTGTATCAATTGGTCAATCATGCCATTTTGCATTAGTGAACAAAGCTCTTACAGGCCCTCTCTCCAAATTAAACAAGTCGGATGCTTTGACCAAGAGTGCAGAAATTTGGAATCAATGTTTTGAGTTCTCACAATTTCTATCTCCTACAACTTCTCCTTCTTCAAAAGAATAATTAGTCTTTGTATTAATTATGTAATCGATTTGATATTGAAAAATACTTGAGAATAAATTTAATCAAAGTTTTGAGACGGATGCCTTAAATTCTATATACTTATTCTCTTTTTACTAAATATCTTGTTTACAACGTTCCTCACTCCTCCATCTCATCTCCTAAATTTATTGATAAGTGTTGCACATATGTTTTAATGGATGAAATCACTTTCATGTTTGTCTTCAATTTAGTTACAAAAGCCAAGGCTCTCCAACGAATAAATGCTTCTATGTCATATTTAAATATTGTGATTTTTAGTTCTTAGGGGTTATAGGAAACACTATATCATATATTATGAATTATATTATTTTATGAATCACTTAAACAAGATTTATTTCTACTTATAAATATAATATCCTGCAAAATGGTGGTGATGTGGGCTATAGTAGTTGTTGGTGCGAAGTTTGTCTGCTTTAGTTTTTCTTTTTTAGTATGTTCGTTTCAGTGCCCTTTTGGACTTAGTTTGTATTGTTGAAGTTTATCTAATAAAAGTCTTATTTAATTTTTTTTGAAAAAAGGATAAAAGTATGAGTTTTGAGTAAAATGAGGCTTAACAATTTATAAAATAACACAAATTATGTAGGTTCTCTATAAAATATAGAGGTTTTACAGTCAAATATTTTCGTTTATCCAACGTCTTGATATATAATTAAAACTTGAGTTTTCCTTTTGTCGCACCACTAATAAGAGTGTGGCAAACACCGCGATCCATCTGAAAATGAAGCGTAATCCTTATTTGATGTTCTAAAAATGAACAATTCAAATCATGAGTTTAAATTGTGGCATTATTCGAAATGATTGGTTAGCGCCATATTATCTTACCAATTGGTTTAGCGATTCGGTGCTACTCTATGTGTGTGCACATGTGTGTGTGTGTGTATATATATAAGTTATCTTACGTAAACATGAAATAATAACTACCCATTACTTTTCTCAAATTCATTTTCTTTTATTCTTAGGGTGAACAAATTTGTATGACTTTTTCAAGTTGAATAATAGAACTAGCACTCAATTGTGATTAGCTTATGTACCAGAAAACAATAAATATAAGTTTTTGTGTAAAATGAGACTTCACAATTTACAAAGTTACAAAAATTTTGAAGGTTTTTAGTCAATTAAATATTTTCATTTAACTAATAGCTTTATATTTAGTTCAAGCTTGAGTTATTCTTTAGTTGCACAAGAACCAACAACGATAGTTTTTTAACTTTTTTTTGAAAAAATCTAAATTAATTAATTCATAAACCAATAAAACGCATGTGCAAACCTATAAAATGAATGAGATTGAATTAATATACCGTTTAGTTTGGAGTTATCCTACTAAATATGTCCTTCATTGTAAATGCGTTTCACATCATCAATAACACTAGACTTATAAAAAGACAAACTTGTTATAGATTCTCCACCATTCTGTAGCTTCATTGGCAAAAAAGTATATTGTTAAAAAGCAAAAAAAAAATGGCAAGTTTCACTGGTTATCAAACTTCTGGAATCTTGATTTTCGTGATTGCAACAATGATTATTTTGCCAGGACTTGCAACCCTAGCACCCGCCCCATCAAATTTTATGTTCCTAGAGGAATGCAAATCAAGGCTTCATGATGGATGTGGAAAAGAAATAGTCATTACAATAATTAAGGAATGGTCTATTAGTGATATTTGTTGCGCTGAGCTTGTATCAATGGGTCAATCATGCCACATTGCATTAGTGAACAAAGCTCTATCGGGCCCTCTTGCCAAATTAAAAAAGTCGATTGCTTTGACCAAGAGTGCAGAAATTTGGGCTCAATGTTTCAAGAAAGGCAAGGGTTTATTCGTGAAAACACGTTTCACACCAAAAAACACGGGAAAACACCCTTTTGTCAAAGAGTTCCCGTCTCCTATTTAAAATTCCAATTTTTGTTATCTTTTTTAAGTGCCTCATAAGCGAAGAAGCTACACTGAGATCAGGCGTTAAGAGGTTCTCACAATATCTCTCTCCTGCAACTTCTCCTTCTTCAGAAGAATAACTTAGTCTCTCAATTAATTGTGTAATTGATTTGATATTGAAAAATACTTAAGAAGAAATGAAATCAAAGTTTTGAGATGGAGGCCTTAAATTTGATATTATTATTCTCTTTTTACTACATATCTTGTTTACAACGTTCCTCAATCCTCTACCTCATCGCCTATTTAAAGGAAAGTTCCTACGCTGCGATCTTCCAGAGCAAACAATGATGATGCCTCGACGTGGTGGTTTCGAATCTTAGATATGTAGAACCTGGGGGCGGAAGAAAATATAAGTAGACAAAAAGAAGGGCATTAAACATAAATTATATTCAACATAAATAGCCCCCTCCGTTTTAGAAAATAATATCATGTAATAAAATCCTTGTTGGGTCAGAGTGTTACATAATGGATGAAATCACTTTCATATTTGTCTTAAGTCCAGTTACAAAATCCAAGGTGCACCACTAAAAAGAGTACATCAAAACCCCTAATCCATCTTAAAATAAAGCATAGTCCTTGTATGAGGTTCTAAAAATGAACAGTTCAAATCATGAGTTTACATTGTGGTGTTGTTCAAAACGATTGTTCAACGCCATATTATCTTACCAAGAGTGCAGAAATTTGGGATCAATGTGTTGAGTTCTCACAATATCTCTCTCCTGCAACTTCTCCTCCTTCAGAAGAATAACTCATCTATGAATTAATTATTTAATTGATTTGATATTAAAAAAATACTTGAGAGTAAAAGAAATCAAAGTTTCGAGATGGAGGTCATAAATTTGATATACTTATTCTCTTTTTTACTATCTATCTTGTTTACAACATTCCTCACTCCTTCACCTCATCGCCTAAATTTATTGATTAGTGTTACACATATGTTTTAATGGATGAAATCACTTTCTTATTTTTCTTCAATCTGTATTTTTCAAGTACAAGTCTTTTTGAAAACCCTCTCTCTCTCTCTCTCTCTCTCTCTCACAAACCTCTTTTGCGTTTTGTGTTTCGAGGAGAAGGGAGGGAAAGAGGAAGAGGAGGAGGAACTTCCTCCCTTTCTTCCTCTTTCCCTCTCTCTTCCTTACCTCCCTACTTATTGTTCCCCTTCCCCATCTACTGGATTTTGGGTTTTACTTGTAGGGAGTTTATTTGTGTCCATATTTGTGGATATGTGATTTTCTTGGTTGATGTTTTGTTTTAGGGTGACGGCTTTAAATCTCAATGGTAATAATAATAATAATAACAATAACAATATATAAACGGAAAGTCTCGTGTCATATGATAAAGGCCGAAACTGAACCGATAGCCCGCTTTTATAACCTCATTAACCAAAATACCCACTACCAAACAAATCGGTTTCCCACCAATATCACTACTACACCCAATATCACAACATCAAAACACGTCCAAGTTTTCAACAATATGCCATAACCACCATTCAAAATCCCATGTATTTATCATTGGCAAACAATTCAAGTAATATTATCTGGTCCTGTAAGGCCGTAATTGAAACATATACTTAAGCTCATAATTCCCAGAAACTTAACGCATATACACAACCATGGAAAGGTCCTAAAACCATTCTAGTACCTTCCCAAAGGATGAGATGGTCTCAAAAGACCTGTTGTCAACAGTTGGTCAAACTTCTCATTTTTTGTCAACCATCCCCATGGTGCCCACGACCTCCGATTTCCAATCCGAAAGTTCTTATAGGTTCAACAAAGTTTACTAAACATGTCCTGCAAGTTTGGTCTAGATCGAGCGGTGGAATTGCTCACGATCGCACTATCGGACGACCACCGTTTTACGCAAACTTTAAGTCATTGAATTAAAGCATCTAGGACTCTGATTCTCGATCCGCGAATTCCTACACGATCCAGAGGTACCTAGATCAACCTATTTGAAAATGAAGTCAATCCAATGGTCTTAACATATCGAACCCAGATAATGCCTAATATGCGTAAATTCGATCGACCGCAAAACGATAACCAAAATCAAATTCGAGCATACTGTTGTGCTCGGGACGACATGGGGATCATTTTTGGACAAAATGGATCACCCAAAAGCAGGGTCTACGCGTCGCCATACGGGCCTGCAACGCGTGCGTGTCTTGAAAATTTCCGGCGACTGGAAAATTTTGGAAACACCCATCAATACCTATACCTACGTGATCAGGACAACGAGTGGAGCAATATTTGTTCTTAGACCATGGTCAAAAAGTGACCGGAACTTGCATGAAACTCGAGCCGAAAATCGGCCCAACTTTAAGTTGTAAATCGAGTTTTAAAACTCAAAAATCGATCCTAATCAACCCAACCATCGGTTAGAACACGTTGAGATGATGAAAAAGCATACCTATATCGACAAAAATGGTGGTCGGTTTCGCCGGAACGAATGCCAGAAAGTTTAAGTAAAATCTGGCCTGTTTTTGCGATTTTCTGGCGGTGTTGGTAGTTGATCGCAGCGGGGGATGAGGTTAGGCAGGAAGAGGAAGTTGCGGTGGTTGTTTTGGTACCAGTCTCGTGGCCAACGGTGGCCGGATGTGGTGGTGGTGGTGGCCCAAAACAATGGCAGCTGAAGGTGCCGGCCACACGAGAGAGAGAGAGAGAGAGAAGAAAAATCTGGTCTTTGAAAAACTGTACTTCAAAATATTTACGGTTGTGCCACTGCACTTCCATTGATCATAACTTTTCGTTACAACTCTGATTTGAGCCCACTATGTGTCTACGAACTCGTTTCGACGCAATCTACGTTATACTGCCATTCAATTCCCCAAAATCTTATAGGATTAAAAAGTGACCAAAATAACCCTATCCCCAGGAGGGCAAAATTGTAATTTCATAATTAATTTAATTAATTAATTTAAACAAATAATTAAAATTGGGTCGGGGTGTCACATGTTTACAGTTTTTTTTTCTTTTTGTAATAATTGCATCAACTCCTTGTGAGTTGGGTGTCTAATTGTTTTCTAGTCTCTATTTGTATTTTGTACTTATGAGTGTTAAAAGTTGTAGTTGTATTGGTAGATTTGGGCGTTGCGATTCATGTGTGGTTTGTTCAAGAATGCAGCTTTTATGCGGAAATTTCACTGGCCTTTTATGTATGTATTAGCCCTATGTGGTTACTATGCTTTCATATTTGTATTACCCCTTTGTGGGCATTTGTATTTGTCCTTGTGATTGATGTTCTTTGTGCCTAATTTATGAATACAATTAATGATTTTCTCTATATAAAAAAACAAAGGTAAGGCTATCCAACAAATTAATGCTATAGATCGTACTTAAATATTGTGATTTTGAATTTTTAGAGGTTATAGTATATATCATAATATTAGGAATTGTATTGTTACGACTTGGTTTTTTCAAGCTTCTTCGATCCTAACTGATCGTTAGTGGAGGCACACCAAATTATCTTAATTTTGATGTTAGATATAGCTCCGTTATTGTAATGGCTTTATGTGGCTAATTTATATTGTCCTTTTATGGATAGTTTGTACTGGTCTTTTGTGGCTAGTGACTTCTTTGGCTAAATTATGAATGCAATCCCAGAATTTCTTAATTTTTTTTAAAAAAGGATTTATTTCTATTTATAAATATAATATTTTGCAAAAGGTTAATTTTTATTGCATCATCTTCATTGTTAATTTTTGGGTTAATTACAGTTTAGTACCTTGTGGTTACACCCTTAAGACATGTTAGTTCATATCTTTTCAATTTTAACAATCACATACCTCAATCTTTTAAATTTATTACAGTGTGGTTCCGCTGTTAGGATTTTTGTAAGATCTCTCTGTTAGTTGCCTATGTGGCACTATGGGTCCCATATTTTTTAATTTTAAATTGATTAAAATATGAATAAAATATTTATTTAAAAAAAAAATTTGCTCTCTCTCTCTCAATCAAGCCTCCATCTTCCTCACTGTTTGTCGATAACCACAAACACCAATCTCCCTCACCCCCATCCCCAACAAACCTCTATCTCGTCTCTACCATATATTTGGATGGGCCTTCAATTAGAAAAACAACCTCTCCGGAGATCTGCATGATTGCTTCAATGTCTTGTTGCTTGATCAGATCTGGGTATTTTTGATTGATGTGATTGTTTTTTTGGGTTATTGATGGGTAGTGCTTGGTCGATTTGGATCGATGAGGGTGGTTAGGGCTATAAAGGCTAGTTGCCAGAGTGTGCTGATTCACGGAAGAGACGGTGGGTTGCGATAAGGTAGATGAGGGCGTTTGGGTGGGTTGCGATAGGGTAGATCGGGGTGTTTGGCTAGGGAGACTAGAACGGGGGTGGGTGTCGTGATCAATTTTTTGGCAAAGAGATGAGAGCATTTAGCCAATTTCTCTCACCCTCCACCATAGCGCAACCACTTAGTGCCCATTTCCCCTATGACCACCGCCCTCCAACCCTCAACGAACCTAGAACCCTAACCCAGCAACCGCTCTTCCCCTTTCCATGAATCCCAATTCCTCCATAAAACTTCTTCCCATAACTCTTCCCCGCAATGCAAAAAATCAAAGTCATTCACATTAATAGGGCTGGCAATGGGTCGTGTTCGTGTCGGGTTCGTGTCGAACCCATTTATTTCTCGTGTCAATTTTGGGGTCAACCCGCTATAACCCGTTTAATAATCGTGCGGGTTTCGTGTCGACCCATTTATTTCCCGTGCGGGTTTCGGGTTAACCTATTAACCCACTAACGGCGCTAAGTAATAGCAAATTTAAAAAAAATAAAAAATTCTAAATGTTGATAATTTAATCAAGTAATTATATTTTTTAATATATAAAATAGTTATTTCATTTTGCCTCTCTCTATATATAAAGATTGAAAAAGAGAAATTAAAAAAATGAAGAAAATGAAGAAGAAACAAAGAAAATAATTCTTGCATTTTGAACAATGCCATCAATTGTTTTTTAGTGGGAGAAATCAAAGAGAGAACCTAGTGTTTAACTATTATAAATAGCCTTCTCCAACAATTCGGCAAGGATGACCATGAATTTATTTGGATTTTATTTGTGTATTCTTCACATATCAATGCATCACATACTTATTGAGGTTTTTGCTAAGCTAATAGAGTAATGAAATTATTAAATATCCTCACTAGTAACATGTCCTTGATTAATTTCGTTTGCAATGTTCACAAAAGGATGTGTTACATGTCCTTGAGGCTTTAGGATTTAGGATTTAGAGTTTAGAGTTCAGGGTTTAGAGTTTAGAGTTTATGGTTTAGGTTTTAGGTTTAGAGATTAGAGTTTAGGAACTAGGATTTAGGGTTTAGGGATTAAAACATTAAACCCTAAACCCTAGATACATACTTAACTCAAATTATAAGGAATAATTACTAACAAATATAATTTGGGAATAAAAATGTAATAATTATAATTAAGTGATCATTAGTTTGTAAAGACATTATAAATATCAAATGTTGTAATGTATAATCACAAAGTGATCAACACCAAGATGGATAAGGAGCAAGGAGAAGGGTGTTAGTGGCTGGGTTCGAAACCCAGTGGGTGGTTCAATTTTCTTAATTTTTTTCGCGGGTTGGCAGGTAGTAAACGGGTTGACACGACCCATGACACGACCCGTTTAATAAACGGGTTAAACAGGGTATTTAAACGGGTTGGCGGGTTGACCCAAACCCACCCGTTTATAAATGGGTCAGTGGTGGGTTGACCTCAAAATTACCCATTTATTAATGGGTCGTGTTTGGGTCGTGTTTTCCAGGTGCGGGTTTCGAGTCGTGTAACGGATTCGAGTCGGAAATTGCCACCCCTATTAATAACAATCCCCTAGCCAGCCAGCTAAACTCACATCTTATATATCCCTTTAAAACACAAACAAACACCAAATATGAACTGCGTTTTTCATATCTTCAACCAAATTACAGAAAACAAGCCTCAATCATGGTTCTGTTGACCCAGGGATTTCTCTTTGTTGTTGAGAGACCACACCACAAAGCCCTACCCCCCTCCTCCCACATTGCTGGATTGGGGGTTGGAAGGCAGTGGTCATGGGGGAAGGGGGGCGCTAGGTGGTTGCACTGCAGTGGATGGTAGTTGTGTTATGGGTTTGAAGGTTGGTGTTGGAGCTTGATCGGGAGAACTGGGGGAGGAGAGAGAGAGAGAGAGAGAGAGAGAGAGAGAGAGAGAGAGAGAGAGAGAGTTTATTATTATTATTTTTTGGTTTTTAATATTTATTCATATTTTATTTAATTTAAAATTAAAAATTGTGAAAATTGTGGGACCCACAATGCCATGTAAGCGATTAATAGAGAGATCTAGCAAAACCCTAAAGGAGAAACCACATTGTAATAAATTTAAAATATCATTTTCATAAATAAATAAATAAATAATGGTTAATTACTGTAGACGTTCTTAACTGTGCCCCCAATTGCAATTGGTCCGATGAACTAAATTTTGTGACAATTTAGTCCTTTAATTAGACAATAAGTTGCAATTAGGCCCTGCTGTCCAACTCTATCAAATTATCCGTCAAAATGAGTGGTAAAAGCGTCGTTTCGATTCTGAAGAAAAAAACTGAAAAAAGTGAAAAGAAAAAAAGTTCATCTTCTTCATCGCTTCGAATTGAAGAACCTCATATTGGGATCTGGGTTTTGAGGGGGGTGGGATAAGGAGGGAGGAATGGGTTGTGAGAGAGAGGGATAGATAGAGAAAGAGAGAGGCATTTTTATTTTTAAGTTTTTTTTTTCACCTTCGTCTCTCTCTCTCTCTCTCTCTGCTTCACTTCGCCTTCGATTTCACTGAACGATATGAGCTTCTGAAAATTGGATGGCATTCGTTCTTTATTTCTGGGCTTCATTTTTACTTCAACAAAGATTCAGTCTTTTTCCAATTTCGAAAGATAAAGAAAGGGCCTTTGCCTCTTTCCCTGTTCTTCACTGTTTAGGGTTTCTGATGGCTTCCTTGGGAGATGCATAAGTCTTTCTGATAAGTTATTCAAGGATTGGTCATGGTTTTCGAGCTTGCAAGTCCTTCCCATGTACATAAGTATCTGATCAAGCACCCCATCGTTTCTGGAACTGTGTATTTGGTTGCTTGATGATTCCATGGAGAAGGAGGCTTTAGGGCTCTCTAAGGCTTTCTGTACATTCCGTTCAGGCAGTGTGATGACACCATGGCTGCATATAAATTTGGTAAGGAAAAATAAAGTGCATGAATTTTGGGTATAGTTGAGGAGAGATTTCTTCATATTAGTTGGCTAAAGAAATAGATACCAATAGATAAAAACACATCTGCCCTTTTTATTTACAAGAATTTGCATTTCTTATACAACAGCAAAACTATCTGAAACCCATCCGTAGTGACTTGGAGTTGGATTTGGTGGCTTGAACGGTACTATTTACATCCAGAATTGATTTTCTTTTCTTAGAATTTGATGCAGAGAAAGAAAGAGTTGGGCTGGGTAGATGAGCCAAGCTTGATTGAACAGAATTGTTGTCGCTGTAGATGTAGGTGTCATGGGTGTAGCATCAAGCCTATATTCATGCATGATCCAATCCGACTTTTGCCCATGAGGAGCTCTTCCCTTGTAAAACACAAGCGTCTTTCTCAACCCAATTCTTCTAAAGCCGCTGTAGATGATCTTGTCCAGCCCTGTGGCCTTCCAAAACCCGACCCGATCTCCACTCCACCACCCATTCCCCACCGCCGCGACGTTCCTCGACAACACTCCAATTTCGCAGAGCCCGAGCCCTCCTAATCTCCACCTAAACCCAGAGAATCAGTACCTGATCGAAGGCAAAGTGAAGCAGAGAGCAAGAGGAGAGAGGGAGAGTCTTTAGACTCGAAACGATGCTTTTACCTAGGGCTCGTCAATGGGGGGGGCCGGGCTTTAAAGAGGAGAGAGAAAATCGGGACCGGGCAGAGGCGGTTTTTTTAGAAAATTCAAAGCCCAAGCCCATCTCATGAGTCGGGCTTGAAAAAGCCCATCGGGCCGGGGCCGGGCTAAGCCCTACGGGCCGGGCCGAAATGGGCCTAAAAAATAATAAGAAACATGTGATTTTTAAATTTATGTATGCATTTTCACGTTTTTGTATGTAATCACATTTTCACATTGTCTTGAGCATATTTTCTTGATAGATTTACATAAAACAAAAGAAAATACTCTAATAGATTGGAAAAAACAACCACTCATTAAATATAAAAACAAGATTGGAAAAAACCAATATAAATACTCTAATAGATTTACATAAAACAAAAGAAAAATACTAACAACTATAAATTTAAGGATAAAACTTGTATTAATTTTGTGCTCATTATTTTGGTGATGTGTTAAAGAAAAGTATGATTATATTTGGTGGTATGATTATGTTTGGTGATATGATATGTTGTTTGTCTTATTATATATATAATTGTTGTATTAATAAATGACACAAATTAATGTGCTAATCATCCAATTATAAACTAGGAATGAGTAGAATTCAATGGAAACAAACACAATTTTTATAACAAGTAACACACAAAAAAAAATTAAAGAAGGGGATTTGTCATTCAAGTGATGTAATCCTAATCCTAAACCCTTATTTATACATAATTATATATGTATGCGGGCCTAACGGGCCGGGCTTTTGTGGGCGGGCTGGGCCGGGCTTTCATGGGCTTAATCGGGCCGGGCCTATGGGCCGGGCCGGGCTTCAAACACCTAAGCCCAAGCCCGGCTAAAACCCAAGCGGGTCGGGCCCTCTCAAAGCCCATAACGGGCCGGGCCGGGCTTTTTTTCAATGGGCCGGGCGGGCCCCGTAAGCCCATGAGCCCGCGGGCCAAATGATGAGGCCTACTTTTACCCCTCATTTTGACGGATAATTTGACAGAGTTGGACGGTATGACCTAATTGCAACTTATTGTCTAATTAAAGGACTAAATTGCCATAAAAGTTAGTTGACAGATCCAATTGCAATTGGGGCCATAGTTTAAGGACGTCTCCAGTAATTAACCAAAAAAAAAAAGATCAGGATATGAGATTGTTAAAATTGAAAAGATATGTACTAACATGTCTTAAGGGTGTAACCACATGGTACTAAACTATAATTAACCCTTAATTTTTTTTTCTCACTAAAAGTATGACAAACTGAACTTCTTATTAAGGATAGATATCGTTAACATAAAATCCATTGCTTAAGGATAGATATCGTTAACATAAAATCCATTTTTATTCTATACATTATTAATTATATATATATAAAGCAAAATGCAGAGAATTGTGAAACATTCAAAATACCAGAAAATGCCCTTGGTTAATTCAAACATTAAGAATTAAAATTATTAATTAAATGAGGATAATATGGTAAATTCACAATTAAAAAATTAAATTTAAAAACAAAATCAGATAATGGATCCTACTTTTATGGAAAATAACTACCTATTTTTTCTTTTCTTCATTCTAAAAACACAAAAAAAAACAAAAAACCAATTGGCACATGCGTGAGCGTGTGGCAAGGGGCTAGTATATATAAATCAAAAGTCAGAGAATGGTAAAACATTCAAAATACCAGAAAATGCCCTTAGTTAATGCA
This sequence comes from Prunus fruticosa, assembly GCA_018703695.1. NCBI lineage: Eukaryota > Viridiplantae > Streptophyta > Magnoliopsida > Rosales > Rosaceae > Prunus > Prunus fruticosa. Next base: position 26,909,797 of record CM031922.1, on the reverse strand, counting down.
AAAATTAAGAATTGAAATTATTAATTAAATGAGGATAATATGGTAAATTCACACTTTTCTCATATTAAATGAAATTAAAATTAAAAGAAAAATTAGATAATGGATCACAACTACCCATTGTCTTTTTTAATTCTAAAATAAATTTCAATTTTTTTTTTAAAAAAAGCCTCTCACAGGTGCAGATGCGCATGCGGAGAGGCTAGTATATATATAAAGCAAAATATAGAGAGTGGTAAAATGTTCAACATTTTTGAAAATACCCTTTGTTAATTAAAAAAAACACCAAAACAAAAATATCCAATATAAATGGGGCAAAACAGTCAAATGTAGCCAATAAACAAAACTAAAAACAAATTGAAAAGAATAAATAACAAAATGTCATGTTGCCAGAAGTAAGAAAAGAAAAGCACACGTTCTTTGAGTGAAATATTCAAGAAAATTATAATAAAACATGGTGTGATTAGAGCATCCACAATCATGCTCTCTATTTTTTAGTTAAAATTTAGCTAAAAACACTAGAAAGCTATTTTAGGAGCTCTCTATAAAATTTCAACTCTAACCATACTCCCTAGTTTAAAGTAATCATAAATGTTTTTAATAAATTTTAATTCAATTTTTGAACAAAGCGTAGACACAAAAGCAATAATAAAAAATAGTTGGCATTAAATAAATACTTAAAATAATATTAAATACAAAAGTATTTAATTATAGGGAGTCACTGTTACATTACACTAGCTTTTCTTCATGCACTTCCACATGTGAGAGGTCTTTTTTTAAAAAAAAAAACTATATTATTTTTGCAATTGTATTTTTCTAAATTCCTGTTAATATCTGACTTTCTTTTGATAGGATTGATGTCACTTGCATGTCCAATTTTGAGACTTACTTTTGTTTTCATCAATTATTCAAACTTAAAGTTTCTAATATCAATAGAATATGAATCGTCTTAGCTCCTAAAATTCATTAGACTATCCTCCTAGAGGCATTTTATAATCAATCACTACGTGCGACTTACAAAGTTTTATTTTTTATTTTTGCAATAGTATTTTTCTAGATGGTCGTCTTAAAAGTTTTTTTTTTATCACCTGTATTTTCTAGATGTTCTTCTCAACAGTTCCTTCATTTTCTTTTATTGAGCGTAAACTATTGAGACAAATATCTAAGAAAATAAAGGCCATAAAAAAACCTGTTAAGACGACCATCTAGAAAAATACAATTGCAAAAATAAAAAAATAAACTTTATAAGTCGCGCATAACGCATGTGATTATAAAAAGTCTCTCACATGCGCCGACGAAGAGGTTTAATCCTTAATAATCTCATTGTTTTGTCAATGTATTGGATGCACAATCTAACCATCATTTTCTCCGTTGTTATTAAAGATGAGGTGACAGCATTATTTCATCAGATTAAATTGCTATTAGTACTAAATATTAATCTTGCTCACCTTCCTCCGTTAATTTTTTCTCAGATCAGATTAACATGCTAGAGATCCACCTGATTAGTTATTTTGTAAACTTCCTTCCACGCAGTCAATATAAATTGCAAGCCATAAATTATTTTATTTATTTATTTATTTGGTCAGAAAGCCATAAATTATTAATGCTACATTTCTGTTGTAATATTACATCTCTAACCATGATTTGACACGTTCAAATGTGGAATCCTACATGCAAGAAGGTAACCCCACGTTACCTTATTACATGTAACTGGCTAGAAGCCTAGAAAGTGTTCAAATTTGAAACAACTCCAAGTACAAAAACACCTTTGATATGACCCAGTTGAGCCCCTACTTTAACAATCCTCCAAATTTAGTGGCATGGACAAATTTAGCAGAAGAACCGCACTGTTTCTTTTCTGGTTCATCATCGTCTCGCTTCAGATTCCGTCGACGATCGGGGAAGGACAACAACAGGTTGAGAAGAATGAGCAGGAGCAGACTACATTTGGAAAAACAATGCAAGATACAATCTATGTGCTCTATGATACAATTTCTGTCCTGCAAAAGTCTCATCAAAATGCCTGGGACAAAGTCAAAACCATCATAAGTGATATGCAATTGCAATTTTCCCCTCCAAATCTAGAGTAAGTGCTTCTGTTGCAAGTTTGCTATTTTCATGAAAAACTAGCAACAAGTTCACCCCATCTTTTCAAAGATGGCATTTCTTTTCACATGGAATTTTAGAAAAATAGCACAAAATTGCGGCGCTTAAGGTATTCGGTTTAATGTGTGGCAACCCTATGCACCCCAATTTTGTTTTACAAAATGTCTTAAGTTTGCTGCCAAGTTTCTCAAATTGCTTTATCAGTTTCAGGGGTGCAGATGAGGCAGATGGAAAAGGTAGCGCTGGTGGTGTTGGGATGGGAGAGAAATTGAAAGAGGCAGCTCACAAGAGTTTTGAAACAGGCAAACACACAGTTGAAGAATCCGCTAAATCAGCTGGCGAAGCAGTGGGAGAGACAATGCATAAGACAGCAGAAAAGGTAAAGGAAAAGGTCTCTCATGAAGAGCCCCATGCAGAGCTTTAAGAATTTTTTGATGCTTAATTCGTAAAGTTAAGGCTTTTTTGGCTTAAAGATTTGTTTCATTGTAAACTTGTATCAATCTGCATTCAGTCAGTTTGATAACTTTATGTCAAAATGGAGAGTTGTGAAGCATTCAGCAATAAGCAAATCAATGATCTCACATTTGACCTTTTCTTTGAAATAATTAAAGACAGACTTTCTTTATTAAAAAGCCTAACACATATGATCATGAAGTGTCCAAACTTCCTTCGTGTTAGTGCTCTCGAAAGGCCTTGAAAGGGCCAAAGTCTTCAAGTGAGAAATTATCCTCCTCACAGAGCAACAATTTCACTAGTTCCATTAACCATTTGCAGACAAAAGTAAAACCAAAATAAATGAGAACAAAACATTTAGGGATGCTAAATTCAATGTCATCTAAACCTAATAGATGCACAAACATTGGCTTTGCAATATGACTATTATGCTTGAGTGTAAATACCTGATATCAAGCCCCCCAGCGAGCCAAACAAGCTCAAAGAAACAAGCAACTAAATCGACATCAGTTGCAAGCTCAAAGACAAGAAAGCACCTTATATGCTGAACGCCAGAGATATAACAAAGTTAATTCAAAAAATCAACAATCAAGTTTGTGCCAGAAATCAGCCTTAAGAGCAATCAAGCACAAAAATTTAGTCCAAACTTCTTAAAATCGATATCCGATAATCGGAGAATATGTCACAAAATGATAGTATCCAACACTATGATAACTCGACTTGTAATACACATTCCTCTTTTAAGTTGAAAAAAAATATACTAAGAATAACTGGAAGAAGAGAGTTTTAGACATTCACTCTGGCATCTCCGAAGGCATATGTCATTCCAGTTAGGTACTTGATGTTGGTTTACGCAAACAGTGCGTGCACATGCATCAGCACATGCATCCAACTCCGACACACCACATACAGTGACACAAGTATCAGGAATTGGGTCCTTTGAGAATGCACCTAGCTTTTTCAGCATTCTCTTGGATGTACATACCCTCTCACAGACAAAAATCTCATCAGAATTCTTCTCTCTCCCCCTGGCACTCTTTAATCTCTGCTCTTCAGCGCGCCTTTTCTTCACTCGAAATGCTTGTCCTGCAACCACTGCGGGGATCGCAGCTAATAGGGACCACCACACTTCCACCATCACCAATGCAAGGTCAACCTCTTCTTTAGCAGTCTTTAACTCAAATAGGACATACAAGGAACTTAGTTATCCATTTAGTCATCACTAAACTGCCAGCATATATTTCATACAATTCTACAGGTCATTTCGGCGTAAATTCACTGACTATAAGTCTATAGTATAATCGAAGTCAATAAATTGGATACATGGTGAAAGAATCCTTGATTTACATGTAACTCATACAACATCACAGTTTTCAGTAAACACAAATTTTTCTTAGAAAGAATGGAGGAAAACTGTAAACCAAAGTTTAACAAGTTGTTAATTATCGAGATTCGACACGATACTAACCCAACCTTGAGAGAAACTAACCAACATTTAATCTCACACAAACATTTTCTGGGATTTAAACGCTGAACTCCAATAATATTTATGCACAAATAACAGAGGCTGTTTCTTTGAGACTCAACAACACCACCAATTAACAATTATCCCAAAAATAAAGGAAAAGAAGAAGAAAGAAAAACTACCACATTGATGAATCAAAATAACATGAAGCAGACTAAAAGGACTAAATCTCACACACCCAAAGCTTAAACCCAATTTGTTTGTTTTTTGTTTTGTTACACTTTTTCTCAGAGACTACAAATGTTCTCAGCTAAAGCATAATAGCGAACTTCACTGAAAATGGTTAAGAATCAATGGGAAATTCAAAGGAAAAACAGAACCCTTGAAGCTTTGAAATTGTTCGAAGAAGTAGAGCAGGAAGAAGACGAGTTGGAATATTTTAGTATGAACAGTTGGTTTAGGGTTTTGAAGACGGTTCTGGGTTTGGGAAGCATACCTGATATTACGACGACGCGTCTGCTCTTCTGGCCTGAGAGTTTGAGGGAGAGAGGAGAGACAGACAGACAGACAGAGACAGAGTATGGTCTGGGTAATTAAGTTGGAGGCTGGACTTGGGCTAATTGAAAGGGATAGCCCAAACATTTTGGTGGAGGTTTTTTTTTTGGCTTCCTACTTTTTTGTGTTTTTATTTCTTTTATATTTTTTTGCTATACAAATTATGTTGGGGAAAAGAGAAATTGAACCTAAGACCTCGAGTACAAAAAATAATGCTCCACTTGAGCTACAAGCTCTTTGCACTTTGTTGGCTTTTTTTTTTTTCTATTTGATCTTCAATTAATTAACAAAAAAGCTTCTTAAATATATCTCAGCAATCAGAAAAAGGAAAAAGAAAAACTTCCAAAATAATCACTTCTTACCCAATTTCAATTCCACATCCAATTAGGTATTTCTAAGTAAATACCTTATTTGTGACACAAGTAAAAACTTACTCAAATCCAATTCAACCTCTAATTTGGGTAACTTGCTCCCTACTCTCTCCATATATATACCACCACCAAGACGAACACCTCTTCCTACATAAACAAACCCACCTTTTTACAGGGTACGTTAAAAACCTCTCTCTCTCTCTCTCTCTCTCTCTCTCTCTTGATTCCACAAGTTCGTTCTACTCTTGATTTTTTGTGGGATCTCTGGTTTTTTTTTTGCCCTTGTTCAGAAAACCAGTACTCAGCTTTGATTGAAAAATTAGATTAATTAGCAAAACTTGAAAACCAAGCACCACAACCCTTCTACTTTGAAAATTTGGTTTTAATGCTATAGAAAGAGTTTCTTTGTTTCTCACGTAATAAGTTCTATCACATTAAGCTACCTAGAGAAGAACAGGATACAATTCAGCTACTAGATTCTTTCAGTTTAATTCAAGTAAATTGGGTGAGATACAGTTTTGAGTTATAATTGTGTCGTCAATGTGGAAAATTGAATGAATGTCAGTTTTTTATTTTTATTTTTTAAATTTGCAACACTTTGCTTGAATGAATGTCAGTTATTTCATATAATTTAATTCTTCTGTTCTTGTTATTGCTCTTCCTAACAGAGATTTGAAGCAAATAAGACAAGGAAAGAAACCAGCAATCCAACGATGAAGAAACAAAGCAAGAGCAGCAGCAAGTATGTGCCACGACAAGCATCAACAAATATTCAAACAAAACCACCACTTTCTCCTTCTCCACCTCCTCCCCCTCCAAATTCAACCTGGTCTCCATGGATGGATGGCATTACCAAGGCAGAGTCTAAAGATGAGAAAGATAAGATTGATGCTTACATAAACTATGCCCTCTATGATCCAAAGAAACACTTCGCTGTCTACTCTCCAACGAAGATTAGACGATTGCCAATTTTTATAGCCTCGTAAAGTTTTGATCAAGGAAGATTAGGAATTCAAACTCTGGACATTTTTCAACATTAAAAGGGCCATATGATATTAGATATAGATATTATGCTAATCTACACAATCGTAACTATTTAAGATGTTAGGTGATACGTTGTAACTTCAATTAATAGTCCCAATTAACCACTTTTTTTTTTTTTTTTTTTTGTGGGTTGGGAAATTCTGGGATTGCATTTATAATTAAGCAAAAAACACCACTAGTCACAAATGGATATTTCAATAATGGAGCATCTAACATAAAAATTAAGACAATCTAGGGCTCCTCCATGATCACACAAGATCGAAGAACTCTAGCATAGACATCCGAGCTAAGAGAGCAAACTCATAATAACAAAAAAATAGATAAAACTTGTAAAAACCAAGCCATAATAATACAAATTAAACTCTCACAAAGGGTGGAAAGTTCTCACAAAGGAGAGGTGAAAAACTCTCACAAAAGTAGAGGTGAAAACTATATAGAAAACCCAAAGAGTCCATGCTTATTCCAAACATAAAGAAACCATAAAAAAGATGGTGGTAAGATCTGACACCGAAACGTAGGTGGAGATCCGATGTCGAGACGCATTCGCCTGTGACGAGTGGAGGAAAATCATTACAACACAAATAGGGGAAAACCTTATGTCTCTGAAAATTGAGGAAAAGGGGAGAGGGGAGGAGAGTGACTTCCTCCCCCTCAAAATGAAAATAACTGTAGTCCTTTTTGGGAGAGAGGGGGCTAGGGTTTTCTGCCACTTTACACCAAACCACCACTTTTTCTTTACATGCATCTCTTCTTTGATTTCCCTTGATGTATGAATTGATTGGATCAACAATTAAAATTATGTTTACCATTGTTTGATTAGCTATGCACACGAAGGCTCTTAATATATGATATCCATCTTTATTTCATACCTGGTATTCCTGTAAGAATGTCTCATCATTCCAACTTTGATCTTAAGTTTGTGGTGGTTGAACTGGAGAAATAGGCCATGGATTTAGGGAAACTAAAACCATTGGAATTATCATCCGAACCAATCAAGATAAACAACTTGGACATAATCTGTCGTGAGACCAAAGCACTGATCTAAAGAAGAGAAGACTTAATGCCCTTGCTATTTCTCTTGTTTCTTGGGCCGCCTGCACTTTTTCAACAAATCCATAAATAAATTGATTAATACACATGATGCTCTTTTTGTAGAGATAAAATCTTGGCAAGCACTATTCCCTCATAAAACAATAACTGTCCAAAACAAGTGATCAATTTGGAAGATGTGAGGCAGAAACTAACTAAAAGTTATTGTGGGAAAGTAAAAAGGATTAGTGATTGAGCCTAATTTGTAAAGATGAAATGATCATCCATCTAATTCAGACGTGATCCGACAAAGAACTATAGAAACTGAGTAGGGCGATAATCTAGATCAATCCTTATGAAAGCAACTAGAAGACCAAAATACAATGATTTCATGTTTCTACTAATTTTGTTGCTTAAATCAGATTCCACAGCTAACTAAACCAAGCTATTCGATTTCGACCAATATCGGTTCAGTTCTTTTATGTCTTCAAATACTAGTCCCTCCTGTATAAGACCTACTTTTGTATAGCTCAGTTTGCTTGAATTTCAGAACCATAACCTGTCGTTAACAACTCAAATTGCGACACCACTTCCATGAGAAAGGTTGAGATGTGAAAGACACTAATAACCGGAACGAAATGCAAGACTCTCCAAATTAAGTGACACCATCTACACATGTGATTGGAACAGAAAAAAAAGAAAAAAGGATTCAGTTGTGTCCATGCATTCCAAGTATTCGAAAAAAAGGTATTCAACATGAACTCCTCCTGAAACATTAGACTAATTAGCATTGAGACCATTTGACTCTTTTAGGAGACTATCTGTTTACAATCAAATACAACGAGCTTTGTCAAAATCAGTATGTAAAGTTTTCACTCTTTGCCACTGTATAGTCGTTTGGATTTGAATAGTAATAACCCCATCCTATTACATTCTATTGTTATGCAAAATAGGACGATTTGAAACACATTAATTACTACCTTTTCGAAAACATTTACCGTGCGATTTGGACAAGTAAAACAACCACGATATTGTCGTCACCAAAACTTATTCTAGCCTTACAGATGTGCTGTGAAAAAGAACTTAAAAGAATAGACAACAAAAAGATCCTCGTTCAGTTTCAGGGACATTATGATCACTAATTTTTTTAAAGGAGGCTGCAGAGGGACACTGCTGTGCATACATAACAAATGAAAAAGAGATACACTCTAGCTACTTCAAAGCATTTATAGTAATTTTAAAGTGGAATACTTGGATTTTCATTCATGAGAGTAGAGCAACCATATGAGGAGGAGCTTTGAAGTAGGAAACATGCAAGATCAATTTATTTGTTGGTTATGAAGCATCTGTGGAGGAAGCACTTGTAAAATATTTCAATTTAATGTTGGTAATGTAAACATTCTGGTTAAATTTATCAATTTAATGTATTGAAGAAGTAGAAATATTTCATCATTTGTTCCTTACTAGCTTCTTTCACAAGGCAACTGACTACACCTTGACTGCTCTGGAAATTACTACACCTTGAATCCATAGTTCCTTATTGCTTCAACTAATTACAAAGAAATCAAGCAAGATATGCCTTAAACAAACTTTTCTCATAATTCAATAAACCTTAAAAAAAATAAGTCCGTAGATAAAGAAACTAGAAACTTGATCTCTTTTGCCACTACTCACTAAGAGTTCGAAACATCATTCAGAAAACTCTCCAGTATTTATGACTCCCTAAACTAGGGAGTATGATTGGAGTTCAAATTTTATAGAGAACTTCTAAAATAGCTTTTGTGTATTTTTAGCCAAATTTTAACTAAAACATAGGGGAGCATGATGGTAGATTCTCAAGACTATAAAGCGGGTTAAAACATTGAAACGGTCATAGCTGCAAGATTTTATTAAGACTAATCCAACGATTGAGTGCCCCATCCCCCAAATAACACTATTGGAGGGATTCCGTAAATAATTTTATTTGAGGGACACCGTTTAGCAACTTGACGGAACTACGTAGTGGGCTACATTGGGTTGTAGCCCCAGGTAGCTTTCTGCAAAAATATATATATATATATATATATATATATATTATAAACCTATAAAGCAGCCCACTGTAGCTTCTTGAAAAGAAGAAAAAAAAATTAACCTATATATAGCCCATCAAGTGACTGGGCCCTCATCTTGAGTAGCATCATAGCGGTTTCCTCGTAATGGAGTTTGCAAGTTTGACTACAATTATAATGAAATCCTAGTATCCTAGTTGGTCCCACCACATAATGAAGTATGATATTCTGTTTATAAAAAAAGGATATATGTGATATTTATCGAAGTCGATCTCATCATCAATACCCATAGCTAAAGTCCTTATCCCTAATTCTAAAGTTTTAATTTTTTTAATTTTCTCAAGGATCAGGGCACAACTTCAATAGATACACTTAGAATTATGTTGTTGAACATATATTCATTTTGATAATATGTATTTTTTATTACATTTAATATGTACTTGTTTTATGTTAAAGTTGATTGAAAATTAGTTAATGAAGCTATGAATTAACATAACTTATATGATTTAATATATACTTTTATTTTAACTAGCCCACAAGTTGAAAAATTCCTAGTTCCTCCCTTGCCCTTTAGGGCACCGTACACTTTTTTTTTTTTAACGATCCAAGCCATCTATTTTTCAAGTCTTCATTCATAGATCATCCTTGCAAAAAATCAAACAAATTGAAAGTCATTAAGGCATCTAATTGCAAGCAACAAAATAGACGAATACGGTGTTTCAAGAAAAGAATAAAATAACAATCATATAATTGAGTGGTCAAATGGTTTCAGATTCAAGTGAATTTTTGCAAAAATGATCTTTGAGTGAATATCTAACAATTAAATGATTCGGATCATTGAAAAACAATGTGTGGTAGGCCCTATACGGGTGTCCCTCAAATAAGCTCATTTAAAAGATCCCTCAATTGAAGCTCATATATATGTATATATAATATATATATATATATACAGTTCCCCTTCAATTGAGGGATCCCTAAAATAATGTTCAGTCTTTGTGAGACAAACATACATTTTACCCTCTGCAAAAACACTTAAAACATTTTACCATAGCCCAACCCTAAACCCTAGAATAAAGCCACTTTGGACATGACCCGATATACTGGACCAATATTCTAACACCTCAAAGCCTTCATTACAAGCTCACGTTACCAAGCTCAACGATGTAACTTCGTTGTGTTAAGTTTATAAAGCGTATTGTTGGACATCAAACAATCGATTTGGGATAAGTTGCACTCGCTCTTCCCCCGTAAGCTAAGATATTGGCCTTCAGATAATGACTTGACTTTTTAGGTCTATTTGGAAGCTCAAAATTTAGTCCATAATTAATCAATTTGTATTTTTGAATACCAATTTTTAGGGAGTTGAGCTTGCATTGTTGGCAGAGGATCATCAAAGAAAGGTTGCAAAAGGAAAAATATTTGAATTTGGAACAAAAAGTGGCCAACCAATGTGTCAAATTTTCCAGGTCAACGGGACGAGGGCCCACTCCAACAACACCGAGACTTGCCCCACTTAACCACATGCACAATCCTCAGGTATGGGGTTTTATCACAAAAAGCCTCGGTATTAGTTAGAGTGGGGTATTTCTATTTAAACCACTATTTTTCCTTCCCTCTGTCCGATGTGGGACAATTGGTTTCCAACACTCCCCCGCACGTGAGACCCCATTTTGTGGGTCACACGTGGAGATCCACACATCGGCAACCACGTGGAGCCATGTAGGGACTCACCCATCGCGCGGGGCCAAACGGGGACCCACCCATCACGTGACACCTTTGGCCTACGTGGAGCCAAACGGGGACTCACCCATCGAGCGGGGCCAAACGGGGACCCACCCATCACGTGGCAAGTACGGGCCCGCAACCTGCCTCTGATACCATGTCAAAACATAGAGAATATTGAGAGTAGAGAGTGGAAAGTGTAGAGAGAATGAGAGTTGTAGAATTTTCTGATTTTTCACTTATGCTTTCATTACTTACAATCAACACATATATATACAAATTCCTAAGACATTAGTCATGCCCCTCAAGTTAGGCAACCAACCTAGTTAGGCAACCAAACTAGTTAGGCAACCAACCTAGTCAAGCCCCCCAAATATTGTAGGTGCCAAACATTAATTGACTACATAATTAACACATTAATTGACTACATAATTAACACATTAATTGACTACATAATTAACACAATGGCCTGCCTATGAAAAAAGTTTGATCTGTCGATTATTTTCTCTCAGTTTTCATGTTTTTCTTGCTCATAAATAATTTTGTTGAACTCTTGATTGAAAAATTAGATTAATTAACACAACTTGACAACCTTAATGTAGTTCTTCTGTGAATTACTTCATGCAACAATATAGCTACCCTTGACACATTAGATTTGGTCAAACATCCAAAGTAATTTTCTGAAAAGAAAAGAGGACAAAGATGGCATTCAACAATGCAAGTGGCTTGTAGCTATTGTACATCTGAGGTGCTACGTTCGATTCCTCCCTCCCTCAGTATTGCTTGTGTACAAAATAAATAAATAAACGGCCTTCAAAAATACTATGTCCTTCAACAAAAATTGGCGAACTAAGAGAGCTTCATAATTCAGTTAACAACTCACGAACTGTCTGATCAAACATAAATGGATTTTCAACCAATTTGTTATTCGTCATATAAACACCGTTATACATGTAAATTTTACCAAGGAAAAATGTATTTGAGTATTTTAAAGGGTAACTTGCATACCAAATTATAGGTCTTTCACTACGGGGGCAGTGCAAACGAAGCTTTTCACTTGCTGCACGGATACAAATTCTACAAGCCTCTTTGCCCATTCCGTAAGTCACATGCCAAAATGAAGTCCAGCATTGAGCTAACCCATACACAAACTGATTTTGTGGTGTAGCTTTGATCTGCATAAAGCCAATTTGATAGGAATGCCATGGGGACAATTGAGATAAATGTACTAGTAACTTGTTCAATTCAACCCCATAAGTCCCATCGGCAGAAAATTCTTGCTGATTAAAACAGTTATATGACTCAAAAAGCACCAAAGGTTGCATGAAGAAACAAAGAAAAAGATGAAACACTAAGATAGATTAATGCTCTTGATCAAAACATTCCAATGGATTTTGTCGTAGATTCAATTTAGTATAACTACAAATTATAACGTTGTTGGTATTTGTTTTGCAATTTGTATATTTTGCTTTTCATTAAATTTGCAGTCTATATTGATATAACATGCTGGATGTATATGTATAAATTGGCCAACTTATCCCAAAATGGGTCATGCATTTTATTCGTTAAACAATAGAAAAATAAATAAATAAATTTATTGATGTCTTCTTAAGACAAAGTGATGGGGTGGGTAAATTTTTGTAGCATTGTGTATGGTTTATTAAGGTAATGCATTGCATTTGTTCTGATTATATGTAAATATATATATATATATTATATTTAGCTTTGTGCATAATTGATTAGGTAATACATTGCATTATTTGTAATTTTGTAACAAAAATATTTAACTTTTAGTATATAATACATTGTCTTTGACTCCTCCCCTCTCTTTCCCTCCCCTTAGAGCACTTTGATCGGTTCATAATTGTATATCATTTTGTACCCTTCTAGCTTATGATTTGGTTATGTTTTTGAGTTAAACTTGTGCTTTTAATCCTTTTTGTGTGTATCTTTCAGTTAATTGAGATTTAGGTAATAATGATGGCTTTGGATAGGAAATGATGCAATCCAAGCATGTGAAGGGGCTGATTGGCATATGAGGAATATGAGCTTAAAGACAAATTCATTATGGCTACAGCCCCCTGCCAGTCCAGTTCCGTAGGTCATAATACAAGCTTTGTTTCAGCAACTTACATAGCTCGAATGAGGCCATATTCTTCATGAAAGTTGTTCCAATGTGTGTGTACTATAACATATCCAAAATTCAGCCCCATTGGATAAATCTGGAGTCCCTTTCCTAGCAAACACTGAACCATGCTCAGGATGGATCTTATCAGCGCGGAAAATGAGTTATAAATTTGTTTCGCCCTTAACTTCTTCCTCCGACCTTGGATTGGGCCAATACTTGTGTGGCTGGAAAGATGACATTCTGAACTTCAAGTTGGAGTGCTTAAAGTCCTAATTTGATTAAGATAAGCCCAAGTTGTAAGCCCTTGAAGTTGCTGGTCATGCTGACCTCAGCATGTGCTGGTTGGATGCTTGGTCATGGTGAGCTAGGCATGAGCTATCATTTCTGGTTGGAAGCTTGGTCATGGTGACATGAAGATGACCTAGGGCTGCTAGTGGGATTAATTGGTGAAGTGCATCAACCATTCAAGATTTTCTATTACAAGTGCATCAACCATTTTAGATTTTATAATTCAAGTGTTGTATGCATTAGCCATATTGAATTCAGATTTTTCACTTCCCCTAGGCCTATAAATAGGGAAGTTCTCTATGCTTGTAAAAACACCCCAAGGGGGGGAGCTCTCAAGCACTTCTCTAGAGCTCCCTTCCCTTATCTCCCTCAAATTCTCTTAGTTTCCCTTTGTAGTTCTCAATTGTTGTAATAAGATCATTCTACTAAATTTTCTTTCTTCTAAATTCTCAAACATCTCTCTATTCTCTTTCAAATTCTCTAAAGTCTCCATGTCTCAAACACTTCACAAACACCTTTCTCTCCCTTCCCTAAGTTCTCAAATTCTCCAAGTTCATAAACATTCTCCAAGTTCTTAACCACTTTCTTCCAAATTCTCAAAGTCCCCAAACACTTTCTCTTCCAAAATTCTCAAAGTTCCCAAACACATTTTCTTCCAAAATTCTCCAAATCTCTCAAACACTTCTCCCCTCTCTAAAGTTCTCAAACACTTTCCTTCCTTGCTCAAATGCTCTTGTTAATGTTCTCTTAGTTGTAATTTATTTTTTTCTTGTAATGTACATTCTTTCTTCTTGTTTTGTTTCTTTTGTTTTCATTTTTGTTTTGTGTAGGAAAATTGAATTGGATCATTCAATCACCAATCCCTGTGGAATCGACCTCGCACTTACATATGCTAAACTACCAACGGTTCGTGCACTTGCGAGTATCACAAGTTGAGGATGCAGTTGAACCCATTTTGGTGCAGCTGAATCTACACAACAAGTTTTTGGCGCCGTTGCCGGGGATCGGTAACATTGTTTTATTCTATTTGGTTTTCCTACTTTTTATTTTTATTTTTTGTATATAACTGGACAGTTTCATGTTTTAAAGTTAATGAGGTTAATTGACAAGTTGTGTTTGTAGTCCAACGGACAAGGACAATTGCCTGACAAGCAAGAGAACTGGGTTTGAGTCCCAGCTTACACAACACCCAAAAACAAAAAGGTTCAAGTAGCATGTTGATTATTTCTAGTTTATGGTTTCATTCACTTGCGCTTAATTAAATATCTTGTTCAAGTTTACATAAACACCATATGACTCTTGGACTGATTAGTGAATGAATGGGTAGATATTGAAGACAAACACCATGTTTAAATTCTACTTGGTTCTCTATTGTTCTTCTTGTTCTTAATGGGTTCGGAATTTGTGTTTAGACTAAACACCATAGCTAAATGTTTTTTCTGAATACTTGATTAAAACCACACACCATATGGATAATCATATTTGAGAAAGAACGAACTTCATAAGCTAGTTTGATTTACTTTGCTGCTTATTACTTTGAAGCATGAAATTGGACGTGTGTTGATTTTCCTTTCCATTCTAGTTTTTATTTCCTAATCCTTTAATTATGTTTCAAGTTTTCTGTGTTTGTTTTAGCAAGTAATGTCAGCTTAATAAAAATGGAGAGAGATGGTAACCTCAATCATAAGAATGGGGAGTGTGGAGCAGTGGGAGAAGTCGCGACCTCCAAATGCATCACGCTCGACCTAATCGCTTCAAGGGGGAGTATTCCAATCCTTTCTCTTTAGTTGTTTTGTTATTATTTCAGTAATTTTAATTTTCTATTTCTTTTATTAAAAAAAATTAAAAAGATTTTTTATATGAGCTGACTTATGGTAACTCCAGATGAGCTTCTCCGTCAAATCCAGTGTCTAGGAGTTCTTTAGGCGACACCTTCGGTGTCTAAGAAGTTTGGGTTTTAAGTGGGACCTTTGTGACCCCTCCAACCTTTCCCGGATCCCCTGGCTGTGTTTTCTGAGGCCCTTAACTGGTCATCAATGAGTTGCTTGTATATTTGTGTGTTTTAAAAACAAAACAAAACAAAACAAAACAAAATAAAAAAAAAAAATAGAAATTTGAGTTTTTATTTATTTTCCTTGTAAATTGCAATTTGGAACTTCTTCTTTTTTTTTCTTTGTGTGGTCAGTTAGTTGTTAATAAATTTAAATTAAAAAAAAATCAATTTGGAACTTCTTTGTTTTCTTTTTTTTGTTTTGTTAAGTTAGTTTATGTATTTATTTACGTGGTGTGGTTAGTTAGTTTATTTCTGAGTGTTAAAAACATATTTTTATTTCACTTCAAACACTGCATTACAAACAAAGTTTTAAAAAAAAAAAGTTTAAAAGTTAAAAAAAAAAAAAAAACATTCAAGTAAAAATAAAAATAACATCTTCATCATCTTCATCTTCATCTTCATGGCATGCCTCTGTTATCTCTTACTTGCAGAATCTGCAGCAGCTCCACATGGTCCTCATTTTTTCTCTGCAGTGCTTCCACGTGTTGATTGGCACAGGAGAGCCGCTTCTGCAAGTCCGCCACCATAGCTTTCAAGGAAGCGACTTCCTCGCTCAGCGCGGCACACTCCCGTGTTCTTGCCAGCAATCGCATGCCCAAGTTGGTAGCCGAGACCGCATGGAGCACCGTTAAGTTGTGGGACTCCTCCACTGCTGCCTTGTCAGACCTCTTTGCCACATGCAGATGATCTGTCGATGTGAGCTTGCTGCCAATCATGCCTTCCAGGCAGCACTTCTCTGTTCGGCACCGCCTCAGAAAAGTTCGGTATTGCCTCAGCAAAGTTTGAGGCCGTACCGTGATGATATGTGGAGTTTGGGAAGACATGGTTTGTAGGAGCCCTTATCTGCGCATTCGGTGGCGCAAGGGACAATTCAAGGTTGAGATCATCAAGGTGAGCGCATGAGGATGCCATTGTTTTGTTTCTGAATTTTTTGATGTTTTTCTTTGAGTTTTCAGGAAGAAATGCTGGGTATCATCCGCTTGAAGAGGTGTGGTTTAAATAGACATATGCTGATGAGGGTGCCAACACCATTTCGGATTTCCCGGGCATGCTCGACCTAATTGCTTCAAGGGGGAGCACATTTACTTTACTTTTCTTTTTTTTATTTTCTCCGTGT
Organism: Prunus fruticosa; assembly: GCA_018703695.1. Taxonomy (NCBI): domain Eukaryota; kingdom Viridiplantae; phylum Streptophyta; class Magnoliopsida; order Rosales; family Rosaceae; genus Prunus; species Prunus fruticosa. Next base: position 26,893,421 of record CM031922.1, on the reverse strand, counting down.
TTTTCTGGTGTTTAATATTTTTGCCCGTTACTTTCATTTTCTAGAGCTTTGTGTTTTTGCTTTTCCCTTTCGGCTATCATCTTTAGTTTATTTTAGTTAGGAAACTGTGCTTTCTTTTCCGTTTGTCGTCTTTGTTTGATTTAAGTTTGGGGAAGTGTGTTTTCCTTTTTCTTTTTATTTTATTTTATTTTTCTTTATTCATTGTTTTTCTTTTTAATTTAAAATTAACTTGTTTTTTTTGTTTGACAGGTTTCTTAAGAATTTGGTTGGAAGAAGAGATAAAATTAAAGATGCGTCTTGGACACCTGGTGCAAGAATCCCATCTCTTCTTTTAAATTCTTGTTTGAATTGTGTGTTTATTTCAGTTTTTATTTAATTATGTAGTATAATTTAAAACTCATAGGATATTCTTTGAAGGAGCTAAACTTTTGGTAACTCCAGTGAGCAACCGCAGTCTATACAGTGTCTAGGAGTTCTTTAAGGCGACACCTTCGGTGTCTAAGAAGTTAGGGTTTTAAGCGGGACCATTGTGACCCCTCCAACCTTCCCGGATCCCCTGGCTGTGTTTTTCTGAGGCCCTTAACTGGTCATCCATAAGTTTTTCTCTTAAAAGAAAAAGCAGTTACTTGTGTGTTTACTTAACTAAAAATAAAAATGCATGTTTGGGTTTTCATGTTTTTGTTTGATCGTCATTCTTTAAATTTAAGGTAATTCATGTCTTTGAGATAACATAACTTTTTATTTCCCAAATTAAAAAAAAAAACATACATTTTAAAATTAAAAAAAAAAAAAAAAAGCTGAAATCATTTCTTCTTGGCGCTCGGTGTCTCGACCATAGGAGCTTTTAGTTTGGCCCTCTGGCTGTCCTCTTCGGGGCTTCACGCACAGCTTCTTGGGGCTCATCACTTGAGCTCCCAAAGATCGCAATCTTAGCTTCAGGTATAACTTTTCTCGCGATCTGGTTTCTTGCGTTTACCCGGTCGGTCTAGGTCTTCCAGCTGTTTTCGCATGTCGCGAGAGTACAACTCTACAATCTTTGTTAGGTTTTTATTCTCGTCCCGCAACACTTCTAGCTGGTGTCGATTCACCTCCACTATCCTTGACCGCTCCCTTTTCAAGCTTTTTATAGCACTCTGACACTCTTCAACCATACTGTGCTCCGCCGCCAACTGACCTTTCAGCACCTCTACCTCATGGGACTTCGCAAGTAGGCGATGAACCAAACTTGCGACACATGCTGGACTCTCTGCATGCTCAGTGCCAGGGCATCACTCATGACCCGGTTGTCATCCCTTGTCCCGAACACACGTATATCTTTAGGAGTCACCAAATTTCTGCCAACTCCAATGGCAACATCGTTGTCCAGGAGTATTGAGTCATTGACGGTCACAGGCCCCGTGCGGAGGCAAAGTAGGGCATCCATACTGGTGCTCCTGCTTGGCCTCGTGTTTGAGTCGGTGGAGCTAGGTTGAGATCTAACGAAAATGGGTAGGAAGAAGCCATTTGATTTCTCAGTTTTTTTTCTTGCTTCTTTTCTCTTTTGGGTTTCTGAGTTTGTGTTTTTGTTTTTTCCCCCTTCTTTTTCCTTCTTATAGACATGATTTCACAAACCCTAGCCAGTGCAGCGTCTAAGCATTTTCTGAATCCCCAAGCGTTCCTCGAGTCCCACAACCTTCTCGCTTTCAAACCACACCCAACTCACTTATCACGACGTGACCTTTCTGAACGGACGCGTTCAGCAAAGTCGTCGCGCCTTTCCATGGCTCCGTAATTTCTGCTTGTGGAGTCTGCGGCGCCTCTATGCGTCGACACGTGTCTCGCCCTGTCTGTTGGTCCCTTACACTGAACCGAGACATCATGACCCATGTTTTAAAAAAATAATCCCGCTCTTTATGTTTCTAATCACGGTTCGATAGTTTGTTTTTACAAAACTAAAATAAATAAATAAATAAAAAAAAGCCGGAAATGAAAACAAATTGTGGGTCGGGTTTCACTTTAGTTTGGGTTTCTAAGTGGGTTAAATTCACCGTGGTTTGTGTTTTGAAATTGTGGGCTTTGGGCTTCAAAATATTTTTGGGTTTCAGAATTATGTGATTAGGGTTTACTGTTTTATTTTTATTTTTTTTGTTTATTTGTTTGTTTGTTTTGTAATTTTTATTTTTGTAATTATTTTATTTTATTTGTGATTTATATTTACTTTAGTACTTTTCATTTCTTGTTATGACATTGCTTGTGACTAATTTTTAAAACATTGAGGACAATGTTCATTTCTAGGTTTGGGGGTATTGGAGTTTAGCAAGTAAATTTGGTTTGTCTTAAAAAAAAAAAAAAAAAAATTATTGCTTTCTTTTCTTTTATTTTGAGTCTTGTTTTGTTTTGTTTTGTTTTTGAGTCACTTTCCGAACACATATGATGAGATTGAGATAAATGTTGCATGACTTAAATAAAAATTGAATTTTATTTATTATTTATTATTTTTCTTTTTGAAACTTTTTATTGTAGAAAAAAAAAAACTTAAAAAAAATAAAATAAAATAAATAAATTTGGCATTGTTCTAGCATGATATGTTCGAAACCTTCTTTGCACTTGCCATTTGTTTCACAATTTTCCAATTAAAGGATTTGCATGATCTAAAGAATCGTATGAAGCATAAATTAGACTTATATAACCATATAATGTGAGCTTTTGAGCCTTGTGCTTCATTTCATGAGTGTTATACACATACTCTTATTTTCTTGTCATCAAAGTTGTTGTTTGATCTCATTATTCATTGATTTGGTTGAACACTTAAAAGTCATTCATTCTTTTGCAATTTGATTTCATGACATTTAAGAAATGATATTAAGGCCACCTTTGGATCGTTTGTGCCTTTCAAGCTAACCTTATGCATGCTTAAGCATGATTTTCCATTGTTAACCATTTTGAGCCTACATGTAAACTTTTTTTTTCATTTTACCAATTGCAATTCCTAGCTTTAGCCCGAAAAACAAGAATTTACCTTTCTAAGGAACTCATGAGCTCTAATTCGGATGTGTTTTTCATGCTAAGTTTGGGAAGGGATATTACATTTAAAAAAAAAATTATAGAACTTCACACAATTGGTGAAAGAAAAGAGAAAAGTTCTGATTAAGTGGTGGTTGAATGAAATTTCATTTTTGGGCCTTCAAAATAAGTTGGTGTTTGTTCAATTAAAGGAAAGGAGTATGAATCATTGTAAATGAAGGTATAAGGAGTTTTGATCATGTAAAAAAAAAAAATCTAATCGTGATGATTCGAAGTCTTGTAAACAATTATTTTATGCTCTTACATTGCGAGTTCCTTGGACTTTGTATTATCCATACCTTTCATTTCTTACTCACCTTACACCCTTGGCCCCATTACAACCTATACTAAAGACCTAAATTGATCTTAAATGTCATGTGGTTGAATTGCATTCATTTTTCTACTTTTAAGTGTTTGGCATCCTTCTTGAGATCATTTTAATGCAAGTTCTTCATCTTTTTTTTTCGAGTTAAGTCCTTATGGTTTAACTCTATTCTCATGTTTATAACTGAGTGTTGCATTATAGCCCTCTTCTGAGTGATTCATTTGTGAGAGGACAACTTTGGTGAGATTTGAAGTTGAATTTGTGCTTTGTATGATTTTTGAAATTGTGTGAAAACTAAGATTGGGGAATTTGTTGCATTTGGCTATCACACTACCACACTTTGAGCATATTATGTTTTGAACTTTGTCGCTTTGCAAATAATGTCTAAAAATTGAGCTTTTATTGTTAAAACGTTTAAGTCATGTGCATGAGTCATTTCTCTTCAGAAAATGTTCGGAAAGATTGTTTTGAGTTCGTTTTATTTTTGTAATTGTTTTTTTTATTTTTGTTTTTTTGTTTTTATTTTTGTTAATGTATTTATGTTTGTTTTTGTTTTTTTGTTTTGGTTTTGCTTAAAGACTAACAATCTTTTAAGTTTTCTAACCATTTTGTTTTGTAGAGTTAGAAAAACGTTTGTGGTGGGTATTCAAATCTGTTAAACCCTCAGGAGACACAACTCCTCCTCCTAGGGATGCCTAGAGGTTTAAAGGCTTGTTGCATACGCTAAATGCAATCGAGTTACCTGCGGAAGTGGTTTAGTTAACTCATTATTTTGTTTTTAACTTTGTTTTGTGTTGTTTTGCTCTAGGACTAGCAAAATCTAGGTTTGGGGGTATTTGATCGGTTCATAATTGTATATCATTTTGTACCCTTCTAGCTTATGATTTGGTTATGTTTTTGAGTTAAACTTGTGCTTTTAATCCTTTTTGTGTGTATCTTTCAGTTAATTGAGATTTAGGTAATAATGATGGCTTTGGATAGGAAATGATGCAATCCAAGCATGTGAAGGGGCTGATTGGCATATGAGGAATATGAGCTTAAAGACAAATTCATTATGGCTACAGCCCCCTGCCAGTCCAGTTCCGTAGGTCATAATACAAGCTTTGTTTCAGCAACTTACATAGCTCTAATGAGGCCATATTCTTCATGAAAGTTGTTCCAATGTGTGTGTACTATAACATATCCAAAATTCAGCCCCATTGGATAAATCTGGAGTCCCTTTCCTAGCAAACACTCAACCATGCTCAGGATGGATCTTATCAGCGCGGAAAATGAGTTATAAATTTGTTTCGCCCTTAACTTCTTCCTCCGACCTTGGATTGGGCCAATACTTGTGTGGCTGGAAAGATGACATTCTGAACTTCAAGTTGGAGTGCTTAAAGTCCTAATTTGATTAAGATAAGCCCAAGTTGTAAGCCCTTGAAGTTGCTGGTCATGCTGACCTCAGCATGTGCTGGTTGGATGCTTGGTCATGGTGAGCTAGGCATGAGCTATCATTTCTGGTTGGAAGCTTGGTCATGGTGACATGAAGATGACCTAGGGCTGCTAGTGGGATTAATTGGTGAAGTGCATCAACCATTCAAGATTTTCTATTACAAGTGCATCAACCATTTTAGATTTTATAATTCAAGTGTTGTATGCATTAGCCATATTGAATTCAGATTTTTCACTTCCCCTAGGCCTATAAATAGGGAAGTTCTCTATGCTTGTAAAAACACCCCAAGGGGGGGAGCTCTCAAGCACTTCTCTAGAGCTCCCTTCCCTTATCTCCCTCAAATTCTCTTAGTTTCCCTTTGTAGTTCTCAATTGTTGTAATAAGATCATTCTACTAAATTTTCTTTCTTCTAAATTCTCAAACATCTCTCTATTCTCTTTCAAATTCTCTAAAGTCTCCATGTCTCAAACACTTCACAAACACCTTTCTCTCCCTTCCCTAAGTTCTCAAATTCTCCAAGTTCATAAACATTCTCCAAGTTCTTAACCACTTTCTTCCAAATTCTCAAAGTCCCCAAACACTTTCTCTTCCAAAATTCTCAAAGTTCCCAAACACATTTTCTTCCAAAATTCTCCAAATCTCTCAAACACTTCTCCCCTCTCTAAAGTTCTCAAACACTTTCCTTCCTTGCTCAAATGCTCTTGTTAATGTTCTCTTAGTTGTAATTTATTTTTTTCTTGTAATGTACATTCTTTCTTCTTGTTTTGTTTCTTTTGTTTTCATTTTTGTTTTGTGTAGGAAAATTGAATTGGATCATTCAATCACCAATCCCTGTGGAATCGACCTCGCACTTACATATGCTAAACTACCAACGGTTCGTGCACTTGCGAGTATCACAAGTTGAGGATGCAGTTGAACCCATTTTGGTGCAGCTGAATCTACACAACACACTTCCACCCATTTGCCAAAGGAAAAGGGTAAGGCAAGGGCTATTACTATTTATGTGAATAGTGGCAGCCTTGCAAAAGGCTTGTTGTGTTTCCACACATTGCCATGGCGAAGGGCAAATACTATTCTTTTTATTTTTTACTTTTTTTTACTTAAGTGATTAATTTGGATAAGATTTTTGGTTATCACGTGTCAATATTTATTATAAAATTCACATCTCATATTGAATTTTTTCGGATACAATATTCGAATAAGATTTTCGGCTACCAGGTGTCCATATTTATTATAAAATTCATATCTCAAATTTCATATAAGATTTTCAGATAAGATTTTCGGTTGGGACATGTCAATATTTATTATAACATACAAATTTTAGATTTCAAATAAGATTTTCACCCACTAAAATTGTACCCCATGGGAATAATTTTGAATCTTGAACAATTTTTCACCACCTCCCAACATTGGTGATTGTTGAAAGATTTTTTGTCTTGGCCAATGGCACCGAACCACATTTGTGCTTGCAAATCTATTAAATATATATATATATATTGGAAATGCAAGAAAATTTGAAAAAAATAGGACATTAAATTTAATAAAATGGAAATTACAAATAATTTACCTTATTGCCAAGATTTTCGCTGCTTCGAACGTTGTCTCTCGCTTTTGCCAACACATCTCTCCATTTCCCCAACTCTTTATTCAAAATTTTCCACCTACTAGCCAAGGCCATTTCTCGCAGGACCGGACCCAAATTCTACTTTGGAATCCGAGCCGGACCCTGTGCGTGTCCGCACACCTGGCGGTGCCAGACAAAAATTGACCTTATTGCCCTTCTAGTCAAAATTCAAATACAACTGGGGTTTGACTTCTGCCGAAAATTCGGCAGAGTCTCCCCTGTAATTAGACCAATCCCAAGGTTACACATGTCAACAAGCAAACCAAAAATACACACCAACTGCCAGTATGCAAATATTTACATTCCAACAGTAAGACAAACATACTAGGGCAATATCAGAGCTCTATACAGAAGATTACAAGAATAAAATAATTACACTCGTCAAGGGGGTGGCGAAAGCTGGACTTGGCCCGGTGGTGGCTCACTATGCACGCTACTGCCTGGGGGCGCAAAATACGAAAAGGGTGAGTGGACCAAAAACAAGCTTTAGAAAAATAGTATAAAGACATACTAACCCCCACTGTAAAATCAGTTATAAAATTAAACCATTTCTTATTATACTTGTACTGAAATTCAAGGCATGCATATTTATATCTATAGGTTCAATCACATACTAAACAAACATTAAATTCTTAAGAGCATTGAAATCACTTTAATCTACCACCTAGGTGTACCCATTTATTATTCCGTCAATTCCTTTAGTTTCCGTCAATTCCATCATCGTCCCACCGGAGTGACACGTCCTAGCAGACCTCGGGAAACACAAAGTCACCCGAGCCGCAATCCTCGAGGGATTCAGGGGACACTTGGTCCATCTGAGATGCGTTCCTCACACTCACGGTATGGGCGTCCCCGAAACTCGTGGGGCGGTGTCTAGCATGCTGACCTACCCGAAGGCAACTGGATGTCCGTCGACATCAATATAAATGAAGGCAACCATTTTATACCGAAGGCAACATATAACTGAAGGCAACCTTTAATATGCTTGGGTACTTAGGGTGGCTTTCAAGAAAATATAAAGTTCTAAAAAGTAAATAAGAATTTAATTGAATTCTTATCTGTCCTTGAACTCTCCTGCCAATTTATCTGTTAATTATCTAAAACTCTCCTATGCCAGGATCTCTATGCACTCTCACTCGGCAGCATATAAAATAAAACATATAAAACCAACAATAAATCAAGCTATTAAAATTCTGAGCATGAATAACTTATTCAAGATCAAGTAATAAGATTAAATTGCATAAATTTATTTATGAAAACAAAAAGGTCCACTCACTGGTGATTTGAGCTAGCTGGACCTTTCGAAGGTCCCTCCTGCGGGGTAGCCCTGTGCCCGAGTGCCTAACTCGTCCAATTTGGTGGCCGGAGGAGGGAGAACGAATCTTGGGAAGTTTTGCCAAAAACTAGCGATTTTGAAGCTTTTTCGGCGAGTTCTCCGGCTGAGCGGCGCGAGGGCTGGGCTGGGGAGGTGGCGTGACGCCGGTTCGTCTTGGCCAGTTGGGCGGCGTGGCGGTGGCTGGTGGCTTGGGTTTCGTTCGGGTGTAAAGTAACGGGGATGAGGGTTTGATCGTGAGGAGGAAGAAGAGTGAGGAGAGAGGAAGGAGAACCAGATTTTTAAAAATCTGATTTCTCAAGAATTACCCTTTTGCCCTTTTTTTTATTTTGCTCGTATTTTCTTCAATACAACTCGAAATTGGGCTCACTACGTGTCTACGGACTCGTTTCATCGCGCTTTACGCAACGGTACAAGTGAAATTCCCGAACTCTTTCCTGAACAAAAAGTCAACTTAAAACCTAATAAAATATTTTGAGGGTAGTTTAGTCTTTACCCCTAATAAATTATTAATTAAATAATAATTAAGGTCTGGGTTGTTACAATTTCCGTACAAGCGGAACCTGATCCTTCACAAAATTCTATATGAATTTTTCTCCACATTTTAGGGGCTTTTTTGTTCAAGTAGCTACAGGTGGGCTTGGGCTGCTATAAAAAGCAAATGGATAGAGTTGCTCATGTGCCTAAGTTCAAGAATTAGGCCTCAAGAGTGCTTTGAAAGGTTTGTAGAGCCTTAGGAAGCACTTTGGTTTCTTTCACCACAAAGGAACGACAGTTGCTTACATATCAATATTATGGCTTGGCCTGAGAAGCTTATGGCATGGGAGCTGAGCATTCATGAGTTTAGCATTATAGAGAGAAAGCTTGGATTTCTCATGAGAAACGGAGGTAGGGGAGAGGGAAATTTGGGAAGATTTGTTGAGGGAAGTGAGGAAGAGATGAGGATGGAAGAATGGGTGGCTTGAGTAAATTTCAAGCCGCATGATGAAAGCTTCATCACGTTCTTGCATGGTCTGGCAGAAGAGAAAAGGAGAAGATGGTAGAACAAGGCTTGAAATTGAAGGTTCCACCAGTGAGTGAGGATGTTTGCTTGCTCTGGATGTGTTGATCTGCTAGGTAGGAGATGCCCCCTTTTATAGACCCTAGAAGCTCCTTCTTCCCAAGAAACCCTAGCTAGTTCTCCCCAATTTTGCCAAGTCTTCTCCCCCATACACAATTGTCTTGTGTATATGTTGTTTATCTTTAAGAGCACTATATGGTTATATCAAAATGATGTGACTTAAAGGTGTTCCTCAGAATTCTCAGCATGTACACAAAGACAAGTGAATGTACAACAAGTAATCTCGCTTTTAGTAAGAAGAGAGAATACTCTAAAGATATGATTCGTGAATCTTTGGCCAAAGTATTGGATGGAAATTGAAACAAGAACATTTGGAATTTCATCAAATTGAATCCTATAATCAAAAGATGTCATATTAGGGATTTTAACACAAGTTTACCATATCCCGAGGATATGACATAGAGTCCTGAATTAGAGAAGGATCGAATTGCATTGTAATCACAAACTGACTAGGTTCTCTAAATGAATTCTTTTTAGCTTGGGTAGCCATGACATACTGCTAGGTGTCACTCATGGCTTGTGGAAGCCCTGTAAGGACTAATTATAATTAGCCTTCGCCAATAGGGGGAATTGTATAGAAGGATATAATTCACACTTGATTGAGAGTGAATAATTCATACCCACTGCCTCGCTAATTAGAACCTATAAGATCGCACACTGAAAAGGAATTGATTGGGAAATTATGAAGAGAATGAATGATTTTGTGACTTGGTCAAAGTCAATGTGAAAGTCAAAAGTCAAAGGTCAAAGGTCAAACAGTTGACCCGACACTTGACATGGTCAACTAAGGATGACTAGGACCAACACTTGTTAGACAAGTGAGTGATTGAATTAGTCAAGTCACTAGAGTAATTAAATTGATTAGATTAATTTAATTATTCAATTAAAGTTATGAAACTTTAATTAAAGGTCCCATATGACTTGGAAATTCAAAAGGGATTTGACCGTATGGACTTAGAAGAGAGAAAACATCAAGCTCTTTCTCCCTAACCCTTTGAATCTATCACATCAAGTGAGGGTGCTAGCACCACTCTTCACTTGTTGTCTACTCATTCTCCCATCCCTTTTAATCCTTGGTGATGAGCTTTGGGGAGGTGCATATCTTTGTACCTATTTAGAGAACTAGGAGGTGGAGAATCAACATCAAAGGGAGAGCCAACAACAAAGGGTACTTGAACACCATTCTTGGTTTCAAGATTCGCAAGTAACAGTATAAACATCTTATCTTTCTCTCAAATAGGATTTAGAGATTCTTTGGTGCACACTTTCATAGACTTATAAAGTTTGGGACCAAAATGAGACTTGCAGGAATCCCTAGTTTATTTAATGCATCGTCTCTTACTTTGATTCCATATTAGATATGACATGCTAGGTGATTTATACTCTCAAAGTTGTGTTGTAGCGTTTTTATAAATCTCTACACGACATCATTCCCACAATATTCCCTTCAAGTGGTATCAAGAGCCAAGGTCTATGAAAAGGTGCACCCTTTTGAGTATTAGAAAGAATATGGGCGTAGTTTCATGGTTATAAATGTTATAACATGTCATTTCTTTCTTGATTGATTCACATGTATGCTTGATACTTGGAATTTTGGATGTTGCATGAAAGAGATTTTTCAAAATGGACAAAAAGGGGTGGCGGCATCTTTGGGTTTTTGGGCTTGTGTGTTTTTCATGCTTATCTAATTTACATTGTTGTGTTGGTCTTGAAATTCTAAACACAAATATGATTTTTCCAAGATTTTAGGACTTTATATGATTTTATAAAAAGGTTTTGAAAGAATAAGAATGTTCTTTATGTTCTTGAGTTTTTCATGAAAAGTTCTTGTTGATCCCTAAAGAATATTGCTTTTGATTCATGGAATTGTATGAGATATGATGGTTACATGTTAGTCAAAAACATTTTATGACAAGGACCATAGGATTGTACCTTGTGTCTCCCATTGCCATTTCATCTTTTGAAATTGGCCAATGAGAATAAAGATGATTTATGGGTACAATTTGGAATGTCATGACAAGTGGGACCACACACACAAAACCTCCCCTACCCCTTGAAATTTTGGCATCCACAAAGATGAGACCCCTTTTGGGTCTTCATGCAATTACACAAATATGTTGGGTCCAAATTTAAAAAGTAGTATTTTTGGTTTTGGCCCATAACTTTTGAAATTGCAAATTTTGCCCTAATACACTAAAAACAAAACTGTTTTGTCATTTAGTGAAACATTAAAATTTTATGTTTGATTTAAATGTTTCATTGGAAATAAGCCCATAGGTTCTAAAGTCTCAATTGTTTAATGTATCATATCATTTATTGTTTAATTTGATTAAATGATTGGAATAAAGATGATTATGGACTTAAAGCCCCAAAAACCAAGTATAGGAGGGATTATTATACATGACCTGAAATAATCCCTAAAAACTAGGAACCTGTTATAAAACTAGAGAATATGTAGGGAGAAATAAGAGGAAGAAAGAGACAGTATAATTTGCTCAAATCAACTTGTGCTTCATTCATATTTGGTGCCACTATTTATAGGGGTAGAGATACCTGAATCACCTACCACCCATAATTGATAGGTTACAAATACATTGGTTGGTAGGTTACAAATACATTGGTAGGTTACATGTATATAATGATGGATATTATTGTGGGCATCCATAACCTATAAACCCATAACGTATGGATTTATAACACTCCCCCTTGGATGTCCACCAGAATGATATCATGTTGGACGTGCTAAATGTTGCCTCATTAAAAACCTTGTCAGGAAAAACCACATGGGATAAAAACCTGATCGAAGGAAAAAAGAGTACATTGCACATACATCCAATGTAGTAAAAGAGAGGTTTTTTAGCGATTGATTTCTCCCCTAATCTTCAACAATCTGATTGCTTGTAAAGTCTTCGCATTCCTATACCATATACCAACTTCTGAAATATAGACTTCGGAAGAGCTTTGGTGAAGAGGTCTGCCAGGTTATCTTGGGAGCGAATTTGTTTGACTTCAATCTCTTGATTCTTCTGAAGCTCATGTGGGTAGAAGAACTTTGGTGGTATATGTTTGGTTCTGTCACCCTTGATAAACCCTTCTTTAATTTGAGCTATACAAGCAACATTGTCTTCATACATGATTGTCGGAGCTTTTGTTGTTGAAGAAAGATCACATGTTTTCCGAATATGATGAACTAGGGATCTTAACCAAACACATTCTCTACTAGCCTCATGGAGCGCAAGAATTTCTGCATGATTAGAAGAGGTAGCAACCAAAGTTTGTTTTGTAGATCGCCATGAGATTGCTGTATTTCCACAAGTAAACACATAACCAGTTTGGGAGCGACCCTTATGTGGATCGGAGAGATACCCAGAATCCGCGTATCCAACAAGATTTGGACCGTTGGAAGGTTTGTACGAATAAAACAAGCCCATATCAGTTGTTCCACGAAGGTAGCGCAAGATATGCTTTATACCATTCCAGTGTCTACGTGTTGGAGCCGAGCTATACCTGGCTAATAAATTTACTGAGAATGCAATATCTGGCCTAGTACATTGGGCTAAGTATAATAAAGCACCTATTGCACTAAGATATGGAACTTCTGGACCAAGTATCATTTCATCATCCTCTTTAGGACGAAATGGATCTTTATTTGTGTCTAATGAACGAACTACCATTGGAGTGCTCAACGGGTGAGCATTATCCATATAAAATCGCTTCAAGATTGCAAATCCAGAATTTGATTTCTTTATAAAAAGACAAGGGCATATGGGATCATTAATGTAGCCTTCCTTGATCAAATATTCACTAAGACGGTTATACCACATTCGTCCGGATTATTTCAACCCATATAGAGAACGTCTCAACTTAATGGAATACATGTTCCGTGATTTAGTGTTTAATTCTGCCAACTTGAGTCCTTCTGGGACTTTCATATAAATATTAGCATCTAACTCCCCATACAAGTATGCAGTAACAACGTCCATAAGACGCATGTCAAGTTTTTCTGAAACTGCAAGACTTATTAAATAACGGAACGTAATTGCATCCATAACAGGAGAATATGTTTCTTCATAATCAATCCCAGGCCTTTGAGAGAAACCTTGCGCAACGAGTCGTGCCTTATACCTTGCAATCTCATTTTTCTCATTACGCTTTCTTGTGAACACCCATTTATATCCCACAGGTTTTACACCTTGTGATGTTTGAACCACAGGTCCAAATACACCACGTTTTTCCAAGGAATTTAGCTCAACTTGGATTGGGTCTTTCCACTTTGGCCAATCAGGCCTTCCTTTACATTCATCAACAGATCGTGGTTCAATATCTTCATAACCTTTTATAATCTCAGCAGCTCCTGCGAAAGAGAAAATATCATCGATAACCATTTCACTACGGTCCCATAATTCATCATTGCATGCGAAATTTACAGAAATTCCTGTATTAGGTATGTTTTCCTCTTCAGTGGCTTGTGTCTTTTCAATGACACTTTCATTCTCCGGATGAATTGTAGATTCAAGGTGAATCTCTTTCCCAATAATATCTTCATTAGCGTTTTCGTTGGGATTGGGATATACTTTCGATTTTCGCTTTCTAGGAGTTGAGTCCTTGGAACCAATGGGTCTACCTCGCTTCAGGCGTGTAGGAGATTATTCATCTGCTGCAACATTGGTTAATCCGATTGGGATATCAATCCTTGCTGGTGTGTTTGCTGCAGGTATATGTGATTTTGTCACTTTTCCTTATATGAGTGAATGCATCTGGCATTTGATTAGCAATTTTCTGAAGGTGGACAATTTTTCGTACTTCATTTTCACTTTGAGTTGTACGAGGGTCAAGATGAGACATAATGGATATGTTCCAACCCAATTCTCGCCGTTCTTCAGGAACGGTCTTTTCTCCCCTAACGGCGGGAAGAATGTCTCATCATAGTGACAGTCCGCAAACGTGCTGTAAAAGTATCTCCTGTCATAGGTTCGAGATAACGAATGATAGTTGGTGAATCAAAACCAATGTAAATTCCCAATCGACGTTGAGGACCCATTTTAGTGCATTGTGGGGGTGCAATTGGCACATAAACTGCACAACCAAAGACCCTTAAATGTGATATATTGGGTTGTCTCCCAAAGGCAAGTTGTAAAAGGGAGAATTGGTGGTGGGTAACGGGCCTCAAGCGGACTAAGGATGCTCCATGTAAAATTGCATGTCCCCAAGCAGAAATTGGCAACTTTGTCTTCAATAGCAAAGTGCGAGCAATAAGCTGGAGACGCTTAATAAAAGCTTCAGCTCATCCATTTTGAGTATGGACATGGGGAACTGGGTGCTCAACATCAATCCCAAGTGACATGCAATAGGCATCAAAAGTATGGGAGGTAAACTCACCAGCGTTATCAAGTCGAATTGACTTTATTGGATAATCAGGGAATTGTTGCGTAGATTCAGCTGCACCAAAATGGGTTCAACTGCATCCTCAACTTGTGATACTCGCAAGTGCACGAACCGTTGGTAGTTTAGCATATGTAAGTGCGAGGTCGATTCCACAGGGATTGGTGATTGAATGATCCAATTCAATTTTCCTACACAAAACAAAAATGAAAACAAAAGAAACAAAACAAGAAGAAAGAATGTACATTACAAGAAAAATAAATTACAACTAAGAGAACATTAACGAGAGCATTTGAGGAAGGAAGGAAAGTGTTTGAGAACTTTAGAGAGGGGAGAAGTGTTTGAGAGATTTGGAGAATTTTGGAAGAGTAAGGAAAGTGGTGTTTGGGAACTTTGTGGATTTTGGAAGAGAAAGTGTTTAGGAACTTTGAGAATTTGGAAGAGAGTGGTTGAGAACTTGGAGGATGTTTGTGAACTTGGAGAATTTGAGAACTTAGGGAAGGAAGAGGTTTGACGTGGAAGAGAAGGGAAATGTGTTTGGGAAATTTGGAGAATGGAGGAGAAAGTGTTTGAGTAGTTTAGAGAATTTGATGAAGGAATGGGAGAAGTGTTTGGGAATTTTGAGAATCTTGGAAAAGAGTGTGTTTGGAGAACATGGGGAATTTGGAAGGGAAGAGACATGTGTTTAGGGTTTGGAGAGTGTTTGGAAGAGAATAGAGAAGTGCTTGAGATTTAATAAAAAGAAAATTGAGTAGAATGATCTTATTACAACAATTGAGAACTACAAAAGGGAAACTAAGAGAATTTGAGGGAGAGAAGGGAAGGGAGCTCTAGAGAAGTGCTTGAGAGCTCCCCCCCCCTTGGGGTGTGTTTACAAGCTTAGGAAACCTCACTATTTATAGGCCTAAGGAGGTTGAAAATCTGAATTATACAATTGAATTATGTAAACACACTAACTTCACCTAACACACTACACTTAATTCACCAACTTAACCTAACACACAATTGCATTTGAAAACAATTCCTCTTGTCTTTAGGCTTAGTGTTGCATCATCCACTTCAATATCTTTTGGCTCATTTGGCTGCTGCAAAATTCCACTCAAATATATGTATTGAATATGCTTCACCAAACTTTCCCACAATCAACAACACTTCATCATGCATATGTCATGCATGACAATGCATTGCAGCCAGCTTGTGGGCTCGTTTTGGGCTTGTGGCTCCAGTCTTAAAAATCTGGAAAAATATGGATCTTGAAGCTCTTTGTCTTATCTTTCCAAGAATATGCAGCCCAACTCAAGGAAAAATCGGAAAGGCCTTCAAATGTGATTTTTGGCCCAGTAATGCAGATGCTGCCGAATTTGACCTTAAGTTGCCAAAACATGTATAACTTTCTCTAGAAGACTCGGAATCATGAACCGTAAAATTCTACAGAAACTAGACTTCCGTATCTTTCCAATGATGTATGGCTCATTTTCTGGTTCTTCTTGAGCAAGTACAGTCCAATCCGTGAAGTTGACTGATCTGCAGACACCGTTTTGAGTTAACTTGTCTCCAAAATGCAATTAGTGAGTCCTTAAGCTTATTATACTGAAACAAACACAAAACTTATTAAAAGCACAAGTTTAACTCAAAAACATAACCAAATCATAAATTAAAAGGGTACAAAATGATATGTAAATATGCACCGATCAAATACCCCCAAACCTAGATTTTGCTAGTCTTCGAGCAAAACAACACAAAACAAAGTTAAAAAAAAACTAGAAGTTAACTAAACCACTTTCGTAGGTAACTCGATTGCATTTAGCATATGCAACAAGCCTTTAAACCTCTAGGCATCCCTAGTAGGAGGAGTTGTGTCTCCTGAGGGTTTAACAGATTACAATACCCACAAACGTTTTACTGACTCTCTAAAACAAAGTAATTAGAAAACTTAAAAAATTGTTAGTCCTTAAACAAAACAGAAAACAAAAACAAACATAAATACATTACTTAACAAAAACAAAAACAAAAACAAAAACGATTACAAAAATAAAAAGAACTCAAAACAATCTTTCCGAACATTTTCTGAAGAGAAATGACTCATGCACATGACTTAAACGTTTTATTAATAAAAGCTCAATTTTTAGACATTATTTACAAAGCGGCAAAGTTCTAAACACAATATGCTCAAAGTGTAGTAGTGTGATAGCCAAATGCAACAAATTCTCCAATCTTAGTTTTCACACAATTTCAAAAATCATACAAAGCACAAGTTCAACTTCAAATCTCACCAAAGTTGTCCTCTCACAAATGAATCACTCAGAAGAGGGCTATAATGCAACACTCAGTTATAAACATGAGAACAGAGTTAAACCATAAGAGACTTAACTCGAAATAGAAAGATGAAGAACTTGCATTAATATGATCTCAAGAAGGATGTCAAACACTTAAAAAGAGAAAAATGTATGCAATTCAACCACATGCCATTTAAGATCAATTTAGGTCTTTAACATAGGTTGTAATGGGGCCAAGGGTGTAAGGTGAGTAAGAAATGAAAGGTATGGATAATACAAAGTCCAAGGAACTCGCAATGTAAGAGCATAAAATAATTGTTTACAAGACTTCGAATCATCACGAATAGATTTTTTTTCTTTTACATGATCAAAACTCCTTATACCTTCATTTACATTGATTCATACTCCTTTCCTTTAATTGAACAAACACCAATTATTTTGAAGGCCCAAAAATGAAATTTCTACCAACCACCACTTAACTTTTCTCTTTTCTTTCACCAATTGTGTGATTTTTTTTTTCTTTCTAAATGTAACACCTCTTCCCAAACTTAGCATGAAAAACACATCCAAATTAAAGCTCATGAGTTCCTTAGAAAGGTAAATATTTGTTTTTCGGGCTAAGGCGAGGAAATAAAATTGGTAAATGAAAGAAAAGGTTTACATGTAGGCTCAAAATGGTTAACAATGGAAAATCATGCTTAAGCATGCATAAGGTTAGCTTGAAAGGCACAAACGATCCAAAGAAGGCCTTAATATCATTTCTTTAAATGTCATGAAGTCAAATTGCACAAGAATGAATGACTTTTAAGTGTTCAACCAAATCAATGAATAATGAGATCAAACAACAACTTAGATGACAAGAAAATAAGAGTATGTATAACACTCATGAATTGAAGTACAAGGCTCAAAAGCTCACTTTATATGGTTGGTTATATAAGTCTAATTTATGCTTCATACAATTCTTTAGATTATGCAAATCCTTTAATTGGAAAATTATGAAACAAATGGCAAGTGTAAAGAATGTTTCAAACATATCATGATAGAACAATGCCAAATTTTTATTTTTTTTAGAAATTTTTAATTTTTAATTTTTATAAAGAAAAGAAACACTAAAATAAAATGAAATCCAATTTTTATTTAAGTCATGCAAACATTTATCACTATCTCATCATAAGTGTTCGGAAAGTGACTCAAAAACAAAACAAGACTCAAATAGAAGAAAAACAAGCAATTTTTAAATTTTTTTTTTTAATTAAGAAAAAAAATAATACATGCTAAACTCCAATACCCCCAAACCTAGAATGAACATTGTCCTCAATGTTTAAAAATTAGCCACAAACAATGTCATAACAACAAATGAAAGGTATTAAAGCAAATAAAAAAATCACAAAACATACAAAAATAAAATAAAACAATTACAAAATAAAAATTACAAAACAATCAAACAAATATAAAATATAAAATATAAAATAAAATAAAAAACGAAACAGTAAAACACCTAAAACAGTAAGCCCTAACAGATAGTCTTACACAAACTGAAACCCAAACAATTGAAAGCCCAAAGCCCACAATGAAATGAACTCAACAACAGTAAAACCCAACCCAACATGAAATCTGAAACCCACATGTTTTAATTTTAATTTTAATTTTTTTAATTTAGGATGAAACGTGAATTGGATTCTAAAACATGGGTCCTAATTTTGTCTCGGTTCAGTGTAAGGGACCAACAGACAGGGCGAGACACGTGTCGACGCATAGAGGCGCCGCAGACTCCACAAGCAGAAATTACGGGGCCATGGAAAGGCGCGACGACTTTGCTGAACGCGTCCGTTCAGACAAAGCAAGTCGTGACAAATAAGTTGGAAACGGTTGGAAAGTGAGAATGTTGTGGGACTCGAGGAACGCTTGGGGATTCAGAAAATGCTTAGACGCTGCGATGGCTAGAGTTTGTCAAAGACTATGTCTATAAGAAGGAAAACGAAGGGGAAAAAAAACAAAAAAACACAAACTCAGAAAAACAAAAAAGAGAAAAGAAGGAAGAAATACTGAGAAATCAAATGGCCTCTTCCTACCCCTTTTCTTTGGATCTCAACCTAGCTCCACCGACTCAAACACGAGGCCAAACAGGTAGCACCAGTATGGATGCCCTACTTTGCCTCCGCACGGGGGCCTGTGACTGTCAATGACTCAATACTCCTGGACAACGATGTTGTCATTGGAGTTGGTAGAAATTTGGTGACTCCTAAAGATATACGTGTGTTCGGGACAAGGGATGACAACCGGGTCATGAGTGATGCCCTGGCACTGAGCATGCAGAGTACAGCATGTGTCGCAAGTTTGGTTCATCGCCTACTGCGAAGTCCCATGAGGTAGAGGTGCTGAAAGGTCAGTGAGCGGCGGAGCACAGTATGGTTGAAGAGTGTCAAAGTGCTATAAAAAGCTTGAAAAGGGAGCGGTCAAGGATAGTGGAGGTGAATCGACACCAGCTAGACGTATTGCGGGACGAGAATAAAAACCTATCAAAGATGGTAGAGTTGTACTCTCGGGACATGCGAAAACAGCTGGAAGACCTAGACCGACCGGGTAAACGCAAGAAACCAGATCGCGAGAAAAGTTATACTGAAGCTAAGATTGCGATCTTTGGGAGCTCAAGTGATGAGCCCCAAGAGGCTGTGCGTGAAGCCCCGGAAGAGGACAGCCAGAGGGCCAAACTAAAAGGTCCTATGGTAGAGACACCGAACGCCAAGAAGAAATGATTTCAGTTTTTATTCATTTAATTTAAAAATGTATGTGTGTTTTTTTTTTTTTTTAAAATTGGGAAATAAAAAGTTATGTTATCTCAAAGACACGAATAACCCTAAATTTAAAGAACGACGATCAAACAAAAACATGAAAACCCAAACATGCAATTTTATTTTTACTTAAGTAAACACACAAGTAACTGCTTTTTCTTTTAAGAGAAAAACTTAAGGATGACCAGTTAAGGGCCTCAGAAAAACACATCCAGGGGATCCGGGAAGGTTGGAGGGGTCACCATGGTCCCGCTTAAAACTCTAACTTCTTAGACACCGAAGGTGTCGCCTTAAAGAACTCCTAGACACTGGTATAGACTGCGGTTGCTCACTGGAGTTACCAAAACTTTAGCTCCTTCAAAGAATATCGTATGAGTTTTAAATTATACTACCTAATTTAAATAAAAACAAAATAAATAAATAAATAAATAAAAACTGAAATAAACACGGAATTCAAACAAGAATTTAAAAGAACAGATGGGATTCTTGCACCAGGTGTCCAAGACGCATCTTTAATTTTGTCTCTTCTTCAAATTAAATTCTTAAGAAACCTGTCAAACAAGAAGAAAACAAGTTAATTTTAAATTAAAAAGAAAAACAATGAATAAAGAAAAATAAAATAAAATAAAAAGGAAAAGGAAAACACACTTCCCCAAACTTAAATCAAACAAAGACGACAAACGGAAAAAAAAGCACAGTTCCCTAACTAAAATAAACTAAAGATGATAACCGAAAGGGAAAAGCAAAAACACAAAGCTCTAGAAAATGAAAGCAACGGGCAAAAATATTAAACACCAGAAAACACGGAGAAAATAAAAAAAAGTAAAGTAAAGTAAAGGTGCTCCCCCTTGAAGCGATTAGGTCGAGCATGCCCGGGAAATCCGAAATGGTGTTGGCTCTCTCTCATCAGCATATGTCTATTTAAACCACACATCGGCAAGCGGATGATACCCAGCATTTCTTCCTGCAAACTCAAAGAAAAACATCAAAACATTCAGAAGCAAAACAAATGGCATCCTCATGCACTCACCTTGATGATCTCAACCTTGAACTGTCCCTTGCGCCACCGAATGCCCAGGATAAGGGCTCGTCCAAACCTTGTCTTCCCAAATTCCACATATCATCACGGTACAGCCTCAAACTTTGCTGAGGTAATACCGAACTTTTCTGAGGCGGTGTGGAAAGAGAGCAAGTGCTGCTAGAAGGCATGATTGGCAGCAAGCTCACACCAACAGATCATCTCCATGTGGCAAAGAGGTCTGACAAAGCAGCGGTGGAGGAGTCCCACAACTTAACTGTGCTCCACGCGGTCTCGGCTACCAACTTGGGCATGCGATTATTGGCGAGGACACGGGAGTGTGCCGCGCTGAGCGAGGAAGTAGCTTCCTTGAAGGCTATGGTGGCGGACTCCAGAAGCGGCTCTCACCTTGCCAATCAGCACGTGGAAGCACTGGAGAGAAAAAATGAGGACCATGTGGAGCTGCTGAGATTCTGCAAGTAAGAGAGAATAGAGGCATGCCATGAAGATGAAGATGGAAATGAAGAAGAAGAAGAAGTTGTTGTTTTTTTATTTTTATTTTTTTTATTTTTAAATTTACTTTTTTTGCTTTTTTCTTTGTTTGTAATGCAGTGTTTGAAGTGAAATAAAAATGTGTTTTTAACACTCAGAAATAAACTAACTAACCACACCACGTAAATAAATACATAAACTAACTTAACAAAACAAAAAAAAAAACAAAAAAAAAAACAAAGAAAACAAAGAAGTTCCAAATTGATTTTTTTTAAAAATTTATTATTATTTACAACTAACTGACCACACAAAGAAAAAAAAAACAAAGAAGTTCCAAATTGCAAGTTACAAGGAAAAAATAAATAAAAACTCAAATTTCATTTTTTTTTTTTAAGTTTTTTTTTATAATTAATTTTGTTCTTTTTTTTTTTTTTTAAACACACAAATTTACAAGCAACTCATGGATGACCAGTTAAGGGCCTCAGAAAATACAGCCAGGGGATAGGGGGAAGGTTGGAGGGGTCACAAAGGTCCCACTTAAAACCCAAACTTCTTAGACACCGAAGGTGTCGCCTAAAGAACTCCTAGACACTTATTGACGGATACGCTCACTGGAGTTACCACGACTCAGCTCATATAAAAAATCTTTTTAAATTTTTTTTTTAATAAAAGAAATAGAAAATTGAAATTACTGAAATAATAACAAAACAACTAAAGAGAAAGGATTGGAATACTCCCCCTTGAAGCGATTAGGTCGAGCGTGATGCATTTGGAGGTCGCGACTTCTCCCACTACTCCACACTCCCCATTCTTATGATTGAGGTTACCATCTCTCTCCATTTTTATTAACCTGACATTACTTGCTAAAACAAACACAGAAAACTTGAAATAGAATTAAAGGATTAGGAAATAAAAACTAAAATGAAAAGGAAAATCAACACACGTCCAATTTCATGCTTCAAAGTAACAAGCAACAAAATAATCAAACTAGCTTATGAAGTTCGTTCTTTCTCAAATATGATTATCCATATGGTGTGTGGTTTTAATCAAGTATTCAGAAAAAGTATTTAGCTATGGTGTTTGGTCTAAACACAAATTCCGAACCCATTAAGAACAAGAAGAACAATAAAGAACCAAGTAGAATTTAAACATGGTGTTTGTCTTCAATATCTACCCATTCATTCACTAATCAGTCCAAGAGTCATATGGTGTTTATGTAAACTTGAACAAGATATTTAATTAAGAGCAAGTGAATGAAACCATAAACTAGAAATAATCAACATGCTACTTGAACCTTTTTGTTTTTGGGTGTTGTGTAAGCTGGGACTCAAACCCAGTTCTCTTGCTTGTCAGGCAATTGTCCTTGTCAGTTGGACTACAAACACAACTTATCAATTAACCTCATTAACTTTAAAACATGAAACTGTCCAGTTATGAAAAAGATAAAAATAAATAAAAAGTAGGAAAACCAAATAGAATCAAACAATGTTACCGATCCCGGCAACGGCGCCAAAAACTTGTTGCGTAGATTCAGCTGCACCAAAATGGGTTCAACTGCATCCTCAACTTGTGATACTCGCAAGTGCACGAACCGTTGGTAGTTTAGCATATGTAAGTGCGAGGTCGATTCCACAGGGATTGGTGATTGAATGATCCAATTCAATTTTCCTACACAAAACAAAAATGAAAACAAAAGAAACAAAACAAGAAGAAAGAATGTACATTACAAGAAAAATAAATTACAACTAAGAGAACATTAACGAGAGCATTTGAGGAAGGAAGGAAAGTGTTTGAGAACTTTAGAGAGGGGAGAAGTGTTTGAGAGATTTGGAGAATTTTGGAAGAGTAAGGAAAGTGGTGTTTGGGAACTTTGTGGATTTTGGAAGAGAAAGTGTTTAGGAACTTTGAGAATTTGGAAGAGAGTGGTTGAGAACTTGGAGGATGTTTGTGAACTTGGAGAATTTGAGAACTTAGGGAAGGAAGAGAAATGTGTTTGTGAAGTGTTTGAGACATGGAGACTTTTGGAAGAGAAGGGAAATGTGTTTGGGAAATTTGGAGAATGGAGGAGAAAGTGTTTGAGTAGTTTAGAGAATTTGATGAAGGAATGGGAGAAGTGTTTGGGAATTTTGAGAATCTTGGAAAAGAGTGTGTTTGGAGAACATGGGGAATTTGGAAGGGAAGAGACATGTGTTTAGGGTTTGGAGAGTGTTTGGAAGAGAATAGAGAAGTGCTTGAGATTTAATAAAAAGAAAATTGAGTAGAATGATCTTATTACAACAATTGAGAACTACAAAAGGGAAACTAAGAGAATTTGAGGGAGAGAAGGGAAGGGAGCTCTAGAGAAGTGCTTGAGAGCTCCCCCCCTTGGGGTGTGTTTACAAGCTTAGGAAACCTCACTATTTATAGGCCTAAGGAGGTTGAAAATCTGAATTATACAATTGAATTATGTAAACACACTAACTTCACCTAACACACTACACTTAATTCACCAACTTAACCTAACACACAATTGCATTTGAAAACAATTCCTCTTGTCTTTAGGCTTAGTGTTGCATCATCCACTTCAATATCTTTTGGCTCATTTGGCTGCTGCAAAATTCCACTCAAATATATGTATTGAATATGCTTCACCAAACTTTCCCACAATCAACAACACTTCATCATGCATATGTCATGCATGACAATGCATTGCAGCCAGCTTGTGGGCTCGTTTTGGGCTTGTGGCTCCAGTCTGAAAAATCTGGAAAAATATGGATCTTGAAGCTCTTTGTCTTATCTTTCCAAGAATATGCAGCCCAACTCAAGGAAAAATCGGAAAGGCCTTCAAATGTGATTTTTGGCCCAGTAACGCAGATGCTGCCGAATTTGACCTTAAGTTGCCAAAACATGTATAACTTTCTCTAGAAGACTCGGAATCATGAACCGTAAAATTCTACAGAAACTAGACTTCCGTATCTTTCCAATGATGTATGGATCATTTTCTGGTTCTTCTTGAGCAAGTACAGTCCAATCCGTGAAGTTGACTGATCTGCAGACACCGTTTTGAGTTAACTTGTCTCCAAAATGCAATTAGTGAGTCCTTAAGCTTATTATACTGAAACAAACACAAAACTTATTAAAAGCACAAGTTTAACTCAAAAACATAACCAAATCATAAATTAAAAGGGTACAAAATGATATGTAAATATGCACCGATCAGGAATTGTGCTCGTAATTTAATTATCTGAGCAAGGAGCCTAGCAAAAGCAACATTACGAGTTGACAATAGGCAAACGTGTGACCATCTTGTAGATGCATCGATTAAAACCATAAAATAACGAAATGGTCCACAAGATGGGTGAATTGGCCCACAAATATCCCCTTGAATTCTCTGTAAGAAAGATGGACATTCAAAGTCAAGTTTTGACGGAGAAGGTCTAATGATCAATTTCCCTTGAGAGCAAGCTTTGCAAGACTGGTCAATGGACAAAGTACTATGGTAAGGCTTTAAAGGTTGTCCATTTGAATTTGAAATAATCCTACGCATCATTGTGGATCCAGGATGCCCAAGACGATCATGCCAAAGCATGAAGGTCGTTGGGTCAATGAAATTCTGATTCATGATAGCATGGACTTCAATTGCTTTGATGGTTGTATAATACAACCCAGAAGAGAAAGCAGGAAGTGTTTCCAATATACGCCTCTGGCTGTTGATATTGGTGGTAATGCAAAGATACTCCACATTATTATCATTTCTAGTTTCAATATGGTACCCGTTCATTCGAATGTCTTTAAAGCTGAGTAAATTTCTTTTCGATCTCAAAGAGTACAAAGCATTATCAATAGAGAATTGAGTCCCATTGGGTAACAAAAATTGAGCTCTTCCAGAGCCGTCAATTAGGTTTGCAGAACCTAGTATGGTAGTTACCTTTGCTTTTGATAAATGTAAATTGTGAAAATATTTTTTATCTCGAAGAATTGTGTGCGTAGTTGCACTATCCGCAAGACAAATATCTTCGTCAATTCTCCCAAGACGAGAGGATCCATGATTGTTTTCCATGCCTTCAAATTTATAAGAAAATATATATGTATTAAAATGTTATTCGAAGAAAAATAAATAAATAATAAATAAAACAGGAAAAAAAATGTTATTCAAATGAAGTCTTTTATTCGATTTTATTCAATGGAAAAAATCCAAACTAACATGTGAAATGGGGAAAAACAGGAATTAAAATTAGCTCAAACGCGCTCAAACAACATAAAGCGAGGAATAAAAAAAATAAAAAATTCAACAAAATTAATTGGGGAGTATCCCATCACTAATCATAGGATCAAAAGATTTTCCATCAGGATCAACAAAGAAGTCTGAGACATCAAGGTGAGTTGCATCCACTGGTTCTAACTATGTTGGATCAGCATCCATCCAATATGTCTCAACCTTTTTTCCTTTGCCCTTGATTGAGGCTTGGTAAAGATCAACCAAATGTTTTGGTGTACGGCATACACGTGCCCAATGCCCATTTGTACCACACCTATGACATGCTTCCTCAATCACCCTGTCAGCTGAAGGTTGGGAGCCATTTGCCTTGTCTTGTTTGTTCCACTTCTGGTGGTTATGAGATGCTTGGGTATTTCTTGGGCCCAAGTGGTAGCTATTACTATTTTGGACTTGACCATTACGGGTACCCCTACCACGACCACGTCCTCGACGACGGTCGCCATGTGATGAGGTAGCATATGCCTCATGAGATGGTGCCAAGGCAGCATTCACTTCATGGAATGGTGCAGATCCAGTTGGACAGAGACTGATGGTTCTGCATCAGAAGCTCATTATTCTGTTCAGCTAGAAGTAGACAAGATATGAGGTCTGAATACTTCTGGAAACCTCGTTCTCGATATTGTTGTTGCAAAACCACATTGGAGGCATGAAATGTGGTGAAAGTTTTCTCCAATAGGTCTGCATCAGTTATATTTTCTCCACAAAGTCGTAACTTAGAGCTAATTCTGAAAGAGAGAGAATTATAGTCAGCCACTGATTTGAAATCTTGTAGACGCAAGTGCATCCAATCATGGCGAGCCTTAGGAAGAATAACTGTCCTCTGATGGTCATATCTTTCCTTGAGATTTCCCCAAAGGGCCAATGGATCCTTGACAGTAAGGTATTCACACTTCAAGCCTTCATGTATGTGGCGTCTGAGAAAAATCATGGCTTTCGCTCGATCCACAGAGGATGCCTCATTGCCTTCCTTAATGGTTTCCCCTAGGTTCATAGCCTCAAGATGAACCTCAGCATCATTGATCCATGAAAGGTAGTTCTTTCCGGAGATGTCAAGTGCAACAAATTCGAGCTTTGCCAAGTTCGACATTTTCTATATAAAAGAAAATGGAATGTGTTAGAGCTCAAGAAAAATTGTTGATATAGTAAACATAAATATAATCACCAAAACTTCTGGTTTGGGATGTTTAGACAATTTAGATTGAGGAACTTCATGCCTTCAATTATTTTGAATCACAGAAACTTAGGTTCTGATTTGATAAAGGAACTTCAGGTCTTTATCTATTATGAGGATCGAGGAACTTCAGGTCCTAATACTCTTGTTTAAAAAAAAAAAAAAACTCATCATAATATATTGTGTTTAAATAAGATAAAATTAAAAACTTAAAAGGAGAACAGAAAGAAAGAATAATAATAATAATAATAATAATGAGAATTGCATACTACTCGTGTTATTAGCTACAACATGCATGTCAACAAGTTTTCAATGAATAATGGTCATATAACAATAACAACAACAACAACAAAAAACTACATGTTCATGCATTCATTGGGGGATACTCTCGGCAATTTAAATCATGTCAAAAAACATGATTTCACAAAAAAAATAGCCATCATCGAGTTTTGTATATAAAAGAAAATATATATATATGGATTAACTAAGCTATAGAGAAGAACATTACCAAGAGCTTTCGTGCTGATAACGTGTTATAAAACTAGAGAATATGTAGGGAGAAATAAGAGGAAGAAAGAGACAGTATAATTTGCTCAAATCAACTTGTGCTTCATTCATATTTGGTGCCACTATTTATAGGGGTAGAGATACCTGAATCACCTACCACCCATAATTGATAGGTTACAAATACATTGGTTGGTAGGTTACAAATACATTGGTAGGTTACATGTATATAATGATGGATATTATTGTGGGCATCCATAACCTATAAACCCATAACGTATGGATTTATAACAGAACCCAAATCCTAACCAACTTTATCACTTATGATGTTTTTTGATGTATTGCATTCATGCTTGTCTTTGTGCTTTTATTCTTTCTTTCTTTCTTTCTTTTCACATTGAAATGAGATTTTTCATGTCTACTTCTGTAAATTTGTCTTAACTGAGTACATTTACATCTGCTTACTTTTTACATGGCATGCCCTTGACATTCTTGTCCGCTCGTGTTCCTTTGTGGAAGGATGGCCTTGATATATGTCTGTGTTGATCACTCACTAATGCATGTTTTATTTTTTAATCTTTATTTCAAATTGAAAGGGATCAAATCCAGAATTAACATCAAGATTTCATTACTGATTGCACAGAGTATCCTTGAGGTTATTATCCGATTTTTCTCCATATTTTTTGTATTTTCTCCAAGTCTTACACCCAATTTCCCAGTAACTCATGGTTTCAATTAGGTGTTCTTAAAATTTTGTGATAAATTATTCTCTTTGTTACTTGAACTTGAGACATCTCCTAATATTGGAAAGAGAAGTACTACTACATAAGATGAAATACCAATGAAATAATACCATGGAAGCGTATACACCGAAAATGGAAGAGTAGAGTTGCAAGATCTCAAAATGAGATTTCATTCATTCATTTCATAGTAGAGTTGCAAACTCTACTGTCTACATATGTTATCTGTTAATCATGAAATCCCTTCAAGCCAATCCTCATGTTAACATTATGGTCTTATGACGTTGCTTGATGTTCGTGCTTATTTTTTTTTCTTCTTTCACATTAAATTGAGTAAAATGTGTTGTCCTGAATTTGGATATGGATTTTGCAACTTCGTTTGTGTCTTAATGCAGTCTAGGATCATCCTATTGCTTAATATACGTTATTTGGAACAAGTTTTTCACAGTATTGTATGTATCATATATCTTGTCATGTTAATGGAATTGAATGAATCATGGCAGGAAAATTGCAAATCTAACCGAGGTTACTGCAAGTGATAATGTTGAGATCGATGAGTTAACTGAGGAAAATTGCACAGCTAACTGAGGTGATTGCAAGTCATTGTTTTCTATTCTCTTGAGCTAATTTCATTCATCTTTTTTCTTTTTTTTTTATGAAGAAAATGGGAGGAAACCCCAAGCACCAGCACAGTAACTAACTAGTACTAATCAGACGGGACTTAACAGCTCCTAGAGAATCATTAAGCAATAAAAAATCAAGCCAAGCAGGGCTCTCCTCAAGATAGTAACAGCCTAGATCCAAATTGTGACTCCAAGTAGCCAACCCATCAGCTACATCATTCATCTCTCTATAGATATGTTGAAGCTTGATCCTTCGAAACAAGTTCATAAGTCTTTTACAGCTACTAATCAGCCCTGCATTAGGATGACAAGCATTCAAAATCTTACTATGAACAAGAAGCACCGCAGTCTCAGAATCCATCTCAATAACAATATCCTCTACTTTTTCTCAACAGCCAATTTCATCCCAAAAAATAGCCCCCACAACTCAGCTTCAAGAACTTCTCCCTGGCCTAGTTGACAGCAAAGCCACCAATCCATTGACCCAAGTGATCCCTCAAAACTCCTCCAGCACCAATGGCACCAGTACTGTTCATGCGAGATCCATCGACATTTAACTTAATCACACCAATTTCAGGAGGAACCCAAGCCAACACCACTTGCACCTTATTAGCTCCACTATTATTACCAGCAATGGCTTGAAACCAATCCTTTGCAGAAGTAAAAATCAAATCTTTGGGATTGAAAGGCAAGTCAGTTTCATCTTTAAAAATAAAGTCATTTCTCCATTTCCAAATATACCAGCATATGAAATTAAACATAATTCTCCATGGAATCTGAGCAAAGTGAGCCTTGGAACACAAATTGCTTAATAGCCAAGGATGAAAATCAGTTTGGAAAAAAGGTATAGCTTGCGTAGAGCTCATAAATAGACCCCAGACCTTTCTTGCTCTAGAACAATCTCTTAAGATATGCAAAGTAGATTCAATAGGCCACTTACAGTAATCGCAAGCCCCGTTTCCAGTGAGATGCCTTCGAACTCGCTGCTCATTGGAGAGAATTTTCCCCTGAAAAACCAGCCACAACAAAACTTGGAGTTTGGGAGGGATTCGAAGCTTCCATAAAACTCTCCACCAAGGGTTTAGCCAATCTGCCTCCTGAAAAAGCAAGTTGTAAGCAGACTTGACAGAGAATAACCCATTAGAAGTAGGTTTCCAGATCTGGCAATCCTCCAATAATCCCTGAAAATTAGCTGAACAACCAGGTAACTTTTCGACCCATTCCTCAGGGAGAACACTCCTCAACTTCTCCACATCCCAACAACCATTCACAAAAAAATCAGAAACAAGGGAATTCAAATTGAGATCAGGAGCAAGGTCTACTGTCCGCATCAAAGGTATATCACTAATCCATTTATCTCTCCAAAACTTAACCTTGTCACATTTCCCGAGTCTCCAAAATAACCCTTTGTCAAGCAGTTGAGCACCAAACATAATCCCCTTCCAAGTAGGAGAACAATTTTGTTTTGGGGTCAGATTAGGCTCACAAAAGGAATGACTCTTCAAATACTTCTTTTCAAAAATTTGGGCCCATAATCCCTCATCCTTCCTCAATAACCTCCAGCCAACTTTAGCTAAAAGAGCTTGGTTCATATCATGAGTTTTCTTCAAACCCAAACCTCCCTTACTTTTGGGTTTACAAACAAGGTCCCACTGGCACAAGTGGATCTTATGCTTCTTCGCACTGCCTCCCCAAAAAAATTGCGATTCACTTTATCCAAATCCTCACAGGTGCTCATAGGGAGTTTAGAGGTTTGCATTGCATAAACAGGTATAGCTGAAGTGACAACTTGAATTAGAGTAGCCCTTCCAGCTATAGAGAGAACCTTACTTTTCCAAGAAGCCAGCCTGGCATGCATTTTGTCCACAAGTTTGCTATAAGTAGCCTTAGTCACCCTAGAGTGTAACAGAGGCATCCCCAAGTAATTGCCTAGGTTCGTAGTGAGAGGAGAACCACAGATACTACTAATATTAGTAGCCATTTCTTTGCTAATATTAGGGGAGCAGTATATTGCAGACTTTTCAAAGTTGACAATCTGACCAGAAGCTTTACAGAAGAGGTCCAAGCACTTCTTCATTATTCTTGCCTGGTGGGTACTAGCTTCAGCAAAGAAAATTAGGTCATCAGCAAAAAATAAGTGGGATACAGCAGGCCCAGCTTGGGAAGCTTTCACCGGTTTCCATATATTATTCCCCACAGCCTCCACAATGAGGTGTGAGAGCTTTTCAATGCAAAGAACAAAAAGATAAGGTGAGAGTGGATCACCCTGTCTAATCTCATTGCACGGAGTAAAAGTCGAGGTGAGCTCCCCATTCACACAGACTTGATAGGTGACAGAAGAAACACACTGCATGATCAACTGAATCAAGGTAGTAGGCATACCTATTTCAAGAAGAACTACCTCGATAAAATTCCAACTCAACCGATCATAGGCTTTAGATAAATCAATCTTCCTAGCCATAAACCCTTTTTTCCCCTTGGTACTCTGGAATTTAAACATAAGCTCTTGGGAAATGAGGATATTATCTGTAATATGTCTATCGGGAACAAAACTCACCTTATGGGGACTGATTAGCTTAGGCAGAATATGCCTCAGCCTAGCAACAATCACTTTAGAAATCACTTTATAAAGAGTGCAGCATAAGCTAATAGGGCGAAAGTGTATCATAGAAACAGGGTTAGCCAATTTAGGAACTAGAGTGATGAGAGTAACATTCAAACCTTTGAGAATGTGACGCTCCCTGAAAGCTTGAGAAACCAGGTCATAAATGTCATTACCACACATATTCCACTGATTTTGGTAGGAACAGGCAGGAAACCCATCCACTGCAGGGGCTTTGAGACCACCTATATTGAAGAGACTTTCCTTGACTTCATTAATATCAACACGAGCCACCAGACCATTCAAATCAACATCATTGATACTGGGAAACAGATTAGGCATCGATAGACCACTGTGATCCCTGGGAGTCATAGAGAAGAGGCCTCGAAAGTAATTCCTAGCAAGTTCTTTTAAACCTTCAGCCTCCTCTACCCACAAATCATTATCATTTTTCAGCTTTTCAATCCTATTTTTCCTTCTTCTAACAATGGTGGTTAGATGAAAGAACTTAGTATTACGGTCACCTTCTTGAAGCCATTTTATCCTTGATTTTTGTTTCCAAAATAAGGCCTCTTGCTCTAGAACGACATTATACTTTGCAACAAGAGATTCTTCCAGCTGAACTGAGAGATCTATTAGCCCTGTGATGCAACACCTTTTGAATACCATTGAGACGAGCTAGAAGCTTCACTTTTCTTTGCTTTAAGTGCCCAAAAACAGCCACATTCCACTGCTTAAGAGGTTCCACCAAACCCCAAGATTTATGCAAAGCCGACCCAGCCCCTTGTTCCCACTTTGGAATCAAAAAATTTTGAAATTGCTCATGCTTCAACCACATGGCCTCAAATCTAAAAGGTCTACTGTTAGGACAGGAAACCATTCGAGATTTCAGACTAATTTTAATGGGGCAATGATCAGACTTGGTCCTTGGAAGATGTTGAACAAAAGCATCAGCAAAGGTTTGCCTCCATTGAGTATTACACACAGCTCTATCCAGTCTTTCAAAGATTCTTTTATTGCTCCAAGTAAATTTAGGCCCCAAATAGCCTAAATCAACCATACTATGATCATCAAACCACTTCTTGAACCCTTTAAGTCTACATAAATGAGATCCTCCAATCTTATCATCTACATTGAGCATTTCATTGAAATCACCAGCTATGAGCCAAGGCATCTTGTGACAGCTAGCCATAAAATTCAGGTATTCCCACAACTTCTCCCTTTTAGCATAACAAGGGTTAGCATAAACACCAGAAAACAACCAAGGCTGTTGACCATGCCAGGAGACGCAAGCAGATATGGTTTGATCAGAAGTACCAGATAATCTCCACCCGAATTCTATTTTCATTCCAGAGTAGCCACATACCACTAGAAAAACCAATAGGATCCACCACCTCGCAACCAGAAAACCCTAAGGATTTGATTATATTAAGAGCCTTGCTCCCACCAATCCTAGGCTCGCAGACAAAAAGAAAATCCATATGATGCAGCTTAAGTAATTCCATCATATTAACTTTGAACTTTGTGCTGGCTGCACCACGAACATTCCAACATAGAATATCCATAAAAATAAAAATAAAGGAGATGGTTCACTCAGAGGCTCACCCCAGAAATCAAAAGCCAACGGTCTTACCTCCAGCAGACTTGGAGGTATGATTAGCATCTGTCTCACCCTCAGCGTGAGCTTGACCTTCAGAAAGGTCCATTCCTTCCACAGGACAGAAACCATCTGTCATAGCAGAGGCCATAGAGGCATTATCCACATCAGGCTCCCGCTCATCTGCTTGCTTACCATTCTCAGTTGTAATATTTGGTGGTTGGTGTCCAAATATATACACACCTTTATCCTTGGTCAAAATTTGACCCCCTGACCAATCAACCAGTTGATCATTCATAGATTCCCCATGAGAGTCCCTCCTTTCACCAAACAGGGTCTTTATTCCAAAACCCAACCAAATTATCACCCTTATCACCCATCATGCTTGGCTTAGCAGTTCCCCCTGGAGAGCTCAAATTTACTCTCATATTTGAGATATCTTGTAAGACAGGTCTAGCCCCAACTTTAGAATTTTTCGACTTAGTCCACACCTTCCCACTTAGCCCAGGAGTATCATGAGCACCAACCTGAGCTCGAGGCAAAAAGACACCACCACCTTCCACAACGTCATGCCCAAAATCATCTCCAACCTTTCTCAGAGCATCAAATCGAGATGCTTGAGGTTTCATACCATTACTCTGCCCATTCAGCCCTTTAGACCCATTTTTAGGCTTCCTCCTAGAAGGGACGTTCATCCACGGGCCGCGTAAATGCTCCACATCATTATCAACATTTTCCTTTTCCATAACAGCATCTGATCGGTTCATAATTGTATATCATTTTGTACCCTTCTAACTTATGATTTGGTTATTTTTTTTAGTTAAACTTGTGCTTTTAATTCATTTTGTGTTTATGTTTCAGTTAATTGAGATTTCGGTAACAATGATGACTTTGGATAGGAAATGAAGCAATTCATGCAAGTTAAGGCCTGATTTGGGTTGAATGGAAGAAGAGCTTAAACACAAACTCATTTTGGCTACAACCCATTTCCAGCCCAATTTCGTAGGTCAGCTTCTTGGACTTGGATCAGCATGCTATGGGGCTTGGATGAGGTGAAGATCTTCATGAAACTTGTTCCAATGGGTGTCTATTACAACATATCCAAATTTCAGCCCAATTGGACATTTGTGGAGTGCTCCGTCCGTCCAACACTCAACCTTGCTCAAGAGGATTTCCAGCTGCCAGCTTTTTGCCATGTGCATCCTTTTAGCCATATGCCTCTCCCTAGCTATAATTGACTTTGTACTCAACATAATGAGTGAAGTGGGGAGGCATTCCAGCTATTAAAGAGAAAGCAAGAGCATATTTGTAAAGACAAAAATACATCCAGCATATTCCAGCTATCAACATAATGAGTGAAGTGGGGAGGCATTCCAAACTTGCGACACATGCTGGACTCTGCACGCTCAGTGCCAGGGCATCACTTGCGACCCGATTGTCATCCATTGTCCCAAACACACGTATATCTTTAGGAGTCACCAGATTTCTGCCCACTCCGATGGCAACATCGTTGTCTAGGAGTATTGAGTCATTTATTGTCACAGGCCCCCTTGCGGAGGCGAAGTAGGGCACCCATACCTGGTGCTGCTGCTTGGCCTCGTGTCTGAGTCGGTGGAGCTAGGTTGAGATCCAACGAAAATGGGTAGGAAGAGGCCATTTGATTTCTCATTTTTTTTCTTTTTCTTGCTTCTTTTCTCTTTTGTGTTTCTGAGTTTGTGTTTTTCACCCTTTTCTTTTTATCTTTTTATAGACTTAGTCTACTAAACCCTAGCCGATGCGGTTCTAAGTTCTGTGCGGCCCTTACAGCTTATCCCTATATGTCGCCGCACCCGTTTCCCAACCCCCTTAATTGCATTTTCACTTTCACCACCTTCGAGTGAAAAAAATTGTCGCAATCTGTTTTGTCTGAAACGGACGCGTTCAGCAAAGTCGCCTTGCGCCTTTCCATAGCGATCGTAATTTGCGCTTGTGGAGTCTGCGGCGCCTCTACGCGTGTCTTGCCCTGTCAGTTGGTCCCTTACATTGAACCGAGACATCATGACCCATGTTCTTTTAAATAAAAAATAAAAAATAAAAAAAATTGAAAAAATAATAATAATAACATGTGGGCTTCGAATTTCATTGTGGGTTGGGTTTTCACCGTTGTTTAGATTTCAAGTGGGCTAACTTTCTTTTGGGTTGAGTTTTCAATCGTTTGGGTTTTGGGTTTGCGTAAGACTATTTGTTTAGGGTTTTCTATTTCGAGTGTTTTTATTGTTTCATTTCTTTTATTTGTTTGTTTTGTAATTTTTATTTTGTAATTATTTTATTTTTGTATTTTAATTCTTGTGTGTTTTGTGATTTTTTTTTATTTGCTTTAATACTTTCATTTGTTATTTTTGACATTGCTTGTGCCTAAATTTTAAACATTGAGGACAATGTTCATTTCTAGGTTTGGGGGTATTGGAGTTTAGCATGTAAATTTGTTTTTTTTCCTTAATTTAATTTTTTTTATTTGTTTGTTTTTATTTTTATTTTATTTTGTTTATGTCTTGCTTTTATTTTTATTTTATTTTGATTTTGATCTTGAGGCACTTTCCGAACACATTTGATGAAATTGTGATAAATGTTTGCATGATTGAAACGAAAATTGAATTTTTATTTATTTATTTATTTATTATTTATTCTTTTTTTGTAAATTTTTATTGTATAAAAAAAAACTTAAAACTTAAATTTAAATAAATAAAAAATTTGGCATTGTTCTAGCATGATATGTTCGAAACCTTTGCACTTGCCATTTGTTTCATAATTTTTCAATTAAAGGATTTGCATGATCCAAAGAATTGTATCAAGCATAAATTAGACTTACATAACCATATAAAGTGAGCTTTTGAGCCTTGTGCTTCATTTCATGAGTGTTATACACATACTCTTATTTTCTTGTCATCAAAGTTGTTGTTTGATCTCATTATTCATTGATTTGGTTGAACACTTAAAAGTCATTCATTCTTATGCAATTTGATTTCTTGACATTTAAAAAATGATATTAAGGCCCTCTTTGGATCGTTTGTGCCTTTCAAGCTAACCTTATGCATGCGTAAGCATAATTTTCCATTGTTTACCATTTTGAGCCTACAAGTAAACCTTTTCTTTCATTTTACCAATTATATTTCCTCGCCTTAGCCCGAAAAACAAGAATTTACCTTTCTAAGGAACTCATGAGCTATACTTCGGATGTGTTTTTCATGCTAAGTTTGGGAAGAGATATTACATAAAAAAATAATTCAAAAAAAAAAAAAAAGAGAAACCTTCACACAATAGGTGGAAAAAAAAAATTGTGATTAAATGGTAGTTGATTGAAATTTCGTTTTTTGGGTTTCACTGGTGTTTGGAAAGGAGTTTAAATCATTGGAAATGAAGGTATAAGGAGTTTTGATCATGTAAAAGAAAAAATTCTCATTGTGATGATTCGAAGTCTTGTAAACAATTGTTTTATGCTCTTATATTTTGAGTTCCTTGGACTTTGTTTTATCCATACCCTTCATTTCTTACTCACCTTACACCCTTGACCTCATTACAACCTATAATAAAGACCTAAATTGATTTTAAATGTCATATGGTTGAATTGCATGCATTTTATTATTTTTAAGTGTTTGGCATCCTTCTTGAGATCATATTAGTGCAAGTTCTTCATCTTCCTATTTTGAGTTAAGTCCCTTATGGTTTAACTCTAATCTCATGTTTATAACTGAGTGACGCATTGTAGCCCTCTTTTGAGTGATTCATTTGTGAGAGGACAACTTTGGTGAGATTTGAAGTTGCATTTGTGCTTGGTATGATTTTTGAAATTGTGTGAAAACTAAGATTGGAGAATTTGTTGCATTTGGCTATCACACTACTACACTTTGAGCATGTTGTGTTTTGAGTCATGTGCATGAGTCATTTCTCTTTAGAAAATGTTCGGAAAGATTATTTTGAGTTTTATTTTTACTTTTTTATTTTTTATTTGGTTTTTATTTTTATTTTAAGGACTAACAAATCTAATAAGTTTTCTAACCACTTTATTTTGTAGAGTTAGTAAAACGTTTGTGGCTATCGTTTATGTTAAACCCTCAGGAGACACAACTCCTCCTACTAGGGATGCCTAGAGGTTTAAAGGCTTGTTGCATGCGCTCAATGCAGTTCGAGTTACCTACGAAAGTGGTCTAGTTAACTTCTTGTTTTGATTTTATCTTTGTTTTCCTTTTGTTTTGCTCGAGGACTAGGAAAATTTAGGTTTGGGGGTATTTGATCGGTTCATAATTGTATATCATTTTGTACCCTTCTAACTTATGATTTGGTTATGTTTTTGAGTTAAACTTGTGCTTTTAATTCATTTTGTGTTTATGTTTCAGTTAATTGAGATTTCGGTAACAATGATGACTTTGGATAAGAAATGATGCAATTCATGCATGTTAAGGCCTGATTTGGGGTGAATGGAAGAAGAGCTTAAACACAAACTCATTTTGGCTACAACCCATTTCCACCCCAATTTCGTAGGTCAGTTTCTTGGACTTGGATAAGCATGCTATGGGGCTTGGATGAGGTGAAGATCTTCATGAAACTTGTTCCAATGGGTGTCTACTACAACATATCCAAATTTCAGCCCAATTGGACATTTGTGGAGTGCTCAGTCCGTCCAACACTCAACCTTGCTCAAGAGGATTTCCAGCTGCCAGCTTTTTGCCATGTGCCTCCTTTTAGCCATGTGCCTCTCCCTAGCTATAATTGACTTTGTACTCAACATAATGAGTGAAGTGTGGAGGCATTCCAGCTATTAAAGAGAAAGCAATAGCATATTTGTGAAGACAAAAATACATCATGGCAAAGGGGACAATGTTAAGCTCATATTTTCATACATATTCATGCCCAATTTACTTACTCATTTTGCTTAGTTTCTTATAATTTTGAGTTATTTGCCTCTCTTTGTGTGTTTTGTAGTCCAATAGAGCATGAGAGCATGAGAGGAATACAACTTAAGGCATTTGAAGCAATATGGTGCAAAAACTGGAGCCTAAGTTAGAAGTTCATTTTGGACTTATCATCTTCATCCGAACTTGGATTGGGCCAATACTTGTGTGGTTGGATCAATGACATTCCGAACTTCAAACTGGACATCTTAAAGTCATCATTTGATTCAGCCCAACCCAATTCGTGAGCCCATGGAAATACACATCATGCTGACAGGAAGATGAGCTCATTGCATGCTTGGTCATGATGAGCTAGGCATGAGCTATTGGTTTCTGAATGGAAGCTTGGTCATGCTGACATGAGGATGAGCTAGGGCTGCTAGTGGGATTTAGTGGAGTAACCATTTCTGATTATCTAATGCAAGTGTGTTAGGTCATTGCCATATTCAATTCAGATTTCCCACTCCCCTCTCCCTATAAATACCACTTCCATTCCAAACACTATCATAACTCATATCCTGAGATTCATTATTTACACTTCCATTGTACACAAAGAGAGGGAAAGTTGAAAGTCACAAAGGGAGAGAAGGGAGAAGGCAGCAGCTGGGAGGCTTTGGCCTCCTGGCAGCCATGGAGATGAATCTTTTCCATCTCTAGCATGTTGTCCTTATCTTCTTCTCCTCCCTTTGTCTTTTATTTTCTTCTTGTATTTTCTTTGTTTTTCTGTTATTAATTGTAATAAACATCTTGCTAGTCTTGTATCATGGTTTGAGTTTATAAAGTTTGATTTCATTCATGAATTCTTCTTCACTATTTTAATGGAGCTGTTTTGCATCCTTTGATTGATCACTTGAGGTTTTATGCATTTTGCTCTTGTTGGGAAGGTTTGGGGATCATCTTCATTCCATCCATTAGCAACTCATGTGATTTGGTTTCTAGGTCTCCTAATGTAAACACCATGCTTGGGGTCCTTGTGATGTTCAATACAATTTGATCCAAACACCATGGACTTATTTGTGAGCATCTTCATGAGTGAATCAATTTGTTTACTTGCTGCCATAACATGATTAGAACAATTAGGGTGGATTATAAAACCTCACCATCTTGTCTTAGTTCTTTTCTTTCTTCTTGTTTTGTTTCTCTTGTTCCATTTCTGTTTTGTGTAGGAAAACTGAGTTGGATCATTCAATCACCAATCCCTGTGGAATCGACCTCGCACTTACATATGCTAAATTACCAACGGCTCGTGCACTTGCGAGTATCACAAGTTGAGGATGTAGCTGAATCCATTTTGGTGCAGCTAAATCTACGCAACAGACAAGGAAGAGACAAAGGTTAAAGTGTCATGGTGGAAAGGAGAGAGAGAAGAAGGAGGAATGATGAGAGGCATTTTGCTTCAGCCTTTGAACATGGGAATTGAATTGGCAGCTCACTTTGGAGCTGGAGATCAGCTTTTGAGCTACTAAAGAGAAGCATGTGCATGCATATGAAGCAAAAGAAAGAAAATAAATGAAATGAAGTCAATTCCAGTCCCTGTTTCGGCAGCCAACTTGCAGTGGCCAAAACGTACACTTCTACTGCTCCGATGGGAATACTTTATTCATAGAAGTTGTTCCAATGGGTGTCTAGTATAACATATCCAAATTTCAACCCCATTGGATACGTTTTGAAACCTGTGGCCTTCCTACACCAAGTCTGGTTCAGAAAACTCATTTTTTCAGCAAGCAAAAGGCAACCACATGGGTTGGAAGCAAAAGGCAGCCACAACACCTTTGAACCCATGTGAAGAAAGCTGGAGGTGCAGCAAAAGAAGTATGGGATGGGATTGATTCCAACCACACTAACATGAACGAGATGAAATGGGAGTTATGGGTTGTATTAAAGGAGGAATGGTGGTGTTGCATTTCATCATGATGTTCCTCCCTCTTAGCCCTATAAATAGAGAAGCCTTCAAGCTTCAAAACACACCCCAAGAGGGGGAGCTCTCAAACACTTCTCTAGAACTCCCTTCCCTTCTCTCCCCCAAATTCTCTTAGTTTCCTTTCAAGTTGTCAATTGTTGTAACAAAATGAGTTTACTAAATTTTCCTTCAAGTTTTCTTAATTCCACTTTACTTTTATTTGTAATGTACATTCTTTCTTAAGTATTCAAGTTTAATTAGTTTCCAAGTTTCAATTATGGTTTTTTTCTTATTCATTATGCTTATAAGTTAATATGCTAGTTTGAATGATTGATCACCATTTAGGTTTGCATGTTAGCTATCTTAGTTTGAATTAAGAGTATACACCATGCTTTAATTTGAATTGAACTATGAATAGGAAGAGTATGTATGGACATTCGACAACAGGGATTAAATACATGCTTGGTTGTTTAAATTGTTCTTCTATGCTTAATGGGTTCCTAATGCTTAATTTTAGGTTAGACAACAAATGATCAAATTAGGGAATTAGGAACACAAGGTTTTGACCAAACACCATGGCTTAATCATACTTTAGCTAGAATCAATCCGTTAATCTAATTGAACTTGGGAACTTATTTTCTTGAGTCATTTCCTTTTTTTTCTTGTTTTATTTATTTTCTTTTTCATTTCTGTTTTGTGTAGGGGAAATGAATTGGATCATTCAATCACCAATCCTCGTGGGATCGAACCTCGCACTTACATATGCTATACTACCGAACGGCTCGTGCACTTGCGAGTATCACAAATTGAGGATGCAACTGAATCCATTTTGGTGCAGTGAATCCGATACAACAGCATCCGAATCCGTTTGTTCCAACTTAGAGCCAGGACAGGCTTTCCCATTCCCCTCTGTTGAAGGCTTCACTTTCAAAGTACAGTTCTCACATTTGTGTCCATAAAGCCCACAGAGATAACAGATATCTGGCAAACCTTCATATTCAACATTATACCAAGTTTGATTAATCTGGATAAAAGCATCCAGAGGCTTAGTCAAATCAAGCTCCACACACAATCTGGCAAATTTACCCATATTCTGACTAGTAGTGAGAGCATCAATCTTAAGAAGCTTACCCAGCAGATTTCCAATTCTTTTAAGAGCCCATACATCAAAGCACTCTAGTTGAATTGCAGACACTCGAATCCACACCGCCATTCGGGTTATATGAGTTGTTGCCGGGCAGAAGCCAGGTCGCCATTTCTGGAGAGTCAAGTACTGTCCAGCAATAATCCAAGGGCCCTCAGTAAGCACAAAGTTCAGATCGTCTTCCAAATCAAATTTGACCACAAAATAGTCGTTCACTAAATCAATCAATTTCCAATCACCCTTGAGACTCCACTTTTGTTGCAACCGGTCACGAAGATAATTATAGGTATGAGACCTACCCAAAAGCTTGATGATTAGAGCGTTTTTCCATGGTTGGCAGAGTCTATTCATCGCACGTTCAGAAAATTGGATGCTTGGTCCTTGATCCCCACGTGACGTCACCACATCATCATTATCCGTAAGCTCCTCATAATCTGCATCCAAGGAGTCCACAGCAATACCCACATTCTTGGCCAGATTAACTTGATTCATGAGTTTGTCACGGAAGCTCCCAGATCCCACAAACAGGGGCACAGGTGCTAGTGGGACAGTTTCAGGCAATGAATCAACCATTGGAATAGGCTCGACTTCGCATTCCGAGCTTAGCTCCTCCGACGATCGTATCCGCTTAGAGAAGGGAGGATGTTGTATAAAAACCCCAGTAGATCCTTCAGCCATGGCTTAGATTAGCACGAAGAGCAGCCAAAATGGCTGAGAAGCCACCGAAATTGGCAGCTTTCAGTCGGTGAAGCCAACGAAGAAGGAGATCTGTTTCTCTCTTTGGTGCGCGCGTGAGGTTCGTTCAACTAAAAACCTAAAAGCAACACTTATTTTTTAACAAACCCCAATTTCGTTCATCTTTATTATGTCTCTCTTTGCATCATTAAATGTTAAGTTTTACTTGAGTAAAACATGTTGTCCTAAATTTGAAAATAGATTTTACAACTTCGAACTAGTGGTAGTTGACAATATCTCTAGTTGGCCCATATGTGATTATACCATTTGTGACTTTGAAAACTTTGTATGCTTTTGTATCCTTGGTACTTTGATACTAATCTGAGGTGAGTTTAAAATACTATTCCACTTCACTTTGGTACAATTTGTGAAAAGAGCATCGCACCAGTAAGTAATTATGAAAGAGTAATCTCATTTCCTGTTCTCTATGTTCCACTTCAGTTAGTCACTGTTTCTATGGTCTTCTGATAGACCACTAACATTTACTCATTTCATGTTGCTGCTAAATAAAAACATGTTCATTATGAAACCCTTTTATTACTATTGTCATATTCTCATTCTGAAACCGTAAGTCTCAACATATTTATTATTATTGGTATCCACTCTCTAGAATCGGCATCATCTGGTACATCAGAACAACACATCATCAGAAAATGGAAGGAAACAAACAAGTTGGTTCACATGACTTGGAAAGGTAGTACATTTCATTAGCAAATTCCATGAAGAAGAAAAAAAAAAGTTCAATCGTGTGTCTTCCACATTCTCCCAGCATTGTATCTTCAAAATTCCAAAAATACTACAACATGTGGGTGAAAAGCTCTGCACACCTCAGTCACTCTTTATAGGCCCCCTTCATAAGGGGAAGGAAGGTTTAAACCCCTTATTGGAAGATTACAAACAAAAGTACCTAGATGACTTTGTAATGCGGACTGGGATTGATGAACATTACTATTTGGATAAAATGGAAGGCCAAGAACAAAGAATCAAGAGTTATTACGCAAACCGAATCCTATTGGACAGTAATGACTTTGCAAGAATGATGGTACTGGATGGAGCATTCATTATCGAGATGTTATTGAAGAATTTTAGGATGAATTTGTCAATGACTTCATATTTGGAAACCCGCATTTGATAGCAAAGACATGGTCAAATCTCTGCATGCTTGAAAATCAAGTGCCCTTTTTTCTTTTTTTGGAAGAGCTTTTTTACGCAAAGAAAATCACACTGCCTTCTGAATGCTGAGGGAACCTCAATATTGAAGCTAGCCTTATATTTCTTCGATTCTATATTGTTAGCGGAGGGAATGAAAACCTCTTGAGATCAATAGAATACTTTGTTGATCTCTTCAAGAAAGTGTACGAAGTAGATCTTCCCTTGGACTCACATGTTGGAAAGAAATCCAAACATGAAGTCATACCCAACTTGACACTTCTATGCAAAGTTAGAGTCAAAATTGAGGCAGGACTAGCGAAAAGCATATTTGATATACGATTCAATCGGACCAAAGGAGTTTTGAAGAGCCCACCATTTCGGTTGGGTACCGAATTTGAAGTAATAAGAAATGTTGTTGCATATGAACAATGTCATTACTCAGGAGATTGTTACATGAGTGATACGAAGAAGGAAGCCCGAGAAGGAGACAAAGGAGAAAGAAGATTAGTAAGGACTTCGAGAATAGTCTTGGGTCCAATGCCCATCAACCATGAATGTTTTAAAGAAGTTAAAATGCGTAATAAAATCAATCACCCGCCAAAGACCTAGATTCAACATCCGGGCTCTATGTTGAATCGAAAATGAAAAGTCCATAATCATCCATGAGCCTATAGACAACTATTTAACCATACTTAAGAAATGCAAAAGGTATTTCGTTAATAGTAACACATATTCCCAATTTCAAAATAAAATAGTTTTATGAAATTGATTTGAGTTTTTGAAACTAAATAGTGGGAGTATAGTGTAACTATACCCTATGTTTAAATGGAGTAATAGTTGTCCTAGGACAATATGTTGTCAAAACGATTAAAGTGTTTAACAAGATAAAAGATGAGACCCAAAAACTCCCTCAATCAATTGATAACATTAAGTCGATAAACAAAAGGCATTCTTGATGTCCTTTGTGTGGCCTTCCACCATGATGGATTCCAAATGAGCATGACACTTGTCAAGGCTTGCCTCAGACATGGGGAAGTTGACAGCAACGAAGCATATTTAAGAGGGATCCATTTCGTGCATTTGATGTTGCAAAGGTAGGAACAAGCATAGGCCAACATTCTAATATGATGAGGTTTCATGTTTGATTCCTATACTAAGCAAGCATGGTGGGCTAAGACTTAACTAGTATAATGGGACTTCACGATAACATTCGAGGTTCACATTTGCTAGAGGCCAAATGAAATAGGTAATCACATCAAGATGTGAAGAGGCAAACGCGCCTTCTCTTTATTGTCCGAAGTATCCTTAGATCATATTATGGTGCGGTGAATTGGATAATAGGGAGCCTCCCATCCCACTAAGAGTTTTAACTAAAACTCTCATATTCCAGCTTGAGGGATATGAGAATTTGCCAAAAATAGTGGGGGTTATCTTTTGACTTAAAGACCCAAGTCAATGGTAAATCTAAAATCAATCTAACACTTAGCTATATATATTTGTAGATATGTCTGGATCCGCATTCTCCAAACTCCTAGACAAATATTGTCTAGAAGGCCATAACTTTCCAACATGGTACAACAATCTCAAGATATTCATGACTATCGAGAAGATTGTGTACGTACTAGAGCAAGCTCCTGACATAGAGCCCCCTGCTGAAGATGCTTCTCAAGAAGTATGTGCTAAGTATGACAAGCACGTGGATGATGACTGTCAGGCCAAGTGCTACATTCTAGCTTCCATGAATGAGGAGCTCCAGAAACAGCATGAGCATATGATGCATGTTGCTGACATAATATCTCATCTCCAAGAGCTTTATGGAGACGGCACACACAACAAACGCTTATGCTCTGTATGCGAGTGTTTGAAGACCA
The DNA here is from genome assembly GCA_018703695.1 of Prunus fruticosa. Classification (NCBI taxonomy): domain Eukaryota; kingdom Viridiplantae; phylum Streptophyta; class Magnoliopsida; order Rosales; family Rosaceae; genus Prunus; species Prunus fruticosa. The sequence continues at coordinate 26,849,357 of CM031922.1, read as the reverse complement.
GGATGGTTAAGGATAGGGTGGAATACGACCACATGACTCGAAACCGACAAAACACGACCTAACACGCACGATTAATAAACGGAAATTAGAACACACCATTTATAAACAGTGGTTGGGAACCACAACCTATTAAATACCAACGTATTAAATGGCTCAGGCATGAACCGTACCAAAAAAAAATAAAGAAATTGAACCTCAACACACCCAATGGTTCAAACCCAGCCAATCCACCCTCACTTGCACCTATCCATCTGGTGGGAAACTTTGTGATTATATGTTACAACATTTGATATTTATAATGTCTTAAAACAGAGCACTTAATTATTACATTTTATCCCTAAATTATATTTGTTAGTAATTGTTCCTATTATTGAGGACAATTGTTATTGATTTCAAGTACAAAAGAAATTCGTATAACTATAAAATGTATCACACTTGTTTATAAAAAATCATAAAAGGAAAAAATACAAAAGAAATAAAACAAAAAAAAGCTAAAAAAGTAAGAGGCACAATAAGCACAGAGGTAAATTTACAAAGTAAGAGAGATGTAGAAAAAAGTAGCTCATGGAAAAAAAAAAACAAAAGAAAAAAGCTCCATACAGAGTGAAAAGGACAACAAGGCTCCACTATGTGAACAATAATTTCATACAAAAGCACCCACAAAAAGCTAAAAGTAATCTTAGTTATATACTTCTAATTCTAAGTTCATATAGTACCAAACCCATTACTTTAAAACCCAATAACCCTACAACCAAAACCTTCTTACACACAATAACCTATTAAAACCCAGGTCAACCCACATATATAATGTAAAATCTCTCATCACATCCAAAACCTAAAACCATAGCCGTCATCCCTTCTTACCCCCCCCCATCCCCACACCGCCCCTACCTCACACAAAGGGTTCTCCCCCGCTCTCCCTCCCACCCTCACTCCAGCCCCCATCATCAGACCAAGCAACCCAAGAAAATGATATCGCATCCAGCTCTCAGCTCACCACTCATCTCTCCATGCTCCCTCCCCTCAGGTTATTTCTTTGTTTTGTGATTAACAAACAAATAGATCTGATGGCTTTTTGTTCAGTTGTACATTTTTTATTAACATAAAATATTATGTTACAGAGGAGTTGAAGAGGAGGTGGAAGAGACAGGGATTTAGAGGACTTGAAGTTTTAATTTTATTTCATTTGGAAGTTGATGAAAAAATGAGCGTTGTTAAATAAATGAACGAAAACAGGATTATGTTAAAACAGGTAGGTTACCTATTTATGACCTAACCCAAGCAAGTTATTAAACGGGTTACACGGTTCGTGTCGTGTCAACCCGTTTATAAACAGGTTGGGTTTGGTTTTGCATTTCCTGACACGATTAATAAACGAGTCGTGTTTGGGTTGTGGTTTCTTGACACGTTTCAAAGTTTGACATGACACGAACCCGACAAGACACAACCCATTTCTAGCCCTAGTTAAGGGAGCCCCAGTCCACCAACATGGATTGAAGATGATAGGACTCATTCAGCAGCTGGAAAGTCTTAACAATCCACTGAACAGGCAACTGGGCCACCGACATCTTCCTTACGTCCCTTTATGATTCCTTCTCCCAGTTTGTTATGAACTACAACATGGGGAAGATAGAGCACACTCTCTCAGAGCTGCTAAACATTTGTGTGACTGCTGAAAAGACCTTCAAGAGAGAAGGAGGGAATGGGACCATTGCAATTTTTTAAAAGGGTTCAACTTCTTTTGCTAAGCCCGGTAATAAGGGTAAAGGAAAATTCAATGCCAACAAGAAGAAGAAATGGAACCCTAAACTCAAACTCAAGGGAGGCGTCAAGAAGAAACAAGAAGAAGGAAAAGAGGCAAAAGGACAGTGTTTCCATTGTGGGAAAGACAAGACACTGGAAAAAGAATTGTCGAGCTTACTTAGCTAGCCTAAAGGACAATGGTGACCCGCAAAGACTGGTACACATTATGTATGCTCAATTAGGAGGATGACTAGTCTCAAGTCATTCGTGTAGAGACACTGAGACAGATGTGCAAGTGCTCTATAGAAGATGGAGTCCACTGAACTCGATCAACTTTAGAATTCTTGTATAGAATTCTTGTATCTAAGTTATGATAATGCAAATTAATCCTTAGACCTGAGACGTCACAGTTGTCTTGTGTATATGTTGTTTCTCTTTGAGAGCACTATACGGTCGTATCAAAATGATGTGACTTAAAGGTATTCCTTAAGATTCTCGGCATGTATGCAGAGATAGGTGAATGTACAACAAGGAATCTCTGCTCTTAATAAGAAGAGAGAATACTCTAAAGATATGATTCGTGAATCTTTGGCCAAAGTATTAGATGGAAATTGAAACAAGAATGCTTGCAATTTCATCAAATTGAATCATATAATCAAGAGATGTCATATTAGGGATTTTGACACAAATTTACCATATCTCGAGAATATGACATAGAGTATTGAATTAGAGAAGGATTGAATTGCATTGTAATGATAAACTGACTAGGTTCTCTAAATGAATTCTTTTTAGCTTAGGTAGCCATAACATACTGCTAGGGGTCACTCATGGCTTGTGGAAGACCTGTAAGGACTAATTATAATTAGCCTTCGCCAATATGGAGAATTGTATGGAGGGATAAAATTCACACTTGATTCAAAGTGAATCATTCATACCCATTGCCTCGCTAATTAGAACCTATAAGATCGCACACCAGAAATGAATCAATTGGGAAATCAAGAAGAGAATGAATGATTATGTGACTTGGTCAAAGTCAATGTCAAAGTCAAAAGTCAAAGGTCAAAGGTCAAATAGTTGACCCGACACTTGACATGGTCAACTAAGGATGATCGTGACCAACACTCGTTAAACAAGTGAGTGATTGAATTAGTCAAGTCACTAGAGTAATTAAATTGATTAGATTAATTTAATTATTCAATTAAAGTTATAAAACTTTAATTAAAGGTCCCATATGACTTGGAAATTCAAAATGGATTTGACCATATGGACTTACGCACATATGTGACACATTATATGATTAGTGTGTTGGACCAAGATAGCAAAAGATGACACACAAAAGGGGCAGTGTGGCTACACTAGGGCTTGGGGGCATTTTTGTCACTCTTGTGAAATTTATTATCCTATAAGTGTGTAGCTATGGAATCCTATCATCCAACGGTTTTTCAAGTTGGTGAAATTGGCAGAGAGAAAACATCAAGCTCTTTCTCCCTAACCCCTTGAATCTATCACATCAAGTAAAGGTGCTAGCACCACTCTTCACTTGTTGTTTACTCATTCTTTCATCCTTTTCAATCCTTGGTGAAGAGTTTTGGGGAGGTGCATATCTTTGTACCTATTTGGAAAACTAGAAGGTGGATAATCAACATCAAAGGGAGAGCCAACAACAAAGGGACCATTCCCTCCACTTGAACACCATTCTTGGTTTCAAGATTTGCTCCAAGGGTATGAACATCTTATCTTTCTCTCAAATAGGATTTAAAGAGTCTTTGATGCACACTTTCATAGACTTATAAAGTTTGGGACCAAATGAGACTTGCATGAATCCCTAGTTTATTTAATGCTTCCGCTCTTACTTTGATTTCATATTAGATATGACATGCTAGGTGATTTATGGTTGAAGAGTTTTTAGAAATCTCTACACAACATCATTCCCACAATATTCCCTTCAAGAGTCCCCTTACTTTTCTTTTTGGTTTTCCTACTAGAGCTTGCAGGAGAAGAAAAATGGGTAGGGGCGTTGGTCTGAAGGGTATTTCTCCTCTAGCAGCCTGAGCACATGGATATCCTTTGGTTTTTACGATGGATTGTCTTTGACTTGGTCTTGATTTGGCTGAGGTATTTTCAAGGGTGTTGGATGTTTTTCACAATGCTTAATATTTTTTAAGGTGTTGGGTCATTGGTGTTTTATTTCCAACGGCCTATAAGTTTGCCTTGGTTTTGTCAAGCTGCGGGAAGCAGTCTATCTAAGTAGATTTACTTTGGTTTTGACAAGGTGCTAGATATTTTGACTGATGTGGGATATTTCCAAGTGTTGTAGGCCATTGGATATTTTCCTAAGGTATTGGGTTTTCTCTCTCACGCTTACCCATATGTTTGGGCTCAAGAAATGGGCTTAAGTTTTGGTGCTCCCAAGTAGCCAAAAACTTCCACTCCTTGGACGATCAATGAACCTAGTGAATACTCATATTCATCCATACCACAACCCGCTCATCAAGCCCCATCCATTCACGTGGCTTGGGCCCACTTAAGCTTGTAGCGTGGCTTGGTGCCAAGATAAAGGTTTTTCGCTTGGCGTTGCGTGTTATTTGGCGTGCTTGGGCTCTAGCTTTGTCGTATTGTCAGGGGCGGAGCCACACTAGGACCGATGTGGTCCCGGGCCCCCACTCAAGTTTTTTTTTACATTTTAAAAGTAATATACTGTTATGTATTTCTATATGAATATTATTTCAAATACTTTACGTTTTGATATGTATCCATATATGTTGTGACATACCTATTAAGGCACAAGGAGGCACTTCAAATTGCCTCATTGCTCAGCTGGTGGTGGTGCACTCCAGGTGTACAGATTACCTTATTTCCAATTTCAACATTTAAGTAAATTTCTTTGTCCTTTTACTTTAATTTATTTTTATATTACTCCATTTACTTAAGTTTACAATGTAAATAATGAAGAACTCATTTGGATTCAAATAAAAATACTAGAAAATCAAATTCCCGCCAAATCAAAATATGAAAAATCGGTTTTAGTGTAAAATATGATTTTAGGCTAAAAATGATGGCTCATTAAGTCAATATATACTTCATACTAAAATCTCATAAAATCAAGTTTTCTTATTTGATGTGTAAGAAATAAAAGCCGCCAAAAATTATCTTTAGAAAATGATTATTCCGAAAAACCATATTTCATACTTAGTCAATATTTTTTCATGTATGATATGAATGCATTAATGGACCTAAAGTTTTTTTTTAGTTGTGAAATTTTGATTTTTTTTTTTTCTTTCTATTGGGTTTAATAGGGGAAAAAACTTTAAAGATATTTGCTAAATCGCTTCTCTTGCCATTTTTAGGGTTAGAATGTATTTGACTATCCCTTCGTTAAGAAAAATTATGATTGCAACTAATAAGCAATATAATTCTTGACATATGTATTGGCCTTGTTACGACCTTTCTGCGTGGCGGGTTGAGTATTTGCTTGTCGTGACACATGGACCATAACTTCTGCAAGCGTACACGACAAAGCTTCTTCCCCAATTAAGTGTTGTACTGAGCTAGAAATATATTGCCCTTGGATTTTTTTGGGCCTCAACAAACGTATGAGATAACTTCATCTCATTGCCCTTGATGAGGCAATGACCAGCTTGGACCCAACACTCACACAACAAAACCTCTTCCATGGTTGTCCACGCCCTTCTGCTTCGATGGAAGATGCCATTTGTATTTCAACACAAATAAAATTTGGAAAGTGAAGAAAATTTGGTATGTAAAGTGAATAATATTGGAAGGACAAGAAAATGTATGAAGATTTGGTGTGGAAAGTGAAGAATATTGGTAGGTTATACCCAAAAAAAATTTAGACTTTTTTTTGTATTTTTTTACAATTAGATTGGAGGACAAATAACGATCGGTGATTGTACTTGTTTAAACTATTGGAGCTCTTACATGAGTTTCTATTGTTGGAGAACAATCAGAATATAACCAAATAACATAATAAAAACAATATATATAATAAAATTAATACAGCAATAGAATGAATTACAAAATACTGACTTGGATAAATGATAGAGTCATGCAGAATTGCAGTACCCTTTAGACAGTATTTCTCCTCTACCATTATGCTTGTAGTTTGAAAGGAGTCTGGCCACCAGGATTAAAGCTTTGATTTCTAGTGAACAGTGATATTCTTTCTCTCATGAAGTATTTATGTGTGAAAATGATAATGCAATTTCAAATTCTATGTCTTTTGGTTTGGACGAATTGTCAATATATAGAGGTCTAATACCTCTTCATCCAACAGTTATAATAACTGTTTAAACATATTCGAATTTCAGATAATGATTTTATCGGAAAAATAAATTTCTAATTAATAAAAAGAAATATTAATTAAATCAACAGAGCCCAAGAGCCCCAAGCCCATCTTTTGACAATTATATATATATATATTCCAAGCCCAAACCAAGATGAGGCCCAACTTTGACTCCATTATGCTCATACCCTATTTAGTGTTTCCAAAGTGTTGGTGTTTATAAACTATGAAAGGTAAACTCCCTTCCAATGTGGGACTAATTAAAGTGTATTTTCCTTGTTATTCAGTCATTTTCTTATGATTGTAATGAATAGAAATAATCATATGATACCTTGTTATTCAGTCATTTTCTTCTTTTTGGTTTTAATCAGTTGGGTTAATATGAGTTCAAATTCTTTATTTAAATTATTGTGAAACAAAATAGTTGAGATATGCACAAGCATAGCCAATAATTTTTGGCTATTTGAGGTTATAGTCTTTTCAAATGAAAAATAAGTAAGAATATAGCGACAAGCATAGCCAATAATCTACACTTCTTTGGATTTCTAGTCAGCCAATAATTGTTCATTACAATTGGTAAATGTTTGGGGGTTCCACGCATAACATGAGGCTTAACTCTCACCATGGAAATTCATAAAGTTCAAATCTGACATAACAACTAACGAAATAAGTACGACCACCTTTCTTTCCATGACTTTTATGTAGAAGTTCACTAATTGCTATGTTCTTCTTACAATTTATGTCAGAGAAGTCTTTAGTGCATTGAGCTGCAGCATAAACTAAACTCTATGTGTTAATATAAGTCTCATTTGCTGAAAATTCTTGTTGAATAAAACAGTTATACAACTCATGAAAAGCACCAAAATTTGCATGAAGAAAACAAAGAAATAAAAGACCGAACAGGACTACTGCCCTTGACCAAAACATTTCAATAGATTTATCTTGAATTCGATTTAGTATAACTATTTTAACGTAGTTTGTATTTGTTTGACAATTTGCATATTTTTCTTTTCCTGAAATTTGTATTATGTGTTAACTTTTTTTTTTTTGGACAATTATTATGTGTTAATATATGCATAAATTAGCCATCCCTTATATTTGTTTAAAAATAGAAGAAAAATAAATATAAAATTTATTGATGTCTTATATATTTGTTTTTTTTTTTCAAGACCTTTCCTATTAAGAGGGTGAGATAGTACTAAACTCACACATATTACATGGATGCTATGACTCGAACTCAGGACATTGCCTAAGGAAATATAAAATGTATTGATGTCATAGATTAAAATGAAAGTGATGGGGTAAAACTTTTTGTAGCAATCGGTATAGTTTATATATATAGGATTATTCACATCAATGGTCCCTCAACTATACCCCAAGTTACACTTTGGTCACTCAACTCAAATATTAGTTATAGAGATCACTCAATTATGTGTTTTATTGCACCATTAGTCCTACCGTCAAGTCTCTCTAACGGTAGGGATTAATAGTGCAACACAACACATAATTGAGTGACCAAAATGTAACTCTGAGTATAGTTGATGGATCATTGCTACAAATAATCTTAACTGAAATGTCACATTTGCCCATCAATAATCTAAGAGATGCTTGCCACGTCATTATTTTAACAGAAAAAGTAACAGACTTGACGATATGACTAACGGTGCAACAAAACACCTAATTGAGTGACCTCTGCAACTAATATTTGAGTTGAGTGACCAAAGTGTAACTTGGGGTATAGTTGAGGGACCATTACTCAAATAACCCATATATATATATGTAAAGCAAAATGCAGAAAATGATAAAACATTCAAAATACCATAAAATGCTCATAATTAATGCAAATATTAAGAATTGAAATTATTATTTAATGAGGATAATATGATAAATTCACACCTTTTCATATTAAAACAAAATCAGATAATGAGTTTTTATGGAACACAACTACCCATTATCTATTTTTATTCTAAATTAAAATTAAAAATTAAAAAAAACAATTGGTGAAACGATAATAAAATATTGTTGATACATTGTCTTTTTTCTTTTAAAAAAAATTGTGAACGATAATTTGCCATGTGCGATAAAATCTCAGTAAATGGAAATACATTGCTGCCTTTTGGAGAACTTAACCAAACCAGCAACAACCACTGTTTTCACCAAAAGAGGCAGTAAAATGCAACTCAAAAAAGAATATCAGAAAATGGTGACAGAAAAGGATCCTCTTTCAATTGAATTTGGAGGATATAAATTGTGCACCAAAATAAATAAAAAAGCCCCGGGGAAATAAATGGCCAAATTTTCTGAAAAGCACAAATTACATATTGAAGCTTTCTCTAGACAAAGCACAAATTACGCACTTCCTTTCTCCTTATATTCATTCAATCAAACAACAGAGTGACCATGAACATGTATGCAAGATATAGCTAGCAACGAAAGCATTTGACACACTAAAGACTTCAAAATATATATATAATTGCTGTCACAATAATGCATCATAGAACAAGGAAAAAAGAAGGTTTTGGTTCAGTTGGGATAATTCGTTGCTCTGTGAAGCTAGCCTTAGGAATATATCTAATCCGAACTCCACCCGCTATATTGGGGCAATTTTCCAACACCTCAAATACCCCACTCAAGTTACAAGCTTGCGTTACTAAGCTTGGCAATGGGAAATTAATGTCTGAGTATATTATAAAGCGTAATGTCCAACTTCATTTTGTCGATGGGGTCTACTTGTCCTTGGCGTCTTGACTCTCTTCGCCTCGGGTTATGTTAAGTTTACCTGTTCATTTATATCCAAAATTATTAGTAAACTTAATTAATATTCAAATAACTTTAGTAACTCCAAGTAATATCTAGATATTTTAGCCCAATTAATACCCAAATGACTTGGTTCAAATTGATACCCAACTAAATAACTACTCCAACCCAATTTCTTCTTCTTTTTAGTGAACCATATATGTTCTTGTTGCACTTCCATCTTTCTCTCTCTTTCCACTTATTTCTTTAAGTTTCTCTTCCTCATTCTCTATAACAATATTCTATGTCACATTATCAAGATACGGTTAACTTGTGTCAAATCCCTAATGCGATATTTCTAGGTTATATGATTCACTTGGAAGAGATTGCAAACTTTCCTATTGCAATCATATCTAATACTTTGGCCAAAGATTCAATGAATCATATCTCTAGAGTATTTTCTCTTTTTAGAGGTTCCTTGTTGTACGTTCACATGCTTGCGTGAACTTGTAAGATATCTTGATAATTACCTTTTATCCATATCTTTCAATACGACCGTATAGTGATCTAAAAGATAATGACTCATTCACAAGACAACTGTAATTTCTCATGTCTGAGGACTAATTTGCATTATTACAACTTGGAATCACTTGTTTGACACTTGTGAGTAAAACTACCATACAATAATTCTATCGCGTTTAGTGAATGAGCACCTAAACACTTGTCTCAATGTCTCTACACAAGTGACTTGAGACTGGTCATCCTCCCAATTGAGCAAACACTGTATGTGCTAGTATTTGTAATTCACCATCTGTCCAATTGGTGATCATATGACCAAGAACATTTTAGGATGTGATATATCATAATGGGAAGGTCTCGTCAATCTAACATCTTTAGATTATTTTCCATATGTATCGTAATCTATGGACTTGTCACTTTATTGCCTTCGTCAAAGTTTCCTAAAGTGACTTTATGACCAACTAATCATGTAGTGTTATGTCCTAAGAAGTTTCCATTTTTGTATTGGCTTCCAAGGCATATTTCTAACATAGTACCCAATCGAAATGGTGGGATCTTCAAAACCCCTTTGGTTTGACTAAATCGTACCTCAAATATACTTTTAGCTGGTCATGCCCCAATTTTGACTCCATCTTGAATAGATCTGTCAATGCTAGGTATTGGAATTCCTTGCAGTATGTGAGTCTAATGGAAGATCTACTTCGTACTTTTTTCTTGAAGAAGTCAACAAAATGTTCTATTAATCCTGACAGGAAGTATGCCAGCGAGGACGTTGAGCCTAAAAGGGGGTGGATTGTAAGACTCGTGAGCTTGGTAAGAAGCAAGAACAGTGAGCAATCCGACATCACTTATGGAGAAAAAGTTGAAGTACCTTATAAGGGAAGTTGACAATGCACTTAGTAACACGCGTTTTGGCTAAGATAGCATAAGCTTGAGCCTATAAATAAAATCATGAGGGTGCAGGTTAAAAGCGAACGATATCTTGCTACAGGGAATGGCATGTGACACATTGTTCAAATGCCACAGTATTTTTGATTACTTCAAACTTAATAACCAATCGAAATGGTGGGATATTCATAACCCCTTTGGTCCAACTAAATCATATGTCAAATCTACTTTTAGCTAGTCCTGCCTCAATTTTGTCTCCATCTTCCACAGATCTGTCAAGTTGGGTATGACTTCATGTTAGGAATTCCTTGCAACATGTTAGTTCAACGGAAGATCTACTCTTAAAGAGGTCAGCAAAATGTTCTATTGATCCTAAGCTATTTTCCATTGCCTCGGCATCCAGGTATAGAACTGAAGAAATATAAAGTCATATGCAGTGCAAATTATTTTCATCAAAAAGGTCTTCCATAATAAACTAACAACACATGATTTTCAAGCATACAAAGATCTGGCCATATCTCTGTTATCAAATGCGTTTTTCCAAATATTAGCTCATTTACAAGCTCCAATTCATCCAAAATTGTCTTCAATAATAATGTATTAGTTGTGTTCAAAATAATAGCAAAGGTCTTTACATGTAATTTATGTACTAATATTAGTTCAAAATATTTTCTTAGTTCCAAGTCCTTATGATAAACATTTACAGTAAAAAATAATAAAAATCACATTGGAAAAATAAATGTAATATCATACTCTAATTCACAAAATGCACTAGTAACGGTTGGTCAACTCCCCATTGTACCGACCATAACTAGTACTTACCCAGGTTGCAATGAGGGAGAGTACCAACTTCATGAGAACTATCACTAATTATTGGATTATGAAGATGGAAGCATCAATCAATGGCTCTGGCATTGGTTTATAGACATCTAGAATACTCATTGCTAAAGCGAGCAGAATATTCCCTCAAAGGTTCATTGTCTCGTTGCCGAATGGTATATAGGTCATTTGCTGAATATAAGCGAACGATTTAAATAAGGGTTAGTATGAGAAGAAGAGCGGCTACATTGACAAAGATGACTCCCCAAGGTGAATCGAAAAACGTTTGTCTTAAAACATCATTACAACTCTTTCCTGCAATATTTCTCCAATTCCTCACATATATAAGCACAAAACAAGTTATCATTGTTTATAATAAGCCTAGTATTACCATTTGGTAACTGATGAAGTATACTTCTTTAATCCTTCGCTTAACATTTTATCTTCAAGTATAACTTTACTCTCAACTAGCAATTACCAATGAAGCATACTAACTCAAGTAACAATCTATTGAGTAGTGGCATTGTGTAAGACCCATGACCTTGTTAAGATGCAAGAATTCAAAAATTAGTAAACCGAATATTCTTAATCTTGAGAGGCAAAACACAACCTACTCAGAGTCAAAGATATATAAAAAGCAGCGAAATATTTCCTTAATCAAATTCTTTTAAAATTTCCAAGCTTATGGGGCGCTCCTGAGGGTTAACTGTGAGGCACCTTTTAATTATCATTGTCATCTGCAAAGCTTTGTCTGGTGCATACTCATTTTTTATTTCCCCATCTATCAACTTCTCCAACTTTGAATTCCGAAAATCATTTCCAACAATATATTGTATAAATATCGCTCAAGGAGAAAAACTTGAAAAGCCTTGTAAGAGCAGTTCACATCTCATGTACATGTTTTGCCCAAGATAACATAAGCTTGAGCATATGAACAAAATTGTGAGGCGGGAAATATCTTACTACATGGAGTGGGATGTGACACATTGTTCAAATGCCACAATATTTTTTATTACTTCAAATTACCCAATCGAAGTGGTGGGATCTTCATAACCCCTTTGTTTTGACTGAATCCTATGTCAAATATACTTTTAGCTGGTCATGCCTCAATTTTGACTCCAACTTCGCACAAATCTATCAAGATGAGTATGACTTCATGTTTGGAATTCCTTCCACCACGTAAGTCCAATGTAAGATCTACTTCATAGTCTATTCTTGAAAAGGTCAACAAAATGTTCTATTTATCCCAAGCGATTTTACATTTCCTCAACATACAGTATAGAACTAAGAAATATAAAGTCATCTTCAGGATATTGAGATCCACTCAACATAAGGAGTCAGTGCAAATTATTTTCGTCAAAAAGGTCTTCCATAGTAAACTAACAGCACATGATTTTCAAGCATACAAAGATCTAGCCATATCTCTGTTATCAAATGCGTTTTTCCAAATATTAGGTCATCTACAAGCTCCAATTCATCCAAAATATTCTTCAATAATAATGTATTAGTTATGTTCAAAATAATAGCTAAGGTCTTTACATGTACTTTATGTACTAATATAATTAGTTAAAAATATTTTCTTAATTCCAAGTCCTTATAATAAACATTTACTGTCAAAAATAATCAAAATCAAATTAGAAAAATAAATGTAATCATACTCTTATTCACAAAATGCACTAGTAACGGTTCGTCAACGCCTCATTGTACCGACCATAACTAGTACTTACCAGGGTTGCGATGAGGGAGAGTACCAAATTCATGAGAACTATCATCAATTATTGGATTATGAAGATGGAAGCATCAATCTGCAGCCTTGGCATTGGTTTGTAGACATCTAGAATACTCATTGCTCAAGCGAGCAGCATATTCCCTCAAAGGTTCATTGTCTCGTTGTCGAATAGTATATACGTCATTCGATGAATATAAGCGATCAGTTTAAATAAGGGTTAGTGTGAGAAGAAGAGCGGCTACAATGACAAAGATGACTGCCCAAGGTGTATCAAAAAACTTTTGTCTCAAAACAGCGTTACAACTCTTTCCTGTAATATTTCTCCAGTTCCTCACATATATAAACACAAAAGAAGTTATCATTGTTCATAATAAGCCCAGTAGCACCATTTGGTAACTGATGAAGCATACTTCTTTAATCATTCGCTTAACATTTTATCTTCAAGTATAACTTTACTCTCGACTAGTAATTACCCATGAAGCATACTAACTCATGTAACAATCTATTGAGTAGTAGCATTGTGTACAACCCATGACCATGAGCTTGTTAAGAAAAAAGAATTCAAAAAGTAGTAAACCGACTATTCTTAATTTTGAGAGGCAAAACACAACCCACTCAAAGTCAAAGATATATAAAAAGCATGCAATATTTCCTTAATCAAATTCTTTTAAAATTTCCAAGCTTGTGGGGCGCTCTTGAGGGTTAACTGTGAGGCACCTTTTAATTATCATTGTCATCCGCAAAACTTTGTCTAGTGCGTACTCATTTTTTATTTCCCTATCTATCAACTTCTCCAGCTTTGATTTTTAAAATTCATTTCCAACAATGCATTGTATCAATATCGCTCAATGAGAAAAACTTGAAAAGCCTTATAAGAGCAGTTCACATCTCATGTACATGTTTTGCCCAAGATAGCATAAGCTTGAGTCTATGAACAAAATCGTGAAGGCCCAACCCCAAAGCGGAAAATATCTTACTACATGGAGTGGGATGTGACACATTGTTCAAATGCCACAATATTTTTTATTACTTCAAATTACCCAATTGAAATGGTGGAATCTTCATAACCCCTTTGTTTTGACTAAATCCTATGTCAAATGTACTTCTAGCTGGTCATGCCTCAATTTTGACTCCAACTTTGCACAAATCTATCAAGATGAGTATGACTTCATGTTTGGAATTCCTTCCACCATGAGTATGACTCCAACTTTGCACAAATCTAGCTGGTCATGCCTAAACATTATCGATTATCAAGGAGTATCAAATGATGAAAATAAAGGCACAAGAAAAAACACAATATTAATGTTGATTAACAAGACTTTCCATCTTGGATTACAATATCCTCAGGCCATGTTTGGTGGGGTGAACTGGACTGAATTTTTCCAATTAAAATGAATTATAGTCCGAACAGTTGTTTGGTGAATCTAAATACACATCAGACTGGTTGTGATTTTTTATGTGGGTTTTGTAAACCCAAGCGGAAACACTAGTTTTGAAGCCTCCGCCTCTTCCTTCACGTCTCATCTCTTCATCTCTCTACATCTTTGCTCTTCGTTGCCTCCTGCCTTCCTGCCTCTACCTCCTCCTTCACATCTCATCTCTTCACCTCTCTACGTCGTTTCTCTTCATGACCTCTGCCTCCTACTTGTGATTTCATCTCTTTATGTCTTTCTTCTCTGCATCTCTTCTATTCGTCTGATGTTTGGTGGCTAACAAAAACGAGTTTTTGTCATTCAATAATCTTCAGAAAACCCAGATTGTGCAGAAGTTTTGCCTTTAAAATTTAAACTCAAGTGAGTATTTTTTTTGTTCATTATGCTAGTATTCTGCATTATCCTTTTAGGTTTTGATTTGGGGTTTTGGGGTGTGGGTTAGTTGTATTTGCTTTGTTTATGCAAATTTCCAAATCCAAGTTTGGCAAGTTTGTTATTTTGGGGTGTGAGAAAAAATTATTCTACTGCTATTTTGGCAAGTTTGTTATTTTATAGAGATAGATCTGCCTATTTTGATTCTCTGAGGTTCTTCAATAATAACCAAAATTTTGAATTTTTTTTTTTCCTTCCTCTAATGGATTGATTTTTTTATGTCAAGTTGCTGACATAGTCAAAGCTGCAAGGTTTAAATTTGAATTTTTTTTTAATTAACACCTATTTATTGTTTAGGTTATTATTACCTTGTGGATGCTAGTTACACAAATTGTGAGGGATTTCTTGCACCCTACAAAGGAACGATATATCACTTATCAGAATGGAGAAAAGAATATGCACCCTTGAACCATCGAGAATACTTTAACATGAAGCATGCATCAGGTAAGAAACGTGGTGGAACGTTGTTTTGGACTTCTTAAGATGTGTTGGGCAATCCTAAGGAGTCCATCATTCTATCCAATACAAACACAATGCCGAATAATAACAGGTTGTTGTCTTTTACACATCTTAATTAGGAGAGAGATGTCTATAGATCCAATGGAGCAAGAAATTTATTATGATCCCCTCATTGAGAACAATGTAGATCATGGCACTATTGATACCATTGCCGCATCCGAGATCCGACCAATGGTCTGCATGGAGGGATAATTTGGCTACTGAGATGTTTAATGAGTGGATGGAAATAGAGCAACATAACATAAGTATTTGTTGATCATTTGAATGTACTTAAAAGAATTTTCGTGTTATTATTAATTTTGTGAATTTTGGACAATTTTTATGGTATCTTCATGTGATTTCTTATTTTTAATTTTGTGTACATGTTTTTTTTATCAAATTTAATTATTTCTGATATTAATTTAATAAACATTAAAATAATTTTTTTTTGAAGTCCAATGCAATCCAGCCCATACTTGTACCAAACAACGGACTGGACTTTAGTCCAGTGCAGCGTATAGCCCAACTTAATGACCAAATAACTTATTAAAGTCCAACTCAATCTAACACTCCAAAGACATTTTTAGAATAAAGTTATACTTTGTTTCCAACCGAATATCTCTCTATATTTATTTCCCACTCTATTTAATTTCCAAATTGTTAGGGTAATGAAAATCTCCTTTTATTTCAAACATGCCTTTTCTCTTTGCTTATACCATGCCAAACTATCAGGACTTCCATCTCAGATTCCGTTAAAAAATACAAAACGGTAGTTATCAATGGTTCCATGAAATTTCAATGAAGGTTCAGGTTTCTTAAGGGTCAATTTTTATTTTATATATTTCGAACTTTGCTCGTCATTTAAGTTTGTCCTTGTGTCTTCTTGCAAGTTCTTCATTTCTCATTCAGATAAAAAGAAATAATAAAGAGTGCCAAAAAAGGTTTTGGTTCAATTGGGATAATCTAGCGGGCCACAGTGGATCCCGGTGGCACTGACCCGTTATCCTTCCACTGCCAAGAGCGGGAAGTAATCGTTGCTCTGTGAAACCAGCCTTACGCAGTGCCCTCCACTCTAGGAACCATTGATAACTACCGTTTCGTCATTTAAGTTTGTCCTACATTTAAGTTTGTCCTTGTGTCTTCTTGCAAGTTCTTCATTTCTCATTCAGATAAAAAGAAATAATAAAGAGTGCCAAAAAAGGTTTTGGTTCAATTGGGATAATCTAGCGGGCCACAGTGGATCCCGGTGGCACTGACCCGTTATCCTTCCACTGCCAAGAGCGGGAAGTAATCGTTGCTCTGTGAAACCAGCCTTACGCAGTGCCCTCCACTCTAGGAACCATTGATAACTACCGTTTCGTCATTTAAGTTTGTCCTACATTTAAGTTTGTCCTTGTGTCTTCTTGCAAGTTCTTCATTTCTCATTCAGATAAAAAGAAATAATAAAGAGTGCCAAAAAAGGTTTTGGTTCAATTGGGATAATCTAGCGGGCCACAGTGGATCCCGGTGGCACTGACCCGTTATCCTTCCACTGCCAAGAGCGGGAAGTAATCGTTGCTCTGTGAAACCA
The DNA here is from genome assembly GCA_018703695.1 of Prunus fruticosa. Lineage (NCBI taxonomy): Eukaryota > Viridiplantae > Streptophyta > Magnoliopsida > Rosales > Rosaceae > Prunus > Prunus fruticosa. The sequence goes on along the minus strand of CM031922.1, from coordinate 26,832,687 downwards.
GCCTTACGCAGTGCCCTCCACTCTAGGAACCATTGATAACTACCGTTTCGTCATTTAAGTTTGTCCTTAAGGGTCAATTTTTATCTTCCCTGAAGTATATCTTGCTCTGGAACTTGCTCCTCGTCATTTAAGTTTGTCCTTGTCTTCTTCCCTTCCTCATTCAGATAAAAAGAAATAATAAAGAGTGCCAAAAAGGTTTTGGTTCAATTGGGATAATAGCGGCACAGGACCGGGAGACCGTATCTTCAATGCCAAGAGTGCCAAAAAACGTTTTGGTTCAATTGGGATAATCTAGCAGGCCACAGTGGATCCGGATGGCACTGACACGTTATCCTTCCACTGCCAGGAGCGGGAAGTAATCGTTGCTCTGTGAAACCAGGCTACATGGCCCAACTCCTGGCTTGGAATGGGTAGGCCAGAATAAGCCACAACGAACCCGACCCGCCTATATTGGGCCAATGTTCCAACACCTCAAAGCCCCCACTTGGGTTACAAGCTTGCGTTGCACAGCTCGGCGGTAGCGTATCCAGGTCAAAGTCTTATAAAGCGTGTTGTCTAGATTCATTTTCTCGATGTGGGACTACTGGCACTTTACTCTCTTCCCTATGAGATCTTAGCGTAAAGAATTTAGCGAGTGAAACTTGCATTGACGTAAAGAATCATTAAAATTGACAAATCAAGAGAATGGGAAATAAATATAGAGATATTCAAAAAGCAAAAGACATATTTCACCCACCAACTATAGTCCTACAATTATTCACTCATCTCATACTATTTCCATTGGCGGATGCAGAATTTGTGCCATGGAGGAGAATCAAAACTTTAAGATATATAAATATAAACAAATTCGAACTTTCAATAACATAAAATCTTAAGTAATTAATGACCTGCCACATATCAAGGTCCTGATTACATCATAGAATTACTAATCATTACACTAATTGTACTCATATTCGTTGCCCACATCAGAAATGAAGGGTTAGCTGACCCTTAAGCCTTAATTGCCTCACTTAATCCCACTCAACCTATAACCTGTTCAATGCCCGCAAGATGAGGTATGCCCACTCCTCTCACTATTACTCTCTCAAATTACCATCACACTACTCCTCATTTAATTAAATTAAGTATCGGAAGGTATTCGGCCGGTACAACACTGATACTTTCAATACTAATTGTCATTTACTTTCTTACATATATAATATCAAAACTCCATTCGGCCTGACCACACATGCCGAATCGGTTCTAGTTTTCTTGTTTGTCAATTTTTGGTTATCAACTAAAAGTCATTCAGTTGAATGTTGCCACATTTGGATTGAGACTAATTTGGTGGTTCATCTTGTGTCTTTTATGTCTGATTTTGTCCCTTAGTTTTTGCCTACTTGTGCCTCGGCATAATATTGGGTATGTTATCAAGGGTAGGCAGTACATAGAAGGGAGGACACATATATTTCAACGAGTCTCCTTATAGAAGAGGAAAAATAAACACACATACACATCAAAAGGATGCTCTCCAAGTCCTCGATGAGTTTTTGTATGCATGCACCTATTCATAAGGGTGAGTATCAATCCGGCCGAACCAACTAAATCGCCCAATAAGACTCATACAAGACATAAATTTTTTACAATACGCATGTCATTTACTCTTATAACATGTGTGTATCCCACCTCTCTTCCCGCCAGCATATCTCATTCTCTTCAACAACAACAACAATATATATAAATCATGTACAATGATCTAAATAATTTTCGAGCCCCATTTTGGTGAGATTATATATATAGAGAGCATATGATTAATAAAGGAGCAGACTATGAAGAAGCCGAAGACAGTGAAGAAGCTCGCAAAGTCCAAATGTTGTTGGGATCCACAGGAGTAGGCATCTGATTGTAATATACCACACAAGGGCTCTCATGATTGTGCACTCCATCATATGTGGTTATCACATAGCTCGAGTCTTCTCGGTCCCTCTCCACCCTCTTCTTTACAGTGCACCCTCCACTTGAACATTTGTAGTAATTTCTGTTGAATATAATTTAAGCACAAAAACGTCATGAGAAGAACTATTCTCGAATTAGAAATAATTAATACAAAGTACAAAGTGCACGAGGCGTAGCCGCATATAGTGAAATTAGTCACCGCTACATTTTATGTAGATACGTGATTATCGATGTTATTTACTTACTAGAAATAGGGTGATAAACAACAATTACAAATAGATAGGGTCACTAGTTAAAACTCTTAACAAATTTTACATAAATAACTTTCAAATATTTAGCTTTTAACGTAATTTTTTTTAATACTTATGTATTTTTTATACTAATATTTTACATATATCAGCCCTTCTAAATTTTATAATTCTAACTCCGCCCATTTTCATGAGGTATTCTATTTTTCTCAAGTCGACATATAGCTAGACTCATTTACCAAAAATCTTCATATTTTCTCATATAGCTAGACTCTTAATTACCTCATCGTATAATATTTACTATCCATTAAGTGAAAACATCAAATCTTACTGTAACAGATACATAGGAGAATCTGAATCTAGTAAAAGGAAAAGGAACTAAGCACGCGTAGACAAGAGAAAGTACAAAATAATGAAGGGTGTCTGTCCTTATTATAAGATAATGAATAGTTTTAGATTTGTCTGTCAACTTGAGTGTAGTGATTGGAAGTGATATGTCCTCCAGGAGTGCTATGGACAAGGTTAGAGAGGAGAGACACCACGACTCTCAAGTCATGCCACCATAAACACGTATTGTATTTCAATTATTCAAGCTGTCTATTTTATACTTTAGTTTCTTTCAAAAATTATCTTGAGCTATAGTATGTAGTTTGAGAGTAACAAAATGGCAAGTTGTGACCTGTCTTGGTTTTTATGTCCATGTGTTGTGCGTGTGTGTGCGGTAATTGATCATTTGATGTGATCAATGACACAATTGACAAATACATGCCTCTCTCTCTCTCTCTCTCTCTCTCTCTCTCTCTCTCTCTCTCTCCCTCTCTCTCTCTCTCTCTCTCTCTCTCTCTCTCTCTCTCTCTCTCTCTCTCTCTCTCTCTCTCTCTCTCTCTCTCTAGTCACCTTCAACTCCAACAATTTAAGCATACCTCTTTAACTGTCAGTCCTCTCTCTGTCTCTCCACCAGATCAAATAGCCTAAATAATGCTTATGGATGGCAATGGGTCAGAATGGGGGTAGGGTATGTCATTCCCATCCCCATCCCCGTTAAGGTTTTTTCCTCATCCTTGCCTTTATACTCGCAAAATTCATATAAGGGATTCCTCATCCACACCTTCATTGGGGAATGAGTTTCCTAACCCACCCCATTGCAGAAAAATAAAAAAAATCAATATATAACTATTTTGTTGGAACAAAAAAAGTACAAAGACAAGATAATGAATATATATATATATCATATATACTTATAGGACAATATAAGAATGTTTATATATGGACCGGAAGTTAACTAAATAAATAAGTAGTGTGGCTTAAGATTTGTATAAATTATATAAATATAAAATATAATAATATAAAATATAAAACTTAGTCGGTACAATCACTTTTAATAGCATATTTATATATACTATAATATATATATACATCATCAAAAAATTAATATATATTCTAAACTGGGAAGGTTCATGTTGGAAATTAAAATACCATCCCCGCCCCTCCCCGAACACCATACCCAAAAAACTCCTTATGTACTTGTTTGTTGTCCTTAATACCCAACCTATTAGGGTCGAATCCTTGCGAAGACTCTTACCTGTGGGGACAATTATCATCCCTAATAATGCTATCCTTCTCTTCTTACCATATAAGTAGGAGCTTTTACATTCCTGCTAAGTTTTTCATTATCTTATGCAAGTTTTTCAAATAGCCTAATTATAAAATTAATTATCTTATAATTAATTATCAAATCCAAGTTTTTCATTATCTTATGCAATCTAATTTTAATTAAGAAAAGCATTATGGATAATGATATTAATACAAATATAATATAATTGATCTCCTTCTAGTCTTAGATATAGAATAAATATTATCATTATTACCTTGGATTTGGGCTGTTCTTGACTGACTTCTTTCCGTACTTCCTCCACTTGAATCCATCATCCATAACCTCCAGCTCCGATTTAGTTTTGAAAGCAACCCTATGACCCATTTCTAGCTTGTTTCTCCTCCCCTCATTTCTGCATTTCCTACAAAATCAAATCAAAATAAGTCTTTCTTCATAGTTTCAAAATCAAAATAAAATAGACCTTGCTAATTATATTCAGAAAAAAAATAATAATAATAATAAATATAAGGATCACTTACATATTATTGTTGCTATTTCTTGATGTTGCACCACCACTGGATCCAGTAGAGCGGTCAGCCATGAACTTCTCCGGCGACACGGCACTTAAAGACGAAGAATCTTGATGATCATCAGCACCGTAATCAAGCATGAAATAGTCTGAAAACTCATCAAAATCCATGGAAGGATCGATGCTCTCTCCAAGGTGATAAGGGCCGGCAGAGCTAGGGTTTGGATTCTGAATACAGTCCATTATTGCCAGAAAGCTACAAAGCTGGAAGTGGAAAAATGGTAGAAGTAAAGACAGGGTGTGCCTAATTGGTTGTTACTTGTTGGGCATGGTTTCTACATATAAATAGTAATAAACATAATATTTTCTTTTTCTTTTTCCTTTTTTAAGTCGCTCCTTCATGTACACTTTCCTTGAGGATGTCACGAAGCTTCTTTGCTTGCTCCACGTGGCAACTGTAGGGCATCTTGGTGACGACATCGTGAGGACGTAAGATTGGTTTGCTTTATGGTATTGGCATTTTGGACCAGTGGCTTGTAATAATATTTGTTTGTTTTGGTAGGCAGCACGATTGTGGTGGGGATATTGATAGTTACTTCAACTCAGATAACAGGAGGCACTACTTGAGTGGATTTAATCCACAAAATATATCAAAAACACATACACAAAATATATATTCAATATAGAAAAGACCTAGACAATATATATATATATATATACACACCTTAATAGAATAGCATAGAGAGAGAGAGAGAGAGAGAGTTTGAATACTAAACTTAATTCTCTCACTCACGGCTACAGTCACGGCAAGAGTGAAGGAAATTGAAGTTTTATTCCAAAACCAAATTTGTAATGGGGCTTAACTACTTATAAGCTCATGCAGAATTTTTTAACTTTCCACACTTACATGTAGCGAAATTTTAAAATTGATACATGGACACCTTAGTTGGGTGAGGTGGACGTGTGAACGTGTGGCCGTTGAGCTTAACATGCGGGTGAACCTGTTCTGATAATATGAAAGACGTTGATGAGGTTCCACCTTACAAGAACCAATTAGAAATGGAGGAGTATCCCAACTCCTTTTAAGCCCATACAAGATCTCTTATTCTTATGGATGTCTTTAAGAAACGATATGTGCTATACCTATATGTGTTTAAACAATATTATTATTAGAAATGGAATTAGATTCTTACGGAATGTTTGTTCCCTCAAAATGGTTGATGCTAGTTAATGTTCAAGTCTTTATATACTTTACCCCATGACAGTGCTTTATATATCTTCCATATTAATAATGTCTTTTCTTCGTTCTTTACTCTAACAAGGCGGACCCAATGAAGGACTACTGTGGGCACTTGCCCACACTTATAAAAAAGTTGTAGTTGTATAATCCCACCCAAATTCATATTTTTTTTAATTTTTTTTAGGTCCTTAGTTGGAGCCTCTACATGGCTCATATAATACATACACTTTAAGCCCAAAGCTTATATTAAAAAAGAAAAACCCTATGTTATAAAAGAAGAATAGAGATCCCACCAAGTTCACTCATTCTATAATTTTGTAGAGAACTCAGTCACCAAGTTCACTTTAAACCCAAATATTTTTTGTATGGCTATATAGCAATTGGAGTTTTTTTAAGCCCCTAGATGAACGAAAGTTGGATCCGCCACTAACCACGTATCATTTAAAAATGGTAAAAGAAGATAGGATGCCGACGATCCGCAGAGACTTTAAATAAAAGGCAATGTTTTGTAATGATGTTGGAGACTGGTATGTGAGTCTTTTTACTGGACTTGGAAACAATAAATTTTTCAATCTACTGTGTTATCTGATATGCTTTATAAAAGAGGTAATTCTTCTCTAGGGAGTTGTTAGTAGGGGTGGGCATATAAACCGGAAAACGGAAAAACCGAATCAAACCGGATGAAAAAAAACCGGAAAAAACCGAGTTGACTAAAAAGTCAACAAAATTGGACCGAACCGAACCGGATCGGTTAAAACTGGTTCCGAATTCTGGTTTTTCACGAGATAGCACCGGACCGGACCGAACCGGACCGGTTCAGTATTTAATATATATTTTTAAATATATTATATATAATATACAATATAAAAAGTATTATTTTATTAGGCCAGTTCTATTTTGTTAGAATAGAACTGGCCATATCTGATACAGCCCACTTTAGTTTACGAATTAGGTTTTCGTTTTCCCTCAGTCAGTCTCTCTCTCCTCCTCTTCTCCTTATCGCTCGACGCTCTCTCTCTCCTGCTTCTCTTCTCTCTAGACACAGCACCACGCCGCCGACAACGCTCTCGCGCTTCTCTTCTCTCTAGATGCAGCACCGCGACGCTCTCTGCTGCTTCTCTTCTCTCTCGAGACGCAGCACCACGACGCTCTCTGCTGCTTCCGCACGCGCCGACAACGACAATCACGCCCCTTCGTTCCCAAATCTGATGGGATTTGCAGTCTCTGATCGTCTCGTGAAGGAATAGATGAAACGAATTTGCGATTGGCGCCCCTGATTCCTGCCACCTCCTGTGAGTATTTTTTTAAAAAAATTATTTAAGTTTCAGTGATATTTGAATCGATTAAATTGGTTGGGGTTTCGTAATTTTTCCGATTGCTCTCTCTTTTGGGTTCTTCTTTCCTTTTTCGTGAAAATGGTGATTTGGGCATGTTTCGCTATCATACACTTAACTGACTCACTCACTCTTCCTGGCTTTGTTTCAATCTTTGAGCTTTCGGAGGGTGAGAAGGAGGTCAAAGAGCCTCAGGAGAGATCAGTGGCTAAGTGGGAACCAACCGTTGATGGGTATTTGAAGTTCCTTGTGGATAGCAAGTTGGTGTATGATACCCTTGAAGGGATTGTTGAAAAGGCCCCTTTCCCTTCTTGTGAGTGATTTTTTGATCATTTAAATTTTGGTTCTTTGAATGGTTTTTGTCATGTAACTTTGTGCCTATTCTTGTATTTGTTTGAAGGTTTTTTTGGGTGTGCATCCTTTGAGATTTTATTGTTTGGTGTGGATTGACTAACTGTCAATATTGCTTTTCGCTATTGTTCTTAAAGTTCTGATTTTGAATATCTGGACTTGGTGTTATATGATCTTGCTATACTTTAGCTGTATGTGGTATGATTTTTGGCCTTGTGGGCCTGTGTGATTTTGCATTTTATAGCACCAAGGAATTGCTTTTCTATGTGTTGGTCAGGTGAGTTGTAGTGTTAAACGCAAGACTATTCTTCTTCCTTTGTTACTGAATCCTCAAGTGGCAGCCATATCAAATATTCTCTTGGAGCTTTGCAGGGAGCTCCAGTAACCTTGGCAGAATTAGGAGAATATACTCGGGCTTCAACTCTGCTTCAGGACTTGGCTAAGGTTTGTTCTTGTTTTTGCTTTTGGATTTATTGCACATTGTATGTGGCACATGCTGTTTAAAATTTTCTGTTTAGGAAATTATCACGCTGATAGGGTGGGTACACAGGAGAAACCAAGTGATCCCGAAGTTTTTCGTTTGCTTGGAGAAGTTAAATATGAACTCAAGGATTATGAAGGGAGTGCTGCTGCATATAAGGTTTCTTCAATGGTCAGTCTCTTGGAAACTGTGCACTAGCTCAACTAATTCGCATCAGTTCTATCACTGAAGATGTGTTGATATTGTTAGTTAGCTGATAGTTTTCATTAATTATTAATAAGATAAGTTCAATAAAATGTGGTACATGAATGTTATGTTGTTGTGTGACAGGTGTCTAAAGATCTCAAATTTGAAGTTCTGCGTGGCCTTACGAATTCATTACTTGCTGCTAAAAAACCGGATGAGGTTTTTTCTTATTCTTGTGAATTGAAATAAATAAGCACTAACCTTCATTTTAAGATATTCCCTGACAGCATTCTTATTGACATCATTAGTCAGGGTGTAAATAATTTAGCATGGTGCTTAAAAATCCTTTTATGGTATTAAAAATGTCATATAAGATGATTTTACCTGTTCTAGACTATGGTATTTCATTTCCATATGGCCTGAGTTTGGAAAACCATAGGAATCTGGTGGCTTACTGGTACCAATCATTATTTATTGCATATTTGATTATTTGTTGTGAGATTTCGAATCTCAATTGTCCCCTGTTTATCCTATGTACTTTAATGAGTTTTTTTTTTGGACAAATACTTTACTGAGTTTCTTACAAGTAAAATCAAACTTATTGCAGGCTGTTCAGTTTCTTCTTGCCTCTCGTGAACGTATGAATGCTGGCAATCCAGATGCAAAGGCTGGAAGCACTACAACTGAAGTCCTTCGTTCCACTGATAATTGAATATGTGAAGCCTTCGTTGGTGTTATTATATGTTAATTTTTGGCTTATGTTTCAAATTTTAAATTTGGTTTGTAATTTAATTATTAATTTTTACATTGAGATGTAATTCTTAAGATTGTATGTTTGGTTTGGATGACCATGTTTTATATTTGGAAGTTAAGATGGCATGTAGAAATTATTTTAGGCCAAATTTTTATAGGAATATGAATAGGGTTTTATATGCTACTTAAGCCCACAAAGAAACAAATTGTTTTATTTTAAAAAAAAAAAGTAAACCGGGCCAAACCGGCCCAAACCGGCAAAAGCTGGAAAAAATCCGAATTAGCAGTTTCGGCTTATCCGGTTTTTTTTCTATTTTTAAAAAAAAACCGTAAACCGAATGAACAGGACCGAATTTCAATTTCGGGTTGAGCTCTGAACCGGGGCCGAACCGGACCGCGCCCAGTCCTAGTTGTTAGACCTACAAAATTTCGCCCATGGTCCCAAAGGAAATGGTCATTTCAGAAGTAAAGGAAATTGAAGGGAACAACTTGTTGGGCTTTGAGGGACATTTGGGCTCACACGAAGTGGCCCAAATAATGGAGAGCAGTTTCAACCGAGCTCTTCAAGGTCGAGGAATGTTTAGGGTTCAGGGTTCCAAGTAGGGGTAATGCTAGGCTTACCACATTTTTCATACCACATTCATAATAAACCTACCATTTTCCTTTAAGTAGAGATATCAATAAGAACTTTGAAAACGTTCAAGGTTCTTGAGCGCTACCCATTGTAACCATAGAGTGGAGCCGCCTCAACAACATGGATTTTTGGTGTATATTTCTTGGTTTGGCTTTGGAGCAACTTTGAAGAAACGAGTGCTATATATTACGGGAAGCAAAGTGTTAGATTTGTGAAAAAGAAAATCTTTAGCGGCCCGAAATTAGTAAAAATTACCCGTAAAGCAAGAAATTCATACTCAAATAAGGTATTGTTTGGATTAGTTAGCCGGCACGCTGCAACCAGTACCGCGGCCGTGTTTTCTCCAACCATTCTCCCATGACACAATTGATAACTTGACTCTATGTCCTCGGATGCCTATAAAAATATTTCGTTAAACCTAGGTCAATATTTTAATATTTAGACTTTAATCACACATGTGTCAACTATGACTCAGTTATCATTTTGTACCAACTTAGTTTGTCACCTTCTAGAACTACCTCTCGTGTCTCAAGTAATGCATGCTCGGTCAAGTCTTCTGATGTTGTGCGTACGTAGCAAAAAGCTATTAATGCATTTTGGTCATTCTTGTCACATAGTTACGACATTATTCTCTCTTTAATTCAGATGAATTGTTTTACGCTTATGAGGTTTTATAGATAAGTTATTATTATTATTATTATTATTGAAGGTCAATTTCTCATCATATTTTCATTGTAGGAATTTTATTTTGAGCTATTTTAATTATGGTCAAAATAATTTTCAAAATTAGGGATAAACCATATATCTTTTTTTCCCTTTGTCTTAGATCGAAGTTCAAAGGGTAAACTAAGACACCCAAAAAGCTGAAAAATTACAGAAAATGCTAGTGCACTTTGTTTTCTATAGAAGGTATTTTCAAAAAGTTCAATATGAGTTTACTTGTGATTGAAAGCTAAGAAAACATAACGTACTATTGATTAGACTTAAAAATGAAAATAGGACCATTACATTCTCAAATTTCAAAACATAATTATGACCTAAACTAAATTTTCTAAAAGTACTAGGGGTGGGCATAATTTCAGGTCAATCCAACCGACCTATCCAACCTGATCATAGTAAGTTGGTTTGGATTAACTTAAAAACAAGCAGGTCTTGAGTTTAAAAAATCATAAACCACTATGTACGGGTTGGAACTAAAACTTGAAAGTACGCTTAATTTTGAGTTAAGCTAATCGAACAACCCAATAAATCATAAACCGCTATAAATCGAGTTGGGACTATAACCAATCCAACCCAACCCATGTCCACCCCTAATTCATGATTTCCCAATATGTACTAACACATAAGAAATATATAAATAAGAAGAAGACTATGTGAGTTCCGCGTTAAAATTCATATAATCTAATACCTTTAAATCAAGAATTGGATCAACAAGGAGGAGTAGTTGATCCAATTCCAATTTCTTAATTTTCTATTCCTAAATTCATAATTTCTCCCATTCCTAACAAGTGCCGGAAAAATAGTACTTCTCATTTAAATTTGTTTGGTGAATAATGTGCATTATATTTATAGTGACATGCTTTCTAAAAAAGAACTGTATTACAATGACACTTTTTCTTTTTCGAGGATGTATTAATTGAGAAAAAGCCCAAATGCGAAATCAAGCCCAAATTAGCAACAATTCATATTCCATTTCCATAAGATCGATTACAACATAGTTCAAAATGGAAAGTAGAATCCAAAGTCCAACTTGATGGTGGGCAGGGCAGAATGCAAATTTGAAGAATTTTAATATATATATATATATAATTAATTAAAAATGCTGCAACGGCCAGTCAATTTTGCAAATTGAAACCCTGTCCAACCAGCCAATTAAAATTAAGCAGAGAGTATTACCAAAAAAAAAAAAATTAAGCAGAGAGTACAAACTGTTGAGGCAAGCACGACTGGCACGTAAGCAAATAGTCAACTAAACCACTTTAATTTTTTATATTTAAAACAAAAAAATAAAATAAAAAGGACCTCAGCTGGCGGGTAACGTTGGTTTTGGTTGGCAAAGTTCTTTTTTTTTTTTTTTGGTCTGAATTGGTTGGAAAAGTTCACATGGCTCTCACTTTGTATAATTCAAACACATCAAAAGCAAAAAAGAAAAAAAAAAGAATCCCAAGAAAAAAGTTGAGCACGTAGAAAGAAGGAGAATCAGGAACCACTTGGAAAAAGTTGGCCTGCCCTTTTCTTCAACAACCGTCATCTCTCTTTTCCCAAACTTTCCCAACACTGTTGGATTGGATATTCAAAGGAAGCAGAGAGCTAAAGTTTGGAGCTTCAAAAAAAACCCTTTTGCTTTCTTTGTCTTCTTTGTATATTACACAGAGCTACAGTGGTCCAATCTTCAATGGATATTTCTATGAAAAGAAGAACTCTGCTTAAGGTCATTGTCCTTGGAGATAGTGGGTATGTCTTACTTTTATTTATTTATTTTTTTTATGTAATGGGTTTTGTTTCCTGCATTTTCTTTAATATATGGGTTTTTTTTTTGGGGTTTTGTGTGGTATTTCAGGGTGGGAAAGACGTCTTTGATGAATCAGTATCCTTTGCACTCAAAAACTATTTTGTTCCACATTGATTTATGCAAACTCATGAATGACATTTGAATTTGCTGCAATTGGATTGGAAATCCATTGTTATATACGCTCTGTGGATCCTTAATTTGTTGTTTAGATATGTGTACAAGAAGTTCCATCGACAGTATAAAGCTACGATCGGTGCTGATTTCGTCACGAAGGAACTTCAGATTGATGACAAGTTGGTGACTTTGCAAGTGAGTGATTTAATCAGAGCAATTAGTATTTAGTAGTATCCATTCATATTAACAAAAGGCTTTATGCTAAGTTTTCTTTGCTGCTGCGTCTGTCTTGGACAGGTTTGGGACACAGCGGGGCAAGAAAGATTTCATAGTCTTGGAGCTGCGTTTTATAGGGGAGCTGATTGCTGTGTTCTTGTGTATGATGTGAATGTGAGCAAATCATTTGAAACACTTCAGAACTGGCATGAAGAGTTTCTCAAACAGGTTTGGTTGAATTGCTTTGTTGCTTGCTTCTTTATGCTCCAATTTTTCTGTTCATGGTAACAAGACAGCAAATGATTTTATAAGGTCATTGGAAATTAATAAAAGTTTAGGGCCTGTTTGGTATTCAACTTGAATCCAACTTTTTAAACTCAAAAACAGAATTTGAGTTCAAAACAAAGAAAGCATGTTTGGTAACCCTATTTTTAAAAACTCAAACTCAAGAACAACTAAAAAAATACCCTAGTTATTAAAAACAAAAAATATCTGTTTTTTCAATTTTTTTTCTAACAACCCACAAGTTCTCAAATTTTTAAGATTTGAAAACAGTTTTCAAGTTACATACCAAACAAGTTTTTGAATCTTAAAAATAAATTTAAGAACTCCTTATTTTTAAGAAAAATTAAAGTTTTTGAGTTCCCTATTTGAATAGGATACCAAACGCCCCCTTAGTATTCAACTTTTTAAACTCAAAAATAGAATTTGAGTCCAAAACAAAGAAAATCTGTTTGGTAGCTTTATTTTTAAAAACTCAAACTCAAGAACAACTCAAAAATACCCCAATTATTAAAGAGATATTGAGTCATATACCCATTCTTAGCACTAATACTATAAATAAACCCTTATACCATTTAATTTCTATAAACAAACTCAAAAAAAACTCAAAAAATTGATAGTTGACTCTATTGAATTGAATTTTGAATATTAAATTACTTTGATACTCTATTGAGTGTTTTGAGCTTTTTTATGAGGTTTTGGGGTTGAGTTTGTTTTAAGAAATCAATGGCAATTTTGTAATTTAAAAGAAGTTAAAATCCTTTTTGTTATGTTGTAAATGAATTTTGGGTGTGTTTTAAAGTTCATTTCATATAGGTTTTTTTAAATTTATAATTTGGGCTCTTATATTGGGTATAATAGTAAATCTTCCATTATTAAAAACAAAAACAAAAAATTATTTTTGAGTTTTTTTTCTAACAACCTATCGTGCCTCTCTCCTCTCTCTTCCTCTCTGCCTTTCTCTCTTCTCCCTCTCTCCACGCTTTCTCTATCTATCCTCCCTGTTCCGTTCTCTCCACGCTTTCTCTATCTATCCTCCCTGTTCCGTATGTCTCTGTCTCCTCCTCACCTCCCGTTCTCTCTCTCTCTCTCTCTCTCTCTCTCTCTCTCTCTCTCTACCTACAGATTTCCAAACTTACATTTTCAGCAGAATCAACATTGAAATGATAGTCGCTTTGAGTTTAAGGTTTTCTTTATACTTGAGTCGATGGCCAAAAGTGACTGAAGGTGGCCGGATTTTAAGGTTTTCCGACGAGAAACCCTTGATTTCTCTGATGTCGGTTTGGGTTTTCCGGCAAGGTATAGGGTCGGATCTTTGAGGAAAACGATAAAAGGGAGGTTGGAGAAACTTTTTCATGAAGGGACCCTGGCCAAAGGTAGCAGGAGATGGTCGGACTGAACAGAGAAAGTCCGGCACTGATAGGGTAATTTTTGGATTGTTTTTCCAACTAAAAATTTGAGCTAACCTTTGGCTAATCAGGTCGGATCTTTTATGAGTTTTGTAGAGGAGGATGCGAGGAGTGTTTTTCGTGAAGGTTGTGGCAGCAACAGAGGTTAAACGACGTCAAAAATGAGCTGGAAGTGGCGGTGCCACTGCTCACACGTGAGAGAGAGAGAGAGAGAGAGAGAGAGGGGGGGGGGGGGAGCTGACTGAGGTTTTTAAAATTTCACTTCGCAAAAATTACGGTTGTGCCACTGCACTTCCATAGATCATAACTTCTTCGTTTCGAGTCGGAATTGAGCTTGCCACCTATCTACGAACTCGCATCGACGAGCTCCATACAACGGTTTAACTCAATTTCCCAAAAAAAAATTCTGAACAAAAAGTGACCAAAATACCCCTACCCCCAAGGACAAAAATGTAAATTGAAAAGAAAATGTTTTCAAGAATTCAACCAAACAAATTCTCAAATTTTTAAGATTTGAAAACAGTTTTCAAGTTACATACCAAACAAGTTTTTTAACCTTAAAAATAGATTTGAGAACTCCTTATTTTAAAGAAAAATCAAAGTTTTTTAGTTTCCTATTTGAATAGGACACCAAACAACTCCTTAGCTTTTATTTCTGGTAGATTAACACAAATGGTCTACAACTGATCCTGATTCTGATTATTGGCATTTTCATGAATGGTTACTAGGCTGATTTGACTGACCCCGAGGCATTTCCCTTCGTATTACTTGGAAACAAAATCGATGTAGATGGTGGAAACAGGCGCGCGCGGTATGAACATAATGCATAGTGAGTTATTTATTTATTTTTTTCTTTCTAGGCTTTGTTCTTGTAATACAATTTAAATTAGCACCCCAATTGTGCAGGTTTATGAGAAGAAGGCTAGAGAGTGGTGTGCTTCAAAGGGAAACATACCATACTTTGAGACCTCTGCGAAAGAGGATTATAATGTCGATGAAGCGTTTCTATGCATTGCGAAAACAGGAATGATCAATGAACATGAACAAGACATGTAAGTATACTTTACAAAATCACCAACATTGTGATAATGGATTGAGTTCATGATGCCTGTTTTTTCCCCCAACATCTTTTATTGATTTCCCTTTCATGTTTGTCTAGCAAGTAAAGAGAAACCATATTTATATGCTGATTTACTAGTTTGCAATGTTGCAGTTACTTCCAAGGTATTTCAGAAACTGTTACAGAAGCAGAGCAAAGAGGAAGCTGTGCATGCTAAGGATGGGATATGTATATCCCTACTAATTTAAATCTGAATATGTAAATTCTTTCATATATATATATATATATATATATATATTTTTTTGTTCTATTGAGGGTGGAAGAAAGTGTGTTATATTTTACCATTTTCATGTGTTGTACCATTCATCATATACCATTGTAAGTTGTTTACTTTTTAGCTCTTAAAAGCAAGTGATTAACATTTTCAGATACCATCATATACCTTATGTTAATGTGGAATGGCATAAACTATTGATTCTTCAAAATGCAGAAAAATGCACCATGATTTTTTTAGGATTAATCGTTTTATTAGTCCCTTAACTTAGACCTAATTTGCATTTGAGTCCCTTAATTTCCAAAATCATTCCCGTAGTCCTTTAACTTCACTTTTGTTAGGACAAATGGTCATGTCGTCAATTTTATTAACAATTTCTGTTAAATACAGGGACAAAATGGTATTTTTATATTAAAACTAATAAAATGAATAAAAATCATATCTTTAAAATAACAATAAAAGAAAATCAAATTAAAAATGAAAAATAAAAAATAAAGTTTGGGGGAGTAGAAATCGGGATAGAGGGGGAGAGAGAGAGAGTTTAATTTTTTTTTTCATTTTTAATTTATATTTTAATCAATTTAATACAAAAATATCATTTTGCCCCTTTATTTAGCAGAAAAGTTAACAAAATTGACGGTAGAACCATTTGTCCTAATGAAGCTGAAATTGAAGGACCACGGGGACGATTTTGGAAATTAAGGAACTCAAATACAAATATGGTCTAGGTTTAGGGACTAATAAAACGATTAATCCATTTTTTTAATACAAGAGATACTTTAAACGGGGAATTTCTCATACGCACACTATCAAAGTATAATGAGAATTCAAATATGAGACCACTAATCTCAATCCAGATGCTCTTTTTCATTGTACTAGACCTCATCGGCAAAAATGCACCATTTTTAGGAGACAAACTCATCAACAAACGAAAAGGGAGAGTATTATTGTTGGCCACAGAAAACCGTTAAAATTAATACAGTATATGCAACTTCTAAAATAATTAGAAAAAAAAAACAAAAAAAAAAGAGGAGATTCTACCTTGACCGTCCGATCTCTCTACACAACACGCAATGTAACACTTAACGCAGACCATCAGAGATTTGGACGGCGAGGATCTTTCTGATGAAAATGTCCCCACCTAAATGGCCTTACCTGAATCACACAAATACAAAATTTCTCATTTAATCATTTCTACGAAGAAAAAGGGAAACCAGAGAAGGTTCTCTACGATGGCGTTCTCTGCAATTACTACGCAATGCCCCTCTCTTCTTCGTCTGCCGACGAACCTCCCTGTAACCTCTTCACCTCCTAATTCAATTTCGTTTCGATTTTCAAAGAATAATCTCAGCCGTAGAAAACCCCTTTCAATTCGATCAACGTCAACTTCGGGTATTTTATTTTCTTCTTGTTCCCCAATTTTGTTTTTTATATTTTAATGAACTAATTTAAAATCTTTACTTTTCCTGTTAGAACATATGTAATAGCTTACATTTTTAAGTGTTAATTGGTCTTTGCTTGTTTTTCTCCTTCATCTGCTACATAACAATTGGGATATTATGACTCTTTTAATTATTATTTTTTAATGTTTAATTTGGTGCATTTTGGGGTTTGATTTGATATGGTTTGCTTGAATTTGAATTCTGTATGTGGAAAATGTATGTGTAGGCTAGAAATGGTTATTATTTTTTTCCCGTTCAATTACACTGAACATGTTGTACAGTACAAATAATAGCTGCTTGAATTTTGGATGTAAAATATAGTTTGCTTGTGATATCGGAATTCATGTTTCTGTGGGCTTGCTGCTGAATTTGATGGTAATATATGCAAGTTACGTGATTGTTTTTGTTTTGAAGAAAGTTATGTGACTTTCACAGGCAAGACATAGAATTATTGAAAAGAAAAAAGTTTGGTATTTTGGGTAAATGCGGCGACTAGACATCATGAGGTTGGGCCAGGTTCATTTCAAGAGATTTTTCAACGATAAACTTGTCATGAGATTTGTTGAGAAATGCATTCCACATAGTGACATCATGAGGTTGGGCCAGGTTCATTTCAAGAGATTTTTCAACCATAAACTTGTCATGAGATTTGTTGAGAAATGCATTCCACATAGTAATTTAGTGTTTCATGAATTTCTTATCGTTTATGAGACTGACTGTGCTGATGCTAAGATGCTTCTATGTTTCAGCTGCACCGAAAACCGAGGGGCTTGCACCTGCAATTTCACTTACGGATAATGCATTGAAGCACTTCAATAAGATGAGATCTGAACGCGGTGAAGACTTATGCTTGAGAATTGGTGTCAAACAGGGTGGGTGCTCTGGCATGTCTTATACAATGGACTTTGAGAGTAGGGCCAACGCAAGGCCAGATGATTCTGTCATTGAATATAATGGTTTTGTTATGGGTAAGCCTTTAATTTTTCATTCTCTTAGTCATGTGAGGATGTGCTCCTTGTGACAAATAACTGATATGCTACTTGTCATAGTTATTGTAATGACTGCACTAGTTGCCACTTTCATTGATTTCCATTTGAGTGAAGGTGCATGTTAAAGCATTTTCATGTATATGTTAAACTGTGCTAGAGTCGGTCTTTCTTTCTTTCATAGAAAAGTAAATGTTTGATGTTTGTCTTTAGAACCTTTTGAGAACAAATTATCCCTGTTCTTAACTGCTTCTATACACATGATACAGTAGCGTTTTCATGAGGAATTATTCAAGCACATGGAGAAGGAGTACAGCACAAACAACAAAAGAAAATATAGTGTGAATCCTACCTAACAAAAATAAGCTGCTGAAAAGATTTAACACCCTCATATGATCCTATCTAGAAGAATATTGGACAGAGAAACACCCCTGAAGTCAGTTGAAACAGATGCCCATACAGAGGACCAAAATGTAACCATGTCCCATAATTCCTCAGCTTCAACAGGTCTGTGATCTTCAGAAATTCTCTCTTCCTTTCCACCTAATTAACCCAGATGACGGCCAGCACACTGCAAGCCCAAAGGACTTTTGTAGTGTGTTCTCACCCGCCCATTTGTTTTCCCAAAATCTCATCCTCTCCCCATTTCCCACTACTAACTGACAGCACACTGAAAAATCTTCATAGGTGTCTTTCCAAGAGCTTCTATTGGATCATCATATCTTATGGCTCTCTTCCCATCCCATCCATTATCTTGCGCACCATATTTTCCTTTTATAACAGTAAAATGAGAGTTCTGCCCTATTAATCCATGGAACCCCTTCCAATCCCTTTACTGCTGTGCTACAATATTATCAGCTTCGGTACTATTTAATAAAAGGATATTTATTCAAAAACCCATTATAGCATGACATATTATACAAAAGCCTATATAGAGCCTATTTGGAGAGAAAAACCCAAAACTAGCAACTTTTCATTTTCTAATTGGTTCTTAGTGTGTTAAAATTTTATAAGAACCAATTAGAAAGTGACAAGTGGCTAGTTTTGGGGTTTTCTATAAGGGTTTTTGTATAATTTGTCATGTTGGAATGGGCCTTCAGACTTTGAATTAAATAAGAACTAGTTACTATGTGATTGTATAGAAGAAAATTTTTGTAGTATATTCTTGGTCTTATGACTTCGAAGTGTCCTGTGATGTTGCTTGTGCAGTTCAAGATAGTCTGAAGATACCAAAGTTAATGTTCTCTTCTTGACCATTCCATTGATGTACATATCCAAGTGATAGAATGCACTAATACGATTTTGTCACGCTATATGGCACTTGCTTTGTTTGGATCTTTCCCAATAACTTTGTATTATGCTTGGCAAGGATAAGTAACTCGTGTTTCCCTTTGTTGCAGTTTGTGATCCGAAGAGCCTCCTCTTCTTGTATGGCATGCAATTGGACTACAGTGATGCTCTTATCGGTGGAGGCTTTTCTTTCAAGAACCCCAATGCCACACAAACATGTGGTTGCGGTAAATCTTTTGCCGCGGAGATGTAGGATTTGTGTAGTTGGAACATGTAAATAGAATGAATATGATACGATAAAGAAAACTTTGCATTATGTTAGTCATCCATTACATGTTTCAGATATGTTCTTAAAGGACCAGTATTAACATATATTGCATTGCTGCATATCTGCCACCAGAATTTCTAATTTTACTTCGTCCCGATAACCCTGTTCCAGCCTTGTTTTTGTTGCTGCTGTTATTATTATTTGTATTTATTGTTGAGATATTTAGTCATATACCCATTCTCAGCACTAAAACTATAAATAAACCTTGCACCATTTAATTTCGATAAACAAACTAAAAAAAAACCTAAAAAATAATAGCTGGCCTTATTGAATTTAATTTTGATTATTAAATTACTTTGATGCCCTATTGAGTGTTTTAGGTTTTTTTTATGAGGTTTTGGGGTTAGGTTTGTTTTAAGAAATCAATTACAGTTTTGTAATTTAAAAGAAGTTAAAAGCTTTTTTGTTATGTTGTAAATGGGCTTTGTGTGTGTTCTTAAAGTTCATTTCATATATTATTTTTTTTATAATTTGGGCTCCTATATTGGGTATACTAGTGAATCACCCTTTATTGTTTTGCATGTTTCTTTGATTCATTTTGGTCATGATCCTTTAATCGTACCTCCTTTGCTCAAGTCATGATAGCTAGTTCCAACCAAGGTTTAAAATATCGATGGTATTGGAAATATCGGTAGTCCAAAAACACGGAAATTTCGAATGGAAATATCGGGATATTATTGATATCGATAAAAATTGAATAAAAACCACGGAAATTATAAGAAAAACTTGAAAAATTTTATTGAAACTTTAGAGGATGTTTATTCAATCAATTATCTGTTAGTTTATCACAAAGAATTGGAAGGAAATGCATTGCATGATGGGTTAACTGATTTAAGTTGATTAGATAGCGAGCTGATAAACATTAAGTTGATTAATCATTTATATATAATGATTTACTACAATATTTTACACTTTATTCATTGCATGGTAAGATAAATGAGTGACTTAGTACCACACATAGTTCTTATGAGGTTCAAATTTTTCACTATCTTCATCATCTCTATTTGGAGAGTAATTGTACTATGAAGAGTAGTCATCAAATAAGAAGCCCCCAAAATAATTTTGCATGTAATTGTTCAAAACAAAACAATATAAATATACATATTTTAGCATATTATCAAAAAAACTTAAGCAACATGTGGTTAAGGTGTTGGATGAGTGAAAATGGCAAGGGTTTGAATCCCTTTGTGTGTGTGCTTTATGTTTTTTTTTCTTCATTTTTTCCATTACATCGATATTTTCGATATTATAACAATATTATAGCAATATTTTGACAAAATATTGTTGAAGTGTGAGCGAAATTATCGACATTAATATTTTCCAATATTATCGATATTTATACGATATGTGTATGGATATGTTTTGAAATATCCGTGACTTGAAAAAACGATATTTCCTTGATATTATTGATATTTTAGACGATGGTTCCAACAACAATTCCACCTTATCATTAGCCAAAAAATAAAAAAAGTTCAAACGAGCTTTGAATCTTTCTTGTTTGTAAGAGCGATTCCAACGGCCCGGCAAGGGGGGGGCCTAGGCCCAAAAAGGGCTTCCAGCGGACAAATGCTGCCATGGCTGTTGGTGGGCTCCACAAGTCTAGGTTGGCCCTCAAGCAAAACCAGCCCTTACTCTAGCCTGAGTTTGATGACTTCAGCAACAAAATTTTTTTTAAAAAAAACTAAAAATTTCAAAATTTTAAAAAAATAAATACTTAGTCATATTTTTCACTTCCCACACCAAAACTCTATACAAATTCCTCTCCTCATATCTCATATGAATAGTGATTGCCATGGCAATGGGTGGAAACACCACAAACCTTTTATAAGAACTATTACTATTCATGTGAATAGTAATAAGGGCCTCTCATTGCCCTTTGCCATGGCAAATGGGTGGGGGGGAAGGGGGGTATGCCATTTCTATCCAAATTCCTGTTTACTTTTTTCATTCCTCCCTTCATATATGCAAATATTCAAATATGAGATTTCCCATCCACGTCTTCATTAGGAAACTTCTGACTGCCCCATTACCAAAATATCAATATATTATTCAAGCAAACAAGCACCTTTTTTACTATGTTTATATATATATATTATTCAAGTCAAAATCTAATATGATATTGTGGAATATAAATTTTGGTGGGAGTCGTGGGGCACATCTAAGAGCCACTTAACAATGTATTGATGTGAAAAATAAATCATATATATTTAAAACGAGTCAGGTTTTGATTTTGCAATTAGAATACTATTTTATGCCATGAATACTAGACATGAGAACTTTTTCGAACCCATTTTCATCTCCTATCCTTCATACTCAATCCATTAGCAGCGAAGGTTTACAAAAACCCTAATTCACTGGGAAAATTGCCATCTCGTGGTTGGGACAAATGGAGGGGAGGGGATGTCAACCATGATGATATTTGACTGGGCAAACAGTTTTTCAAGTGTGTAATTCACAATCAATTATCAACATTGATTGAAGCTAGAGAATAATGAGAGATTGTAGAATTGAGTTGATACTCTTATTCTCGTAAAGGGATACAAATGAACGAGGACAAAGATATATCTGCCCATGATGATATTGAAGTAATTTTTATGCTAGTACCAAATTCACTTTATTGAAGATGTATATCAATATCATTTATGTTGCGGTCATCAAATAATTTAATTTTGTTGTCATTAGGAGCAATGGTTTAACAAAACAACATAAACGAGCCCAACACCATACTAAAAATTAATAAAATTATAAAATTTAAAAATTGAAAACAGAGGAACTCAGTGGCATTTTGGTAAATATAAATAATTATGTCTTCAGGTATTTTTTTGGTCGAAAACGTCTTCAGGTTAATTCACAGTGGCTGAGTCAAAAAAAGAGACAATAAAAACGACATCGTAGAGGATCCAACGGTCCGCATATAAGGCAGACGAACTCATCGTCTCTCTCACTGTCCATCAGAAGTCAGGTAGAGGCCTCAAAGCAATTAAATCCAAACCCTAAAACCGAAACCCGAAGAAGAAGAAGAGGAAGACTGAGCTCCGATATGGCCTTCTCTTCCCGCCTCTTATCCAAATCCAGACAGGTCAGTCAATCGATCCCATTTCCCATTCATCTTCTTTTGTTTTTAGTTTTTGAGAAAATGTTTGAGAAAAATTAGCCATTTCAGATTACGATTTGTTTTTTAATTTTCTGAACGTTCATGGCGATTAAATTGCATAATTTGGGCTAGTTTAATCTGATTTGGGTGATTAGAAATTGTTTTTCACTTGGTTTTATTTATTTTTGATCCGAGTAATGATGGATATATAAAAAGCTTTGGGCTTGGGATAATGAAGGCTTGTAATTGATGAACGTTTGTATTAATTTTGCTTGCAATGTTTCAGTTGTGTGGCAATGGAGTCATTCTTCAACAGGAGCGTGTTATTCCAGTCCGTTACTTTGCTAAGGAAGCAAATCGCCCTGTGCTAAAGGGTGATGGTGAGTCGAAAATCTTGGCCCTATTTAAGTTTACGCTATTGATTGTGATTTGCGAGCTTGCCAAAAATATCAACTTTGAGAAATATGGATTGCTTTGTGATTTTCACAGTTCAGAGTGATCTGAACCTGGGAATGTCATACAATCCTGGGTTCCAAAGTTGGTCTCTTGCATTTGTGTGTGTCTTTTAGATATGATGTATTTATTGTGACTGGCTATCCATTGTTGACCTTATTTACATCTTTCCCTCCTTAATGTTGAGTAAGAAATAAAATTCTAGTTGATTGTGTTTTTCTTTTTTTTCATTTATTAATACGTATCTGTGATAAAACCGCACTGAATATTTCTTACGTTTGAGGGGTAAAGAGATGCTGAAGAACATCTTCTTGGATGTTAAAAAGAAGTTTGAGACAGCCCTTGGAATACTTCGCAAAGAGAAGATCACCATAGACCCAGAGGATCCAGCTGCTGTTTCTCAGTATGCCAACGTCATGAAAACTATAAGACAGAAGTCAGTTCCTTTAACCCTTTACCATAGTCTATTCCCTCTAATAATATGATTGCTTTGTTGTTTTGTGCATTTGTGCAGATGTGCCTATTTGTTTGCATATGTAGTAAACTTTTAAATTATTTGTGACAAACACATAAACACAAGAGATGACATTGTTATGTTTCTAGAGTGTACATTATCTTGATTAATTATTATTATTATTATTTTTGTATATGTATAGTTTAGACATGATATAATGCTTCAGTACAGAGGAAAGGAGGAGTGGTAGGTAGTGCAATTAAGGAAATTGGTATGGAGGGGATGAGAAGGGAGTAGGGATATTGACAACCAATATTCTCGATCAACAATCTGGGAAGAAACTTGAACTATAGTATATTGTTCTTTGAAAAGAAGAACAAATTGATCAGGGAGAAAACTTACCCTGTCAAACGAAAAGAAAGAGAGGGCTTTTTAGATTTTCGTGGTTTGCCACATGTTCAGCCTTGCAAAGAGCAATTATATATTGCACCTATTAAATTGAAGCTTTTTTTTCCCAGGGTTAACTTGCATTAGTTTATTTCTGTCGTGAAACTTGGTTATTGGTGGAAGCACTACTCATCACCCTATGTGAGATTGGCACTTGACTGTCTGCGGACTAGCTACAATCATTGAATAACATAGTTTTGCCATTTGTAAATTAACTTCCAAAAAATGGTAATATTAGTGTAGATCTCCTTTTATCTTGTTAGTCCTTTTATGTCTTTTCCTAACTTCTACTGTTACAATGACTTCAGAAAAGTGGATAACATTACTGTCACAGTAGAGTAGGGAGCTTATGCATTCTCCTGTTTTTGCTCCATTAGATGCCACCTGCATTTCAGTGTTTTTAATTTTATTGAATTGGCCAGTAATGCATTTTGTGTCCTGCAGGGCAGATCTGTTCTCAGAATCTCAACGCATCCAACACACGATCCAAAGCCGAACACAAGATATCCCAGATGCTAGAACATACCTGTTGACTTTGAAAGAAATTAGGATCAAGTAAGTGCTATTCTGCTCTCAATTGCTTGATGTCTTGTATAATGTGATTAACGTGGCCTTTAAAATTTCTGCCCGCACTCCATATTCTTTCTGCTATAACTCATGGGCTCCTTATGTTATTATGTAATTTCTACCAAGCTTACTGTGGTTATCATCTGTGATCTAAAAGCAGAAACAATTTCTTTGGTCCTTTGACCAATAATGTTTGCTGGGATAAGTTTTCCACTGATTATATTTAGAGGATGTATGTTGCTCAGAATTTATATTTGGAAATTAATTTCTAGAAGGTAAAGGTGGTAAGGTTAGCTAGTTCTTTTGGGGCTGGAGGTTGGCTTTTGGGCTCTAAAGTATTTGGGCTTACCATTGGTGGGAATACGAGGTCTGCTAGCTTTATAAACAGGATGGTAGAGAAGGTTAAGAGGAGATTTTGGAGGGAGTTGGTGGGCCGGGGGGGAGGCCATTCTATCTATAGGAGGCTGGTTAACAAGAATCCAAGCTGTTCTAAGCAGCTTCCTAGTGGGTTGCTAGGAAGGTGGAGAATATGATGAAGGATGTTTTGTGGGCTGGACTTGGGGAAGTAAAGAGAGAGGACTTAATTAGATGGGAGGTAGTGTCCTTAACAAAGGAGAAGGTGTTTTGGGTGTGTGTTGGGTTTTTTGTTGAAAAACAGGTCACGTTTGGTAAATGGTTGTGGCTTTTCTCTGTAGAAAAGGAAGCTTTATGGCATATGGTTATAGGAAGCATGCTTGGGATGCAAAACTATTGGCTAGGGGATCTGGTACCCTTTGAAGGATATTTGTTAAGGATATGATGATCTCTTAAATCACTGCATGCTGGTTGTAAGAAATGGCGAGAAGGTGAGATTTTGGGTAGATGTTTGCGCAGGGGAACCACCTTTCAGCAGAGCTTCTCCTCTTTTATAATTTGTCATTATTTCATTTATGGTTATTGTAGGGAGGGCAGTTAGCTCTAATTTTCCTTTGAGCTGGGACTTTGGTTTTAGGAGGAACTTAAATGATTAGGAGGCATGGGAGATGGTTGAGTTGTCAGCAGCTTTGGAAAATTTCAATTTTTTTTTTTTTTTGGTTCTGTAACAGTAGAGAAGATTCTAGAAGGTTGTTGCTGGAATCTTGAAGCTTGTGTGGCAATGCAGGTTATAATGGCAAGGTGAATACATTTGATAGGATTCAAAGGTGAAGTCTACCACAATCTTGTCTGTCACCTCAGTGATGTGTTTTGTGCAGAGCTGAAAGTCTATTCCGTTATTTCTTCATCATTCTGCATACTTCACTTTGTGTTGAAGCTATGCAAACAGGGAAATATAGCTGGGTGATCCAAGCAGGATGTAAGTCATGGTTAAGGGAGAGTCAGAAGTCTTTCGAGTAGGGAAGAAAGTTAAAGTGTTGGACGGATTTGGTATACTGGCAATTCTTTTGACTACTTTGGTGGGGGAGAAGCAAAAGAGTTAAAATCTGGTTCCGTATGCTGGTAGTGTTTTGGTAGAATTATATGTAAGACAGATTCTTGTTTGTAGGTGTATACCTTGTCCACTTTGTACCTTGTTTGAGGAACTAATACATTTTGTTTCATATAAAAGAACTAAATCTGTTTGGAAACTTCTAATATTAAATTGTCATTTAGGGTTTTTCTATCTACATTGGTCAATTAACTTATTTCTTACCCTTTGTAGGAGAGGTATCACTGATGAACTTGGTGCAGAGGCTATGATGATGGATGCATTGGAGAAAGTTGAAAACGAACTGAAGAAACCTCTTTTGAGGAATGATAAGAAAGGGATGGCTCTTCTCCAGGCAGAATTTGAGAAAATAAACAAGAAGTAGGTGACAATTGGTTTGAATATTTTTTATTTTATAAGGTTTTGAATGTAGAGAAGGTGTTGTTAATCCCGATTATCCTTCATTCCACTTGCATTCACGTTCAGCTTTTTTATGTAGTTTATTCTGAACTGTCCTATGAAACAAATTGTATATGCTAGATGAAAGTTCTTTTTTTTCTTCTTTATATTCTATATTGAAATGTATTGCCCTGTCCTGAAGATTATATGGATTTGGGGCTGTAAAATGCATTGCCAAATGATATCTAGTTGTGGCTGCACCTAATCCCAGACCCCATAGTCTAATAATAACTTTGCCAGTACTGGTGTGGTATAATAGGTTAAAACACTTGCTATGGTTTTTCCTATTTGGCACTGATTGGTTTGCAGTTGTTTTATTTTGAACACTTGTGTATTGTTTGCTTACATAGCTGACGTGAGATACAGGATTCCTACCAAGTCTAACCTCTTCTTTTCAGGCTTGGAATTCGGAAGGAGGATCTACCGAAGTATGAAGAACAGCTAGAACTCAAGAAAGCGAAAGCACAGCTGGAGGAACTTAAGAAGGATGCTCTTGAGGCGATGGAAACTCAGAAGAAACGGTAATTTATGTCTTTGCGTAGTACCTCCTCTTTTATCAACATGTTTGTTTCTCTGTTTCACTAAACCATTGAGCGTCATTTGGGATTCAAGTTGGTTTTTCTGTTGAGAACAGTTGGTGACTGGTAAAATTTGCTTCCATTCCAGCATCAGCATGGCTATATATTTCAGTCTTTATTACTATTCACTCTAGTTCAGGATATTTTTCTTAAAATAGAACATAGTTTAGATGCCACGGGGGTAGAGGACTTGCTTTGGCTTTTGATAAATTGGCATTGGTTTACAGGACTGACGTGTACTTTCCATTTCAATGTTTCTCAGGGAGGAATTCAAAGATGAGGAAATGGTTGATGTGAAGTCTTTGGACATCCGAAACTTCATCTAATGATCTGGGATTTACCTTCACTGGCTTGTTTTGAAATCAACCAAATGTTGGTAGAATCTGGAAGCTGATGACTTTCTAGGGTATGGGGAATAGCCCTCCGGTTTTAATAAGGCCCTATTGGTTTGGGGTGCAATTATGCCAATCGATCAAGATTATGCGCTCTTTTATATTTTTTGGATTTACTTATACATTGCCAGGTGAGAACTGGGTGCCTGTTATCACTGAGAGTTACTTTCACTACATAAAAAGTGATTGAATTTATAAACCTCCTCTTGTTATATTTTGTGCCACTGTGCTGCCAGTGTACCTCAACTACTAGTCCAAGTTATATTCAAGCTACAATATGAAACTGCATGAAATGTTTTTTTTGGTAAATGAATTTATACACTAATTCATAAAAGCAAATATGTAAGCACTAAAACATGCGACATTTTTTCCTTTGTTTCTTTGATTGAATTTAATCCTATGGAGTTTGTCCCCCAAAAAAAAAAAAAAAAAAAAAAAAATTAATCCTTGATAAGGCAAATTTTTCTCCGAATCCATCAAGTCCTACTGGTAATAGTCCAAGTCCACATAGCATTATGATTATAATTACACAACTTCCGAGTCCACATAGCATTATGATTATAAAGGCTCTAGAGTTGCTCCCAGATAAGCGGCCACATGATCCCCATGCTCATGCTAACTTCCGAAGTCTTAAGTCATCCTACGAGATACTTAAGGATGACAAGGCCAGGAAAATGTTTGATGATTTACTGCGAGTTAAGAGAGAGCAGCAGCATCGCCGTTGCCACCATTTGGAACGTGATCCCAAGCGACAGGACATGGTCTCTGACCTAGAGAATGAGCACCTGCCAAAGATAGAGATGAAGAGGAGAGAATTGCTAGGAATCTTAAATAAGAGATTGCGAGAATACGTGCCATGCACGTGAAGAGATGGTGGTCGGCAAGTACTGCTTCTGTTCGGAAAACAAAAACTGGCAGGGAAGTTTGGGAAGGAGAGTGGGTGGTGCTAAAATTGATCCGACTTCATAATTTGGTTGGGCCTGGCTTTCAAAATTTGGAGGACGCTGTTTTGAATAAACTTCAAAATAAAATATTGCATTCATCTAAAGAAAAGTAGCCTTAATAAATTTTTAATTGTGCTGTTGCTCTTGTAATTTTGTAGTTAGATGATGTCTTTATTAAACAGTTTTAGACTTGTGTGAATTGCAGTGAGAATTATAAACAACTAGTCTGCAAATAACAAAATCCATGTCATTTACTGTCAAAATTTGTGATCGGCATTTGCTGTGACTGGTAATTTATAACATCGTACTAAATGTTAAAAAAAGTTACAATGTTATGTAGAGTCTTGAAAAAGAGTAGAGCCTATTGTGAATATTTTTTCTTCTTGTTGGACTTGGAGTTGGAGCCATGCTCATGTTTACGCCGCTTTTCCCCGCTATTATGACTCGATTTCTGTTTTCCTTTCTCCTCCATTTTATTTCTACTGGATTTCACACTAACAACACCGCCAGCTGGTAACTTTACACCACCCTTCTGCAATACAGTCTCAAGTTCTGCATCTCTGTCCCCAATTGCATACTGTTGAAGCAACTCAGGATTTAACCCATCCGTGTTGGATCTCATCCCATCCTGTATGTAAGCAGTCAAGTCAGCTCGACTCTTGGATAGCAGCACAAGGGAGTGAGAAAGACAGTTTAGGGTAACAGGGAAGGTAAAAGGAACGAAGCATACCTCAACTTTCCTTGCAGCCTCATTGAGATCATCGTCGACAGAGATTTTGTGAGGTTCCAAGACAGTCTGAACCCAAAATTTCCACATGACAGAATTTGATGTTAGAACATAAGCAAAAGATTGAAAAAGGATAAGTGTATACCTGAGCTCAAGCCTGACTAAATCCTAGTTATGTGGTATATAAAATAACTTTTATCACCTTAAAATATTTTTATAGATAACTTCCCATGCAAACAGCTTCTCTAGATTCAAATGCTATAGTGCATAATCAATGTGATACATCTATAAAAAAAAAAAATTCAAGGGGCAGCTTGAGATGTTGGAACTTTCAAACTTTGGACTATATGATTAAAAAAAATGTCTGGAGGAGAAGATAGTAGGCAAATAAATACAATAATGTAAACTTAATGATTGCATATCGAACAAAATAGCTAAGGTGCAAACTATGCAGATGGCATGATGGTTGCATGTGCCTGCGTGAATATCAGAGTTAAGCCTACTAGAACCATAACGTATAATACGCCATGAAATAGGAGAGAGAAACTATCAACATAACACGTATTTTCCATACATAAAAAAGTAAACTGCTTTGCTCAACTTACTTCTTTTGGTCTAGGCAAGGTTGACTCAATCTCCTCAGATGCTATAGCGTATAGATATTTGTGAAACTTCTTCATAACTTTTATAAACAGAGACAATATTTGCTGCCGATCCAATTTCATCAGCCCCTGTAAAACGTGAATGTAAGTAAAAATGAGACCTGATAGTCTTTTACATACTAAAACTAGGAGCATTTGAGCCTCAAACTTAGGAACACAAGAAACAAGCTGTGAAACTGCATAGTAAATGCACTTAATACAAAAGACAACTGATTAAAGTACATGTTGGAAGGCAATGTGAAGAAGAAAGAAGATTCATGGAATATGTACTTTGATTACTACGGCAGTAAACCCTTCACCATCAGCCACCTCTTTTGTTGTTCTTTAGGGGGGTGGTGGGTACAAATCATCATATTTAAATGGCACATATTTGAGTTTGCATGCATGGTCACAACCACAAGATGAACAAGTAAAGAAACAAACCTCAATATAGGAGATATCTTGATTTTGTAAGCCAATGCAGAGCAATATGGAAGCCTGGGCATATGACAATGTTACTGGAAGTTTCTCTTGGAGATACAGATGTGAAAGGGTTGAAACAAGATCCAAAATCTGTAAAACAAAAAGTATGTTAGACATCCTTATAAACGAACAATTAATTACAGTACGAGAGGTTTCAGTGTTCCAGTTAAATGTGAGTCCAAATGGTGAAATATACTGCATTGGTGTATTATTATAATTTCCAAATGGACCACAGGGATTATATTCTAACTTTAGAAAGCAATCCTCGGGTGATTTGAAGAAAGTAGGGCCTATTTGTCATGGATGAAAATACAATAAATCCTCAGATCCCTCCCTCCCTACTATTTATGTCTGTGCTTCCTAGATAGAGGAGGACCATCTTGACACATTCAAAGGAGGCTGTTTTTTTCCCAAAAATAAAAAAACAAGAAAGAAGCAAATACTGGGATTTTTCATTGCTTATGGTGGAAGAAATCTTAAATTCCCATTTTCAGTTGGGTGTTCTATTTTATGGCGTCCCTCTATTTGTTCAGTTGCCCCAAAAAAAGGTTTGTTGATGAAACTGAAAATTTGTCCTTCATAACTATTTTATTTCCACAAACTACTTTTACAATTTTTTTTAATTTTAAAACTAAAGAGGGCAGCCATGGCTGCGCCTCCCTAAGAGTTGCAAAAGAGAGAGGTCCACCTCCCTCAGAGGAGCACCGCACACCCACAAGAAGGTTCACCATTGGTAGGATGGGTTGGGTTTGGGAGGGGGAGTTTGGTTGGGGAGGAAGAGAAAATAAGGTGTCTAAATAGCCTCACCCTTATCGATTTTGTCGTTTAAACAATTATTTTAATATCTTATAAAACACAAGCGCACAGGAACAAAAACCAGCCGCAAAAAATGAGAATTAAAGATTCTCATAAACAGTACATAGCACTACAACAGTGGCCATCAACCATTGTTCAGAGAGCTTACCATATGAAAGTCAGCAAGATTGCTGGTGTAAGCTCCAAGTCGCTTCATATCATAAGGTGACAATATATCCGTGATTGACCTTAAGAACCCATCTACGGTAGGCAACTTGGGTTCTTGCTCTGTGAAATTGATCTTAGGATCTATGATGCTGAAAGATTACGAGTAGTATGAGCACTTGAACAAAAAACATTTATCAGAAGGAAACATGTGATAGTACCTCATCGAGAGCCTATAATCCATTGTACGAAAACTATAACCCAGTAGTCTCAAAAACCTTCGCCTGAAATCTAGGGTAACCAGCAAAGTATCAAGCTGTGAGGTGAAAGGATACAAAACCTGCATAAAAGTCCAAGTAGAGAAATAGGTTCTGAGAAAAAATGGGCCCACCTTGGTAGAACGGACGAAAATCGTTAACTTCAAGTTCATCATTCTTCAAAGATTTCAGGACCATACATGTATGCTCACCAGTTACAGCACTCTAATCCATTGAAAAGAAAAATGTCAAATTACTGTTTAATCAATCATTCATCAACAAAGTACAATATTCAAAACATTCAATCTGGGAGGAAAAATCCATCTTAACTGGAATATGTCCAATATAGAATGGAACAAATTTATGTTTCCACCAAAAGCGGAAAAGGTCTAAGGTAAGCCCAAAGGAGACACCAATATAATGGAGCTTCTCTGGTCGCCTTTCACGAAGATGAACGAGCAAATGAGGAAGATCTGTTCTAGGTTTTATACTTTCTTCCAGCAATGAAACCTACAAGTAAAATATGACAGAGGTATGATTCCACTAAAAAGTATCAAAGGAAAGTACAGGTGACAGGTTTATTGAACCAAATAAACAAACCATTACGTAATGAACTCTCACAGCCATGGAATGATTAATGTCATTTTGCTCAAATTTTACATGAGAAGCAATGATTCACAAAAGTTTGTTCAGACTTTTATATTCAAACAACAAAATTTTCATACCACACAAAACCAAGTTTGACCAAATCAAATATTTTGACAGAACAAGAATTGCATTCAGCACCAAACAGTGACTTAAAAAACTGTCTCCAATATTAGTTTTCTGTAATTCAATAAAAGAGTGTGTTTGTGTGTTGGAGGGTGTGTGGAGGTTGAAAGTTCAAACTTAAAGGGGAAGAAGATAAATTGATGATGAATGAAAGGAACCAAACCCAATAACGAGCTAAAAAAAACAAGTCAAATTTAAATGACAAATTGATGAATGACAGATTCATATAAAGGGCTAAAAAAAACAAGTCAAATTTAAATGACAAATTGATGAATGACAGATTCATATAAAGGGCTAAAAAAAACAAGTCAAATTTAAATTAATAAAATATGGCATGTTGATAAATATATTATTAATTATTACAGTGTAAAAACTTAGCTGTATGAATAACTTCTGAATGGCACACCCTAGCCCACCCACATTGATTATCAGTTAGCAAATTATTGGAGTTCATTTTTGTTTACACAATCATAGGACATTATTGTTATATTATTATGGCACACATAGCACACAGTACAAGAGTGCAATGAACATATGACATAGAAATGAGGTACAACCAAGGTGGGAAGTCTGTCTTCTACTCTCCTTAAAAGGAGGTCATCTTCACAATGGCACTTCAACATTCTAATTTTTAATTATAGAACAGTCTCCACATAACATTTTCCAGCCTGTTGATTAAAAAGAAAAAATAACCAAAGAAAACTAAGCTTAGTAATTATAATAAACCTTCTCGGCAGCTTCTGTGACTCTGACAGGCACTGTCTCAACGACATCTTCAACATCCACTTCAGAAATAGGAGCAAACTGTCCTTCGTAGTACCTGAGGCGAAATAACCTTAGTCTCAAATGATCTCATAGAGACTTTTATCTCAATAATAAGTACTTATGAGTTCCACTGCTACAACGGCAGTAGAATATCTCCCGCATATCACACCAGAAGTTGTGTGTATCTGTGTCCCCAACAAGAGCAGCAGAATGTCTCCCACATATCACATGAGACATACCACATGTATCACTAGAATATTTCCCACATTTCTCGTTTCTTGTACTATTCATAGATGCACAAATGGAAACACTAGAAGGACTCGTGTTCCAAATTCAACTAAAAGCATGAAATTCACATCCCCCATTGCAACTTGCATGTGCATAAGTATTATCAAACTATAGGGCTTTGTAATTGAACTACTTCCCTCTAAATATTCTATCAATTAAAAGTATATTTGATTAAGAGAAGGCAGCATGCAATACATTTTGTTCGAAAATATTTGAAGCCTGACCAAGGCCTATAAGCTTCAATCTTTTCTGTCAACATGTGTGGAATAAGGGGCTAAAGAAATAAATCAAATTTTCTAAACATCTTAGGCATCCAAATACACATCCAGATCCAGCATGTGATCTACAACAATGTTACAGTGGACAGTAAGTGAACACGAGCATACCTTGTCAATAGTTCCACTGCTTGTGAACCATATCCAATCTGCAATAAACAATAAACAAGAAGAATAAATTATCATTTCAACAAAACCCTGGATAGCATAATCAATTTGGAAACCACAAAAACGAGACTACCTTCATGGCACTTGGATGTGTAGCGATTCGTACAATCCGAGCACCTGACAGACTGGGAAACACAGTGTCCTGAAATTGCTCACAGAATTTCCATGGTATCTGATCACCAAAGGGCTGACGACCATCGCTTAAACTTTTCTTTGCAGAATTACGAGAAATCTGTCCCTCAAGGCAGACCTAAGAACAAAAGGATGGCGCATAAATTTAGAGCATCAAAGAATTGAGTTCTCTTACTATAGGGACAGCTAAAAACCCTTTCAGTGGGAGTCTACACCTTGATATAAGGGAAAACAGCTAAATATTGACACTAATTGAAACAGTGCAATAGAAAAAGGAGAGAGAGAGAGAGAGAGATGAGTAGGGAAAAGTAGGAGAATAGGGTTTCATTATTTTCTAATTCAGGTTTGTCAAAGGAGTTGCACCATGTCTACCTTATAGAGCTCCTTGACTCACAAGTCAAATCAAATTCCTAAGAAAATCCCTAATCAACTCAATTCCCATCATTACCATTAATCACATCAAATTCACAATCCATGAAATATTTATGGGCAAAAAGGTTTCCAAACCTAACAGAACCACAGAAATTTTTTTATTTCTTCTTTCATTTTTTTTCTTTTCCTGGAAACGAGACAAATTTATTGCTAAAGAACAATAAAACTACAGAGAACAGAAGTGGTCAAGAAGATAAATCCAAAAAAGCTAAAAAGAAAATGAAAACAGGGGTTCAGCAGAACCAAAACGACTCCCAAAATCAGAATTAACAAATAGCAGCTTGCCAATCTAGCCAGATATTTCAGAAAGATGAACCGTTAACTTTGGATACAGAAGCTTATAGTGCAGACCAAAACCCTACTCTGTAAATATGGAAAAAATTCCCATTTTGAACACAAGGTTGAAGCACAAATGGGACACAATACCAAAAAACATTCATTTCGGATGAACCCCAGAAGAAAACACTTGTATAGAAGGTACAAGTTTAAAGTATCGTGTCCTTTATTCTCATTTCACAATAGGGTGAACTTGAAAAAAAAAACCATTGAAATGTTCAGTACATAATAAAAGCACTAACAAATTATTAGTTCACCATGAAAGGAAAACAGATGCAAACCTGAATGACGCACAAAATATCAGGAAGCTGATTTTTTGACTCATCAACAGGACCTGCACACAAAAAGTAAAATCAAGTCCAGCCAATAGCAGCAAAGGAAGGAAAACCACTTCAAAAGGAAGCAAACATACCAAGTAGTACGAACAAGTGGTGAGCTGGAGCATCAGCCATTAGTTGCAAATCATTTGGAGAATTTTTGTAATGAGAGGCAACATACAGTGCCATCATTCGCTGGAAGTGTTGAGTATGTAAGAATCATTAATATCAAAACTGAAAATTAATGGTCAACAGAATTTGAATATGTAGTTACCTGTAAGAACAACTCGCTATCTTTATGATAGGAAAAAAGTGTATCACGGTTTACATAGTACAGATCACACTCACTGGGTGCAGGTAATCTGGTCATCAAGAGAGAGAGGTCATTAATGAAGATAATAGATATAATGTAGATGGTTTCATCTTCCTCAGTTCTAAAGTTCTAGGCATAGTTGTTTTTACCCGTTAAGTTTAGGGATGTAATTCGTAATATCCAAGCAAAGTAAACCATGAAGCCAGGATTCAATTGGATCACCGGAAGCATATCTGATAGATTCTTTCAATTCAATCTTTTTGAAAAGCCGACCTACAATCAAGCACATTTATCAGTTCAGAATGTTATGTCCAAATATTACAACAGATAAAATATTAGATTATATTGCTCGCTTGCAAGAGTCAACAATTCCATTATTTCGGAAACAAGAATATTAGCAATTGTGTAGACTTAAAAGAATGAGTGAGTTGAGTATGTCAGAGTCTAATGTTACATAGGAGGCAGCTTATGACCACACGATGTCCAGACATACATGCTTATTCAGATGCCAATGTTTCAAAGAATATAGAAAAACAGGCCTCCACCAATCTAAAGAACTTTAGCAAATTTAACACAAAAAGAAATAAGCAAGCAGGAGTTTATAGAAAGTATAATAGAGTGCCAAAAAAAAGGCTCCTAAAGCTTAGAATATACAAAAAAGTGAAGAATGTAAAGGAAATCATCCAAGGAAGACAAATTTTGTTTGTACGTAGTCAGTTTTATTTAGAAAAAGAAAAGAACAAAACCAGATGTTATGTCCAAAGGAGACCAGAACAGCATCACACCTCATACAATTGAAGCAGAGGGCTGTCTTGAAACTCCGTAAAAGAACTTAAAAAACAAAATCAAATAAATAAAGGGAAAGTTAAATTCATAACATTAACATAAAAGGTATAAAAGAAGCTCACAGCCTTTAAGGCTCGTTATATAAAAATTCTGACTACAAATTGTAGACAAATCCAGCACTCTATTATTACATCTTGAGAAATGGTAACGAATTTTTATTATCATAAATAACATGAAGAAAGTTATCTAGTTTCTCATAATCTAGACTGAACAAGTGTAACCAACTTGGGGTGTTGTACATACCCTTGATTTGACTGAATCAGGTTTGTTGTATGTTATTCCTAACTAAATTTTACTTTTGCCCTGTCACCTAAAGTAGAACTCTGACAATTAAGTGCTAAGGAAAAGCAATCAATGTAGACAAGCAGATGAATATGGTCATTTTACTTACGAGTTGAATTAACCACAAAAACATGTCAGTGATTTTAAAACACTTTGTGCTTCACCAAGCAATACTTGTGATGTTTATATTTTCCCTTGCTTTGATATGCATAAAACCAACATGTGCTTCACCAAGAAATGCAAGAGTGAGGGGAAAACAGTAACCTTAGTTTATTACCCCACAAATTCTAATTTGTTAACCCGTCACAGTTGAAGAGGTAATATTGTGCAAGTTATAAATTGAGGGATGACATTGGAAGTTAAAGATAAGGTCAAAATATGATGGGGGAAGGGGGATTTTGATCCAACCTATTTTAGATATAAGCCAAAAGGAGGGAAAAAACTGGTTAGTGAAGGATAAGCATACCAGATACGGGGCCTTTAGCAGACATCTGGCTTTGCTCTTCCAATTGCTGTAGAAGTTTTAGGGACAAAGACCGACCAGTACCTTCATAGCTTGCAGAATCAAAGAAATGTGCTTCAGTATTTAAATTTCAGTCAGATATTTTTGGCAAAAAAATTTCGTAAATTGGAAGACAACATCAAGAATGAATAAAGGAAAAAGTGGAAACAATATGCAGAAATTGAAGGTCTTTCATGAAATCATTGAATCATATACTACACGATATGATGGAAGAAGACCATGGACAAATCTTACCCATTAACAGTAGATGAAAGGAAGACCAGATAAGGACCAAGCAAAGACTTCACCACTGGTAGTGGAATAGCTGCTGCTTCATCAACAACCAACAGTTCAACTTGGGAAAGCTTTTCATGCTCTTGTGGTCGTATATACTGCAACGAGAAGTAACAAAAAACATCTAGCCCCATAAGCAAATAGTAGATAGAATCTTTTCTTTGGGCCACAAGGGGTATAATGGTTGACTAATCCATCAAGAACATGCTTTTAAAAGCAAGCTTTATATATTATAAACCATTTAAATTTGTTCAATATACTCACACCAATAACCAAAATGAAGCACACATAAATGAAACACATTTGATGGGCAAAAAGTGTACACATTTATGCCTATTAGTGATGAGGCCTATCCTATGAAGGAATGTTCCCTACTACTACCTCGGCGATCATGTTTTCAAGGCACATGACCAATTCAGCCAAAGCAACTTCCTTCCCTCTTTCCTCACCTTGCCACACCCACCTTGAAAAGTATAATGAATAATTCCTTACTCTTTCCATCAAGTTCAACTGCCTGAGCAAACTCCTTGCTATGCAGAACTGGAATGATCTAAGTAGGGTTGAATGAAAACCCTAGGATTGTTGGAAGAAAAGAGAACTAATAATAGAAGGTGACTGGCTTCAGGATGAACTAGGATAATACTGTGAAATAGACAAACTAGAACCTTTGACAGTATGGAATCATCCAAAAAGAAATGGAAGACAGTAGCATTTTCTCAGTAATCTTCACTCACATTGGTACTAATTATAAGTTAAATATGCACTTCCAACTAGACCATCTATAACTTTTACATAGGAAACAGATTATACCCTGAAATTTTATTATTCATTCATTTTAACAAATACTTTTATTACAAAGGTGGGCACAGATAAAAAGTTAACCCATATTGTGTATCCGCTGAATACAATCTTCTGCATGTGCCAATAGTTATACGAATTATTCTCACCCCCACAATATGCACACACAGATATTACAATAAAACCGAACTTTCCATATCATTCTACCTGAATTGTTTGTCTGTGCTGCTTGTATATATTGATCTGTACAGTTGCTTTCTTCAACAAAGGGTCATTGCTTTTCTGTACATCATAATCTATATGTTCCTGCAAACATAAGTTACAGTAGTAAGCTCAACATAACTCGTGTAAACGATTGAGAAATGAAGAATAAGAATAGGAATGATCTTATAAGAAATGGAGGAAAGCTAAAATGTAGTTCAAAAAAAAAAAAAAAAAAAAAAAAAAATCACCATGCTTGGTAACTAGACATTTTCCAATGTAGTTAAATCTTAACTACACTAATTGAGGTGAAGAATCAACAATTTATTATCAATCTACTCTTTAGAAAATTCATTCTTTGTTAGAGCATTGGACTGATCACATGTTTGAGCTAGTGTACCTTTAAAAGTGTAGATTTCTAGGTAATGATTGATAGGAAAACTAATACTTGTCATATAATCCAAAAAAAGAAGA
This sequence comes from Prunus fruticosa, assembly GCA_018703695.1. NCBI lineage: Eukaryota > Viridiplantae > Streptophyta > Magnoliopsida > Rosales > Rosaceae > Prunus > Prunus fruticosa. Next base: position 26,794,395 of record CM031922.1, on the reverse strand, counting down.
CTATCCTTGTTTATCCCCACATTGGTGTATTCTATGCAAACGTAAATCAGAGGGCATTGACCATATGTTTTTGTATCGGCCTCTCAAACTGAGGGGCCGGGTATGGCAATACCATCCCCATCCCTGCTCCCCATCCCTGCCCCCATCCCACCCCCATACCCGGTAAGAATTTTCAGGGAATACCGTCCCCATCGGGAGGCTATTTGCCAAATCCACCCCGTCGAGGGGCTATCTGCCAAAAAGGGGCTTACTCTTTGGCAATGTATGGCATATCGTTGGATCGCATGGAAAGAAATAACAGAATCGTCAAGGATGCAGTCAAGGAAGTGTTTTTTTTTTTTTTTTTTAATAATGAAAATAAGATTTCTGGCAGACTGCAATAAAATAAATCACAACCAGTCACACGGGAATACCTCGCATACGTACCTTATATTCCAGTGCATCAAAACCCTTGCAAACAAATTCGAACAGAGTTTTTAAGTTCTCGGGGCTGGGTGCAGTAACAAAGATATTTGAATACCTGTGAAGATATATTTGTCTCGTCAAAATCTAACAACAATCAGCCACATTTACATAAAATAAATTAAAATAGTACATGCATGTAAGTGTACACCTACACCTACACACAAACAAACAATTCAAATAAATTGTGAAGGCATACTACCCTGCAGCAATAGCTCCAGCAATTGCCAAACCAAGTGCAGCTGATTTCCCACGGCCTCGAGCAGCTAGCAAGGCAACAGTACTTCGGAGTGTCTTGTCCAAGATTGTATCCAGAAATGTAGCAACAGCATTTCCCTGCTCAAACATTTACCAACTTAACCTATGAGTCATATTAGTAGTAAACCATGTGATACAGAATTTAGAACTAATACAAATAAGAGAAAAGATGTCTACCTGGTCCAACGTACAACATTTCTTTATTAAAGGGCCAACAGGAAATGCATCACTCAGTTGTTCTTTTAGATCCTTCAATTCCCTTTGTGACTCTGATATCCCTTCAGAGTCCTTCAACCATGATCAGGAGACAAAACAGAACAGTTCAACAAAGCTTCATTGACCATACACATATACGGAAACTATCCTAATAAAATGTATCACTAAATTCTAGTATTTATTTAATAGGACACTGATAAATAGTATCACTAAATTCTACAAACTATCCTAATAAAATGATGAATAACACTGTTGAGCATACACATTACGGAAAGACCTAGCCTTTTATTCTTTTCCAGTTTTGCATAAGTTATCACAAAAATAAATATGCCGAGATTTAGCAGTAATCCTTCCTACCTAAAAGTTTAGAGGCCAAAAGGTTACCTCTTTAACTGGAACCGGAGCAATTGACCTCATATGAGATGAAATGGGTAAAATATTCAGCTCATCATCCATGACTACACATGCTTTGCATGATGCAATTGATAATAAGAAACGTTCGTTAAAACGTCCAGTGGCCTTAGAATGGGATTCAGTTCGAAACCTGTCGTGAACATCCTGAAATCGAAAAGCCTTGATAAGACTTCATAGAGGTACTTTTTGCAAATGAGAGAACTGGGAAACACAATTGTAACATAGTGTTGTAAGTAAATTATGACACTATTGCAAGCAAAAATTTATGTTGAAGTTTTTATCAAAATGCATGATAAACCTAGAAATCAGACCTGTATGTCAACCAAGTTATAAAGGTTAAATAGAACATGTGGTTTGACAATATTCATTTTTAGTATAATGTAGTTAAATTTGAAACTAACTCAACAAGTAAAATAAAATTTCAGGTAAAGTAAAATCGTGAGAAAACCCTAGAATATGAAAAAGCAAGAACTAATCAACCTAGGCCCACATGGAAACTGATCTGCCCAGATGAATTGCTTAAAGACAGTCACGCATTTCAATTTACCAATTGTCTTCTCGTAGCCACATTATTGCAGAAAACAAATAAATAAATGAAAACTTTGAAGTGTGTAGTATCAAGATTAAACTGTATGTTTATTAGCATAACCATTCTGGCAAAAAACCTAAGCATAACCATGGTGTGTGTAAGAGAAAGAGATATTAAATTCATACCATGACCATGGTGTATAGGTTGGTGAGTGAGGATAGAGAACGAAGCAACAATATGATTAGTCCACCGCCCTCTACGGTCTCTATTGTTCTTGCTAGTAGATTTGGAGTCAAGGCCTCAAAATCCTTGATGCAGAGTAAGAGCAAACTTAGTCTTGAAAAAGCAGGGGACAATTTTTTTATACAAGTGGTCAGCTAGACTAGAATGATTGGTAAGAGATAATTTGCAAGTTACCTGAAGTATACACATTCCAAAGGTATTACCAAGAACTCTTTCTGAATCCTTGTATAAGCAATAAGTTAATCCCCCACTTTCAACAAAAAGTGAGAAAGGATCAACCTTCTCAGGATCAAGCAGCCCTCTCTGCATCAGCTTTTTGACCTGCTTAGCACGTTTTTTCTTGTGACTGCATTAAATATTTTAACGAATTAATGTTGTGCAGGCACTTTTTAAACGAAATTCCTTCCAAAGAAAATGAAAAATGAAACAGAACCTGCTGAGCTCAAGCTTGTCCTTGTAGCACCACAACACAGTAGGCCTTGATTTCTTTACTTCATTGCTTAGCATATAATGAAGATTCACAATCTAAAACCAATATAAAACTACATAAGAGCCATAGCTTGATTCTCTTCGAAACCATTCTCAGCGCCCAAACAAAAAATAACGAAAGCACAGAGAGTAATCGAGTAGAAAAAGGAGAAGGGTGTACCTGGTCGCGGGACTTGTCGCCCACGATGACGAACATGGAGCGGTGCCTGTTTTTGACCCCATTGCTTATTAGGGTTCTGATGCGTTCGTCAACCTTCTTCCTCATCCTCTATCTTCTCTGCAATTCGTTTTCTCTTTGTGTATTTGGCTGGGCAGCTCTACAGTTGTTGTAGGGTATGAAAGAGGGGAGAGAGACGAACCTACAGCAAGAAGAATGGTGGCCAACGGTGACCGGAGCTCGAAGAACGACGATGGTGAAGTTACTGTTCACGGTGGCTGCAACTCACAGGGTTTCAGATCCAGTTTCCGGCGGCTGGAGCTGCTAACGGCGTCGGTTCGAGGTGGGTCAGGTAGAGGAGAGTGTGGGGAACAATTTCCCTGAGGGGTGTGTGACCAAAATATGAAGGACGGCGCCGGAACGTCACCGGAAAACCAAGGGGCTGTGCTGCCCTGTTTTTCGCGAGAGAGAATGAGAGCGAGAGAGACGCGGGGCTTAGGGTTTTGGGGTTTTATTGAAATGTATATCTTATACTTAAGGGGGTCTATTTTAAAAACAATTTGTTTTAAGTGGCAGATTTCGTGGAACTTCATGAAACTTTTTTGGTTTTTCGAGAACCTCAACGGAACTAGAGAGGACTTCATTAAACTTTTTATAGGCTTAGACATGTCATATTTTTGCATAGACTTTAGTTATAGATTTCGGTGAATTTGCATAGACTTTACACTCAACGTAAACATGAGCCCCAATCAGCTTCTTAAGTCCAACAGTAGAAATTATACAATAATACGGTAACACCACATCAACTGGTGATATTCCCACTCAAGATCTGCCATATGTCCTTTTTGAAAAGAAAATTAAAAAGAATTTACACCTGGACGTCTTGGATTTACCCTTCAACATTAATTATCCTAACCCCTCTTCCCCGTCTTCCCTGTGCTATTCGACGCCACCTAGCCGTCTTTGCATCTCCCTCGCCACCCAGCTCGCCCTTCCCTCCTCCCTCGTCACTCACCCGCCTTTCCTTGCCTCCCATTCTTAGTAAAAAGTTAAACGTATTTAGAAAACCCAGAAATCTTGAAAATCAGTACAAACCCATTAAACATAAAACAAAAATCTTCAAAATCTCCTATAACAACAACCCACTAGTGAAAGAAGGGTATGTTTGATGTTGATATTATTGAAGGGGGACTGCAGCCAAGGGGTGGTAGTGCAAGGTAGGTAGATTGCCGATAGGGGATACTGCTACAGTCTTTTTATTTTCTTTTTCCTGTTTTTTCAGTTCTTATTTTATTTTATTACGGGTAAAGTTGGAAGACAAAGTCCAACTAAGAAAAAAATTTAATTTTCTTTTCAAAAAAAACACGTGACAGATTTTGAGTGGAAGTATCACCAGCTGAACGTGGTGATACCGTATCATTATATAATTTCTCCAACAACAGGGATAACAACATTTCTTTTCTTTTATCAATGAATTACTAGACCAACCATCAATGCACCTAACAGTAAATGGAAAAGAAAGTTTGTGTCACATACTAAACAAGAGGTTAATATCTCTATCATCTAAAACCCAGTTTTTCCTTTGTTCTGGAGAGATGGCCAAAATAAAAAATTCGACGATGTGTTTTTTCACTTCTATGCATGGGAATTGGCAACTAATTCTCTGTTTTACTTCTATGTTGAGTTAATAATTTCAAATTCCATATATCTTGCTGCAAGTAGCTTTGTTTTCGACAATTACATATCCAGCCATAGATTTGTAATGGTCACTCTACAAAGTATTTCTATGATATGCTTTGCTTATGTAGGACTCATTTGTTATACAAGATTGTCTTGGCATAGACTATATTTAGGAACTATCTTGGCTTGACTTGACTGGGTCTAAGTTGGATAACACTTATCCTGTATTTGGTGTATGCTTGGTGTTGACGCGAAAAAGTGGTTCAGTTCTTTTAAGCTCAACTTAGTGATTTTGGGCCTTCGGTATCCTGGTGGCCTCTGGAGGGAGTGTGATCTGCAATATGAGAAAATGCTCGGTAAGGCCTAGGGTACCGTGTGGTACCGACCAAAGGCTCTCCGATGCTTAAGTAAGTTCGGATTCAATTAATTCGCTGCAGATCAAATAGGCTTGCATGCCGTTAGTTCTAATTACCTCTATCTTGGGGTAGTTGGCCTTATTTATAGGCCTTGGAAGGTGTGCACTTTGTGTAGAATTTCGATGTGGGACCTGTGAACATCGATTATGAGCATGCCACGTGTCCCAGGCGAGGGCGTTGCCCTAATGGGTGGATCGATAGGCTAGGTGCCGAAGGCAACTTTGACCAGGATACTGGGTGCCGAAGGCGACTTTAACCAGTCTAGATTTTGTCCACGTGTCTTGCTCTTATTGGCTGTTCATTTTGGTATAAACACTTGGACTAGGACTAGATTTCTTTATTTTTTCAAATAAATACATATATTATGTACGTGTATATATGTATTTTATAATATATATGTGTATATACACACATATAATATATATATAGGTATGTCATAATGATAATATACATGTATATATCCATATATGTATATATACGTATATATATATATTATAATAATAATATATAATATATAATATATAGTATATATTACATATATACATGTATACTATTATTATAATATTAATATGTATATGGGTATATTATAATAATAATATACGTGTATATATGTATATGTATATTATATATATTATATATGTATATATACATATATGCATATTATATATGTTATATATGTATATATATATGTGTGTGTGTATATACGTGTATATATGTATGTAAGTATAATATAATATAATATATAAATATGGGTATATTATAATAATAATAATATATGTTATTATTATTACAATATAATATATGCATATGATACATTGGTGAGTAGTCCCCTACTAAGGAGGTGTTTTTGGTGGGCCCGGTATTAGCAATCTCATCAAAGACTAGGATTAGATGAAACAAACATGGTACTAAATTTAGTCCAAGCTAGGCCAAGCCAAGCCTGTGTAACAAACGACCCCATATAGTTTTCAACGTTGCTTTCTATCTCAATAAATCAACATGAAACATCATAAAAACAAAAATTATTATGCTACCAGAGATACCCATAGTTTCACGGAAAACAAAATTATAAGATATTTTAGAGCATTTCCAGCAGTCAAACCCTTGCCATGGCAAGGGGGGCTAGGGCTGACACTATTCATGTGAATAGTGGCTGACTTTGCCTTTTTTAGCTATGTGTGTTTCCAGGTCAAACCCTTGCCATGACAACTACTATTCATTTTTTTGTTTTTTTCACAATTTTTTTTACTTAAACAATTATTTTGGATAATATTTTCGGGTAAGATTTTTGGGTTCCTACGTGTCAATACTATTTATATCAAATAAGATTTTCGGTATTTTTTTAAAAGTGAAGAGTATTTGTTGGTATTTATAGAAAATAAATTCAGTATTTTTTTGGAATTTTTAAAACATTTTTTTGATTTTTTTTCAATTTTTTATTGCACAAAAAATCGTCGCCGTTGGATTGCTGGAAAAAATCGAATCGGAAGAGCCCAGGCAGCAGCCACGTGGCAGAGAGGACTGTGCGCGGCACTGTGGAGGAGCTGGAGCGCTGACATCATGGATGACGTCAGCTTGCCCGAGTTTTGGACCTGGGGCTAAACTTGCCCTCGGACCAGCCCGGTTCGCTGGGTCCCACAGCTTGCCCGGGCTGGGTTTTGTTGCTGGAAAGAGGTTTTTGGGCTTGCCCCACCCTAGCCCTCCCCTTGCCCTTGCTGATGGAGTTGCTCTTAGGCAACCGTCGTTCACGAAAGTATAGTGACAAATTTATACCAAGTTTGAAAGCAAAACTTAAAGGAAAATATGCAAAAGTCATTCATTATCCTTGATTCACATTGTTGTCATTGTGCTTGACATCTCTCCACGTATTCAAAGCTATACCAACTCTCCATTCATTAACATGTGCTTGTTGTTGTTCTTGTGTTTGGAAAACTAGTTCAGCATCCCCTTCATTTACAATGAGTTTTTTTTTTTTCCAATAGCAGTTGCATTTCCAATAACAATTTGCAAATCCTCATAGTCTTCACAAGTTTTTATTTGAATATGCATGTGGGTTGGGTGGGACTATAAAAAGAACAATTAAATAATAATATTCATAACCATGAGATGTGGTGTGGTGGTAGCTCACCTCATTCCTTAACCATGAGGTTGGGGGTTCGATTCCCGCCCATGGGAATGAAGTGCATTTCGTGGCTAGCTGTTTACCTCCATTGGGAGAGCTCCCACGGCGAAAGGAATTAGTCACTGCTATCGGCGGTGGATACCCTTGGGTCTCACCTAAAAAATAATAATAATAATATTCATAATGAGTTCTTAGGTTACCACATAACACATATTTAAAGAAAAGTTAAGAACTTACCTTAAAGTAGTCTTCCCAAACTTCTTCAAGAGTAGTGAATTTGTTTGTGGTTGAGTCCCATCCAAACCCAGAGTCGTGAATTGTTTTTATATTATCTCTTAAAGTATTTCAACCGACTCTGATAATGAGAATAGGCTTTTTGACACCTAAGTTGTTCACTAAGGATGAGAAGTATTTTGGTTTCTACAATTGCCTTTCTTAGCACGCCATTAGCATCAAAACATCCACGAGATGCATCATCAACCATGAGCCATAACAACATTTTGCTCTCTTCCACACTCCAAGCACTATAATCTTGCTTGGCTTTCTCTTCAAGTTACTTGTTGTGCATATATACACAGAAAGCTTCCATTTATGAATCCCTCTAATAAGTATTTAATGGACACCCTTGTAAGGTCCACTTCACATTGTATTTTTCCTAAATAACACAACCAGCATCTAGATCACATTGAAAGGATAGAAAAGCATACCAAATTCGAAAGATTTGGTGTTGGAGGCCCAGACGCATTCGAACGAGCTCTCGAAAGTTTATGAAAAAACTATCCAAAATCGCCTGTTTCGTGGCTATTTCCAGCGACCACGACTACGGATTGGGGCGACAGAAGGCTAGGGCTGGAAGAGGGAAGTGTGGTGGTTCTAAAGGGATCAGTGCCGCTCCTAGTGGCGGCATGTGGTGGTGGCGGTGGCTTGGCGAAATTACTATTGTCACCCAAAAAAAAAAAAGAGGGGGGGGGGGGGGGGATCTGTTGCGGATCATGAGGGAGAGAGAGAGTGATGTTTTTCTAATTTTAATAAAACCAACTTCGAGAAATTACGGTTATGCCACTTAAGGTATTTTGATCGTAACTTCCTCGTTACAACTCCGATTTGAGCCCACTACATGTCTACGGACTCATCTCGGTACGATCTACGTAAAAATACCACTCATTGCCCCAAAATCTTTCTGGATTAAAAATAACCAAATTACCCCTACTCCTAGGGCAAAATTGTAAATTCATAATTAAATTAATTAAATAATTTAATTGGATAAATAAATTAGGGTTGGGGTGTTACAATAACCTCTATCATAAGCAGACCTCTTGTAGCATGAATGGACAAACTAAAAAAAATAACCATAAACCAAGTCCAAGTCTCCCTATTCTCTACTTCAACCACAACAAATGCAATAGGGTACATCCCATTATTTGCATCAATCCCAACTGCACTCAAAATTTGTCATGAATGAGTTCCCTTCAAAAACATCCATCAAAACTCACAACTGGACTGCTTCTTTCTGTAAAGCCATTCTTCAATGCACAATAACATATATAGATCCTTTGGAATACAAGGTTACCACTTCGCAAATCAGTTTTGATTAGGACAATGCGGCTTGGATTATTGGTCTTCAACTCCTCACAATAATCCCAGAGTTTTGCGTCCTGCTCTTCAACACTTCCTTGTATTTTGCCTCTAGCTAGTCTCTTGGCTTTGTAAAATTGGTTCTCAGTTATATCTATGCCATAATTCTTTCTCACAATCTTCATAAAATCTGCAACCTTTATACTAGGATTGTCACTCAAATCCTCATCAAACTTTTCAGTAAGCCATGTGGAAGTGGCAAACTTAGTCTTTTGCAAGCTTCCACACATATGCTTAGGGTGATAAGTCTTAATCCTAGTAGTAGTTCATTTGCCAACATGAGAAGCATATAGTAACCAATCACACTTGACTATTTGTCTTTCATAATTTCCACCATTTCCACCCTTTTCACAACTTCTAATTTATTCACCTTTTCCTCCATTTCCTCATTGTCCTCCATTTCCAACTTGTTCACCCTTCTGTACAACATTTTCACTATTTGCACACACCACCTTAGCCCTATATGGATCATTCCTCATCCATTTTAGTGGCCTAGTACTTGTAACTGCATAATACATGATAGCCTCCGTACACTGTTCCAAGGAAGGAAACTCCATGCCCAATTCAAACACTAGATTAATCAAATTAGTATCCCTTCTAAACTGCTTGAACCTAGGAGCTTTCTTCTTCTACGTATCACATTTCTCACAACTCCATCTTCATCTTGTTTCTCTTCTGAAAGGCTTATAAGATCCACTGAATTGTACTCAACACTAGGAACATCACCTGATTCCACACATTTCAACATCTTCATCCACTACATGCCTATCAAACCAACTATTATCTTCATCCACTCCTTTGTCCGCTTCTTCTTCAGTTTGCTCATAGTCAGAATCTATGAACTTAAGGTTCTCTTCTGCCTCTTCTTCAGCATCTTCATCCCCTTCCTCCTCTTCCTCACCTAGCTACTCCTCTTCCTCATCTTCATATTCATCATCGGCATCATCATTAATGATTTCTACATGAGTTTCTTCATCCTCTTTTTCTACCAGATTAAAACTTTCAAACCCAACAATAACATCTACAAATTCATTTGGAGAAAAAAAAAAGTTCTAAATTTGCGTAGCTAAATACAAGTACAGATGCAGAAGCTTGACTCCCTAACAATGTGGGATTTGTGATAAATAAAGCTTGAACCCTAGATGGAGGTATATCACTCACAAACTCAAGTAGTTGCCCATCTCTTTTAATAAGAACATAACGCATTGTTTCAATCTTATAGTGATACTGGGCTTTAAGATGGTCATATACCAGTAATGTAGCTAGATCATATATGTCTAGCATAGACAAGTGATTTGTGATACAGTTGTCTACCCAATGCACACTACCTGCCACATACTTGCTCTTTTTAATTGCCCTTCATGGTGAATTTTAATTATGCATAAATCTGGATCACCTAAATAAATAAATAAATAAAGATAAGTCAACAAATATACACAATATGATCATTTACCAAGCCCAACAACCCCAAACTGAAACAAAACTACCAATTTACTCGAGCCTATACTCACATCAAACAATGGTCCAGAAAAGTTGCAACACACACAGATAAAACACTTGCTTTGTGTTGAGGCCCAAAAATTCAGGGTTGGGCCCAAATAAATTCCCGATCCAATGTGACACCTTATTAAGAAAAGACTTGGTTCGGAGCACGCGAAATTCGTCATGCACGCTTGCACGAGCCACGACCACGACCACGTGCCATACCAAATAAATATGCAATTCGCCACGCTATAGCCTATAAAATGCACTGGCTCTATGAGCCCAAGCTAATTATCCAGTCAAGCATCATATCCCTTTTCAAAGATGATAAAATTAAAGCACGCCAATCGACATGCCATGCCAAGCAGGAAATCATTATTTCACACCAAACAACGCTACAAGCTTAAGTGGGCCCAAGCCACACAAATGCTCGGGGCTTCCTGAGTGGGTTGTGGCATGGATGGTAACGAACTTTCATGAGGCCCATGGATGAGCCAAGAAATGGAAGTTTTGGGCCGCTTGGGAGCCCCGAAACTCAAGCCCGTTTCTTGAGCCCAAATATGTGGGTAAACATAAAATAGAGGAAAATGGAGCCCAATACCCTAAGAAATTAGCCCATTATTCAAGCACATTCCCTTGGTAGGTTAACCAATCACTTTAGCAAAAGCCCAAGCAGTTAAGAAAGTATCCATAGTCTCCAGCACTTTGGCCGGAGATAAAAGCCTCGACAAAAGCCAAAGCTGCCTATGTATATGAACTGCGGAGGCTCCAGCACATGAGCAAATAATGAACACCAAGGTGGAGCACGCAAAGAACTAAGGGGTATTAGCGTGTATAGGTTGCTAGGAGCCAAGGCACCCTTTCAAACTAGCGTGCATACTGTTGCATTCCTAAAAGAACACAAATTAATGTGCAAACAACCAATTAAAAATACCTGCAAGTGCACGAATCTAATGAAGTATAGATTATGTAAGTACGAGGTCGATCCCACGAAGAACTTGTCGGCGTCCTATAAGTTCTAGTTTGAGTACGTAAAGAACACTAATTTAACACAACACAAATGCACAAAACAAATTGGAAACTAAAAATGAATAAAGGAAGGTAAAAGAAAAGAAACAAAACAAGAAAACTAAAGAAAAACACAAACAGCATTTTCTATCACCATTTTATCACATATTTGTCACATGTGAACAGTGACGACCGGTCGTTTTTGCACAGAATCGAAACTTGAAAAATGTGTGATGAGCGACCGGTCGTTAGATACTTGTGACCGGTCGTTTCTTGGCAGAATCGTTTTTCTCTTTTTTTCAGTTTCGAACCTCTGTCCCAGTTTTTGACCTATAACTTTCCAACCGTACGTCCAAAATTCACGTTCTTTATACGGTTGGATTCAGCACAGAAAATGAAAGAACACTATGTGGACCAAAAGTCCAAAACAATTACGGAAACAAATAAAATTCAGTAACAAAGATACATAACGTGTTGAACACACAACTCACACACACTTTTGGGGGGGGGGGGGGTTTGATTTGTTTCAAGTAACCTATTTCTATTGCATGAAAGTAAATGGACTTCGAATTTAAATAAGAATGGCAGAGATGAATTATCAAGATGTGAAATTAAAATGTAACAAACACTAGGGTTTTGGAATCCACCCTAGACAATTCTACCCAAGTTCATGAATACTCAAGTGATGAACTCTAAACGTGTTGATGAAGATGTTCGCAATCAAGACCAGTACGAGTGACTCAAGACGCATTGATTCTCTCTAATATACGTAAAGCGCAGTACGAGTGCTACAATACTAGTGCCTTCCCTATAATCGAATCTAGGTGTGCTTAGTACTTTGATTCAATTACAAGAAAAACCCATTAAGTTCAAAGAGAATATGAACACCACAAGAACCCTAATAGCATGGTGTTTACATTAGGTATTCAAGAAACCAATTCACATGGATGATTCTTACTTCATCCATTCATTGCTTAGGATAACATGAAGATACACATAATCCCAACAATCTCAAGAAGCATGCTTTTAAAGATGTCCAACCAAGGAAAAACACACATCAAGGATAGATTAATTTGGTGAATTGGAATTCATCAATAATATCCAGAAATTCATACACTCAAGCACCAAAACAATAAGGTAATCATGTTTAGGGCTTCAACCTAAGCCCTAGCTATGGAGTTTAGTTCCTCATTGTTTGCTCTAAAACTTAACAGATAGAAATGAGTGCAACTTACAGGTGATGTGGACGATCGAGGGGATCGATTGAGCGTCCAGATGTAGATTCTTCTTATCCTTGGCTGCTAATCCTGAATGGAAAGAAGCCGAGACTCGTAAGGTCTATGGAACCGGGTGGAACCAGCCTAAGACCCTCCGATGCCAAAGTAAGTTTGTTTCTAAGAGCTCTTGCGTTGACAATATATTGAGCATAAAAGTCAAGCTGAAAAGTCTTACCCTTGCATTGTAGTGAAGGGCCTTATTTATAAAGGGCATTTTGCATGCTCTTAGTACTCAATTCCGATGTGGGACTCGTGGGAGGGCTTGTGAGGTTGACACGAGTCCTTAGATATTTCGGGCGGGTGCTCCAGAGATTAATTCTATAGAATCGGTAAGCGATGCCAATTACATGTTATGCTGGGATAGAAGCGACGACTTCCTGATTTCTAGATACAATAATCGGTAGCCGATACCGTTTCTATGCTCTGATCAGTAGTGGGGGCTTATTGAAGTGAGACGGCGTTATTGGTAGACGATACCGTTTGTTCGGAGCCTTGGGCACTTGGGGTCTCTCTGATCCACATGTCACTTAATGAGGGGAGGGTTAGATACGGTACAAACACTCATAATCATTTCAAACACAAATTCGAAATATAATTAGAAAGAAGTTACAAATTTTGTGAACATGGGAGCTCAAGCTCTTCAATGGTGGAAATCTCTTCCACTCTTTGCTTTGTTGCCCTTGTCTTCCTCCTTTAGCTCTGTTCGGTTCATTTTTACACATGATTTTTCATGTTATTCACCTTTTATTTTGAGTTAGTTCTTGACATTTTATAGCTTTTTACTTCATTTTTGTGTTTTATTAGATTTTACCTTGGTTAGATTGAAAATGAGCTAAAAGTGCATTATTTGTTATAAATTCTGTTTTTGTTCATTTTCGTAGGTCAACTTCTTGGCCTGGGATCAACATGCTCTGGTGCTCGGATGAGGTCATGATCTTCATGAAACTTGTTCCAATAGATGTTAACTACAACATATCCAAATTTGAGCTCCATTGGACAAGTATTGCCCATCCAACCAATCCAGCATGTTACCATAGCTCTGGAAATCCGAATTTGGCCAGCTTTTACCTCCTTTGTGTTATCTTGATTTTCTTGTTACCATAACTCTTGGTAACAAGAAGTTACCTTTGTAAATGAGATATTTTCTGAAGCATTTGGCATCTAATTGAGGACAAAGCTTCATCATGGCAAGGGGACAATGGGCTAAGGCTTTATCAAAGGTGGTAGTTTAATATTAAAAGGTAAAAGCTGGAAAGGAGGAGATAGGGAAGAGAAGTCAAAGGGCAATCTGATTTGGGAGAGCTTGGCAACGGGAGAGAGGAGCATTCTATTATTCTACACATTTGAGAGCAGATTTTGGAGAGTTTGGAGCTTGGAGAAAGCCAAGGTGCAGCCAAGAAAAGTGGAGAAGAAGACTTCCACCATTGATGATCTTGAAGCTTTCATCATTTTCTGAAAATCTGTAAACTCTTTCTAATTTTATTTTGAGTTTGTATTTGGAATAAGTATGAGCAACTAAACTCCATAGCTAGGGCTTAGGTTGAAGCCCTAAACATGATTACCTTATTGTTTTGATACTTGAGTGTATGAATTTCTGGATATTGTTGATGAATTCCAATTCACCAAATTAATCTATCCTTGATGTGTGTTCTTCTTTGATTGATCACCTTTCAAAGCATGCTTCTTGAGATTGTTGGGGTTATGTGTATCTTCATATTATCCTAAGCAATAAATAGATGAAGTAAGAATCATCCATGTGAATTGGTCTCTTGAATACCTAATGTAAACACCATGCTATTAGGATTCTTGTGATGTTCATATTCTCTTTGAACTTAATGGGTTCTCCTTGTAATTGAATCGAAGTACGAACCATACCTAGGTTCGGTTATGGGGAGGGCACAAGTATTGTAGCACGAACCATGCACTTTACATAAATTAGAGAGAATCAATGCGTCTTGAGCCACGAACCATGGTCTTGATTGCGAACATCTTCATCCACACGTTTAGAGTTCATCACTTGAGTATTCATGAACATAGGTAGAATTGTTTAGGGTGGATTTCGAAACCCTAGTGTTTGTTACATTTTAATTTCACATCTTGATAATTCATCTCTGCCGTTCTCATTTAAATTCGAAGTCCATTTACTTACATGCAATAGAAATAGATCACTTGAACCAAATCAACCCCCCCCCCAAATGTGTGTGTGAGTTGCGTGTTCGACACGTTATGTGTCTTTGTTACTGAATTTTATTTGTTTCCGTAATTGTTTTGGACTTTTTGTCCACGTTGTGTTCTTGCATTTTCTGTGCTGAATCCAACCGTATAAAGAACGTGAATTTTGGACGTACGGTTGGAAAGTTATAGGTCGAAAACGGAACAGAGGTCGGAATTGAAAAAAAGAGAAAAAAAATTCTGAAAAAACGACCGGTCGCTAGTGTCTTAACGACCGGTCGCTCAACACACAATTCTCAAATTTCGATTCTGTGAAAAAACGACCGGTCGCTTTAGCCAACAACCGGTCGCAAGTATCAAACGACCGGTCGCTCGTCATATAATTCTGAAATTTCGAATTCTCTGAAAAAACGACCGGTCGCGTGGTCCTGTTCCAGCACAATTTCTTTTGTTTTGTTTTGTTTGTTCCTTTTACACTTCTTTACTTATTTTTAGTTTCCATTTTTGCATTTGTGGTGTGTCAATTAAGTGTTCTTTACGTACTCAAATTAGAACTTATAGGAAGCCGACAAGTTCTTCGTGGGATCGAACCCCGTACTTACATAATCTATACTTCAATAGATTCGTGCACTTGCGGGTATTTTTAATTGGTTGTTTGCACATTAATTTGTATCCTCTTAGGAATGCAACAAGCTCCCTAGCTCCAAGCTTCATCTCCAGCTCCAAAATCTCTCCCAAGTTGTAGAATGGTAGAATGAATCCTTCCCCCACGTTCAATAGCTCATCCAAATCAGATTGCAATTCCCTTTGCTTCCCTCTCTCCTCCTTTCCGGCTTTTACTTTTAGTATTCTATTGCCAAAGTCTTCACCCATTGTCTTCTTGTCCCCTTGCAAATGATGAAGCCTTGTCTTCACAAAGATGCCAATTGCTTCAGAAAATATCTCATTTACTAAGGTAATTTCTTGTTACCAAGTGTTATGGTAACAAGAAGAATCAAGATGACACAATGGAGGTAAAAGCTGGCCAATTTCGGATTTCCAGAGCTGTGGTAACATGCTGGATTGGTTGGATGGGCAATACTTGTCCAATGGAGCTCAAATTTGGATATGTTGTAGTTAACATCTATTGGAACAAGTCTCATGAAGATCTTCACCTCATCCGAGCACCGGAGCATGCTGATCCAAGGCCAAGAAGTTGACCTACGAAAATGAACAAAAACAGAATTTATAACAAATAATGCACTTTTAGCTCATTTTCATTCCAACCAAGGTAAAATCTAAGAAAACACAAAAAGGAAGTAAAAAGCTACAAAATGTCAAGAACTAACTCAAAATAGTGGGTGAATAACATGAAAAATCATGTGTAAAAATGAACCGAACACATACCCATTTCTTTCTCCCCATCAAATCTAGCCATAGAAGAGGGGAGAAAAGAAGGAAGAAAGATAGTTGAAAGTGGGCATTCCCCATTGGGACAGCTGCGGGAAAATCCTAGAGCTCCCCAAATCTTGTTTTTGTGCAATTGGGCAGAGAGAACTTCACCAAATAGGATGAGTCAAAGGAAGAGGGGAGAAAGGAAAGGAAATGAAAGACTTAGCCAAATTGAATAGAAACCATTAGGGTTTCTTGGATAAGGGAGGCTTCCAACGGCTATAAAAGAGGTCATCTTCTACCCATCAAAACCAACCCACATCCAGAGAGCAAGCTTCCTCTCATGCCTCCAAAACCCACATCCAGAGAGTAAGCTTCCTCTCTTGCCTCCAAAACACACATTCAGATAGCAAGTTTTATCTCTCAGCCTGAAATCTTTGCAATTTCGAGGGTGAGAGATAAAACTTGCTATCTGAATGTGTGTTTTGGAGGCAAGTTTTATCTCTCACCATGAAGTTTTATTCCTCCATCTCCTCCCATTTTCCTCTTCTGTTAAAGCGTTCCAGAACTTGTCAGAGTTTTCGTAGAGCTTTCGGAAACTACTCAACACACCCACTATACCCCCCCTCTCTCTCTCTCTCTCTCTCTCTCTCTTCAACAAACCCTCTTAGAATCCATTCCCCCTTGTCTTAAAACCCCTGTTTCTCATAGGAATTCATAGCTCTCTCTCTGTGTATGCTAAACTCGTGATGGTTTTGCTCTCATGCCTAGCTAAGAATCTACCTATAAGTGATTATTATTTTTGTTGGTAAAGATAACCAGGGTGTTTCCTAAGGCTCTACTACCCTTTCGTAACATTCTTGGGGCCTAGTTCTTGAACTAGAGATCAGAGAGGGTAATTTCACCAATTTGCTCCTTATGGCGGCCAAGCCCATTTGTAGTTGCCGAAACGAAAAAGCCCCTTCACTTTGCAGCACACACAGACAAAACACATGCTTTGCAAAAATATCAAACAATGCACATGCCAAGTTTTCCAAAATCTTACAACTCTTTGAGTTCAGCTTTTCAAATTAAGTTTAACTTATTACGATGCTTAGCAGAAGCATATGCAAATGAAAGCATTATACTATATACATTAAGTTCCTTCACATCTAGCTGGTTTTGAATGTGAGATTCAGTTGGCATGTTGGTTACAATCACCCATTCATAGCCACTACACCTTGTAACTATATTGGTTGCAATCAAGGTTTACCATATTTGCCATTTTTAAATAGTCAAATAGGTACCTAAATATATGAAATTCAATTAAATGAGATTTTAATTTAAAAGAAAGGGAAATGTAAATAAATAAATAAATAAGGATTTCTAGAATTACCTCATGTATACTACAGTAACTGTGGCTCCAATCTCAACCATGGAAGCAAACTGTAAAATATCTTCACACAAGAGGAATGTATCATGCTCAGTGCCAAACACTTCCTCTGGAATGTGAACTCTCACGGTCTCGTTAGCAGGCTTCAACTTGGTATGGACAAATTGACATAGGGCTAACAAAGGAGGTGGCATGTCTAGCTTTGAGAGATCTAGTTACAATAAATAAATAAAGAAATATAAGTTAGTTTGTATATCAAGTAAAATAAACGACTCTAATTAAACCAACCGAACTGACATGGTATATCATAAAAACGACGGTTTCCAGAACATACTGACGGAGTAAAAGGTTATAGACAACGGTAAAGACATAACCGTTGTTGTGTAAATGTTCTAACATCGCTACACTATAAAAAATGTTGTCTAATTACAATGCAGTGAAGGCTTTAATGAAATAGACGACGGTTTATAAAAGAATGAGACGACGGCAAAGTCCGTCGTTATTTTCAAGGCATAAATAAAATGCAACACAAGTAAAAGCGTCATGGTATTTCACTCACAACGATGGTTCTTGGAAGAAACAGACATATTATGGTTTTCAAACGTTGGTAAAGATATACTGTCGTTGTTTGGAAATTGTAACGTAGATATTTAAAAGAGTGATGTTTATTTAAAATTTCAAAAGCAGAAAAAGAAAGTATCAGAGATTTTACCGTTTCATCTTGCTATTTTTCAGCAATATCAGCCTCAAGTTTTGGATTTTCTTCCTCAAAAACTAGGGGCCTGACATTAGTGGCTCCCGATGAGCTTGCTTTGTCAAACATTGGATTTTTTGGGCTTTGTTCTTGAGGCTGTAAAGGAATTGGGGAAATTGGTGTTTTGAGCATGTTGGGATCAAAATTAGGAACTAGTTGACGAAATTGTTTCAACACAATTTCCCCTCTATGCTCTGAATTGCCTCCAAAACACTTTCCTTTGCCCTAGCCTCAATCCTCAATGTCTCTTCTCTGACTGCCTCCATAAGGCTTTCCTTCAATTTGTCAGCAAATTTTACTCTCTACTGTCTCGGCAAATGGAAGAATTGGTTGGGGAACCCCAGCTCCAACACCTCTGACTCTCCTACCATGCTCGGGGGTTCCCAAAGCCAAAGTCAAAATATCATTGCTCCAAGAGACAGTTAGAGTGCCCTCAGAGACTTGTTTTTGTAAATCATCCTAAAAGGAGAGAGAGAGAGAGAGAGAGAGAGAGAGAGAGAGAGAGAATGTTAGTAATCGAACAGATTGTAAAATAGATAAATAAACCAACGTAATATTTCAGTGACGACGACGGTTTTTTTTATAAAACTTACGTAGTATTGATTTCAAACGGCAGTAATAAAATACCGTCGTTGTGTAACAATTCCAATGTCGATAGAAAAAAACCGTCGTATAATCAAAAGTTATAATACAGATAAATAGACCATAAATCAAAAACCTATACCGTCATAGTATTTCAATTAAGACGATGGACTGTGGAAAAAACTGACGTAGTACATAATTTTAAACGGCGGCAGAAAATTACTGTCGTTGTATACAAATTCTAATGTCTCTATGAGAAACAACAATCGTAAAATTAAATGTAAAGATAAAAATTACAAAAATATGCATTCTTTTCCAGAAATAGTGCATACACAAATTTAAGAGAAATAGATAGAGAGAGAGAGTGTGTGTGACTAAAATAAGGAAGTTCTAAAATTTAACAAAAAAGATGTCTAACTTAGATTTAAAAGGTTTGACCGATTTTGAGTATATGAATGGAGCTTGATGTGGTTATTGGATTTGAACCCTATTTATTATTACTGTTGGGTTCGGTTTTGAATATGTTGGTACACATGAAACTTGATTTAAACTTGAGCGAGATTAAATGCTTGTTTATTCCTTAGTTATCACCGGAATGGATTTTAATAAAAAGTGTATGTGGTTCTAACAGGTCTAAGATCCATTTCGAATTAAACGATTGGTTTTAGGTTTGATTATATTGTATAACGACCTTAGGTCTATTACATAAAATGCATGTTATATAGTTGTGCATGTTGCCGGTTGAGTTTTAATTATGTTTTTACATGTGAAATAATTTGGTAAATGTCCGTTTTTCAAGGGGAGACTGTCGAAATTTCGGCAGAAAGTCTTGTGCCCCTTTTTCTTAATTTGGAAAAGAGGCTAAATTTTTAGTAAGTGGGCCCGACATTGGTGTGATGTCGGAAATTTCCACATGATTCATCCTGGGTTCAGAGGAATTCGAGGTGGGTCCCTCAGATTATGAAGGTTATATATATCTCCAATGCCTAGTCAAGAACACTGGAGAAAAACTAGTTATGTACCAATCAAGCCACATGTGTACCACAAATAACTAGGAAGGCCTAGAAGAAGTAGGCAAAAAGAAGCCAATGAGATATCAAAAATGCGCAAAAACTTAGGAGATATGGGATTGTCATTAATTGTAGTACATGTGAAGGTGAAGGGCACAATGCTACAAACAAGGAACCTTGCTCAAACTGCTCCTAATTCTAAACCTAACTCATCCAATGCTGCTAACTCATGTTTTCAACCTCAGCAAGCTTCTCAAAATGCCTCAGTCATAACCTCTGAAAAAAGGATTAGATATAAGTTTCTAGAAAAACTAGTATGGCCATGGATTAGATAAACTTGTTGTTTTAGTTTGACAAGGAACTTGTTGCTATGATTAGGTGGAAGTTTGAACCTATATTGTGCCTTTTGAATAGTGGAACTTTTGGAATCTCGTTTGTAATCAGGTATAGACATCATGGGGATGTGAATCATTTTGAAACTTGTCGTTTTGATTAGATGGAACTTTGAAAATTTGTCGTGTCTTTTGAATATGTGGAACATTTCATATATAGTTTGATAGGTGGAGAGTTTATTTGGGTTGTTCATTTGTATTTTAATGGATATGGTTAATTGGGAATGTATTCGGCGTGAGCTCAGTTCGGGTTGGTTTGGTTTTCGGCCCAACTCGGACACCAAACCAAAGGCCTCGGATTGACTACTTTGAGAACCATACACCAAACCATAATTGGTGAAACCAGCCACTCCGGTTAACTAGAGTTAATGGGTTTGTTTGGTTCAGTTTTCGGGTTTAGGCCGAAGAATAAGAAGCAAGGGAAAGATGGAGACAAAGAAAAGAAGAAAAAAGAAAAAGAGAGAGAGAGAGAGAGAGAGAGAGAGAGAGAGAGAGAGAGAGAGAGAGAGG
This sequence comes from Prunus fruticosa, assembly GCA_018703695.1. NCBI lineage: Eukaryota > Viridiplantae > Streptophyta > Magnoliopsida > Rosales > Rosaceae > Prunus > Prunus fruticosa. The sequence goes on along the minus strand of CM031922.1, from coordinate 26,773,844 downwards.
GAAAGATGAAGAAGAAGAAGGGAAAAAAAGAGAGACACAGGGAGAAGAAGAAGAAGAAAGGAAAAAAAAATAGAGACAGAAAGAGGAAGAAGAAGAAAGAAAATAAAAGAGACAGAGGGAGAGATTGAAGATAGATGGAGAGAGAGTAAGAAGAAGAAGAAGAAGAATGCATAAAGAAAGATAGGGAGACACGTTGCAAAAAGAAAAGAAAATAAGAAGAAATTAATAAGAAAATAAGAATATGGATGGGAACCAGTTAAGGGACCTCGTTACCAACAAAAAAAATATGCTTTCTTGGGCAGTGCACATCAAATATCATGAAGTCATTAAATATCATAAAGGAAGGAAGAAGAAAGAATGAAGGGAGGTAGAGAGAAGAAGAAGTGGCGTACTCTAATTAAAACCCTAACAATTTTATATGATTTTTTAATTCCAACAAAAAGCCATTAAATACCATTATTACTCAATAAAAGTAATTAGTACCACATTGGAATGCCCACTCTTCCCTTGACGCAGGGAGGGGTTTGAAACTCTCTATGGTACAATTTTTTGCAGTATTTTAGCATTATGATATGGTCAGTCTGGTTCAGGTAAACCAGTCAAACTCAAAACCTCAAATCATAAATAGGACCGGACTAACTAGTTTGGTTTGGGTTGAAACCAAGATTAAATAAAATAGTTTTAAAAAATTAGACCAAACCAACCCAATCGGTTTGGTTCGGCCAGTTTTTCGAGTTTCTGGTTTGATTGCCCACCATGAATTTCAATGGTCTTGTTTATAATAGAGGCTTGATTGTTATTTGAAAATGTTTGCTTGTCTTCACAAACTATCAATGTACTATCTCAATTGCTTCCTTTTTTCCAATTGCAAACAAGTTTGTCAAACACAAAATTTTTTACCTCCCATCCGCATTTTTACATTCCAATTGCATATTATTTAATGAAGACTTAAAAAAAAAAATATAGAATTGGTTCTGACCATTGAAGGTCAGAACCTTTTTGAAAATGCATCAATTTTTTCAAAAATAGCCGTTGTTGGATTTTAAAAAGAAAAACATAAAATATGTCTATAAATATCTCCAAATTTCTTCAAAATTTTTCACTCATTTCATTCTACATTTCTTATAAATTTGATCACAGTCTCTACTTTTTCACAACTTTCCGCACTTATTTTTGTCGTCTTTAATTTTAAGTGTTGTTGTCTTTAATTTTTAAGTTGTTGTAACCTTTAAATTTTCAATTAAAATTTTATGAAAATGCATAGTAGTGGAATATTGTCTCTAAATAGTAGTTTAATTAATTTGAACAATGTACAATAGTGGAATGTATGAGTGTGGTAGTATAGTTTTTCTCAAAATAATAAAATATGGAGGCCCCTAAAATATAGCATTGCATGGCTGGAGATACAAAAATTTAGCTCAACACTATTCTTTAAAAAATTAATATTTTGGGGGGCTAAATTTAGCCCTCATGACTGGGAAAAAAACTTACTCTTATAACGGGGATAACGTTATTTTGCTATCCCCAGCTAATAACACAATGACATGTGGAAAAGTTATCCCACGTGTCATTATATTATTAGCGGGGACATCAAAAAGAGATATCCCCATTGTATGAGTGGAGATGGCTTGAGAGCCTCTTGAAGTTGTAGAAAAATTAGTATTCCAGAGCTTAGCACAAGCGCAAGCAACAACTTTCAAAAAATTGTTGGATGATCGCATATATGTCAAAAGATACAATGATTTCTGGACTCCCAAATACAACAACAAAAAACTAAAATTTTGTTCAAAACCCTGGCCAACTGTCCTAACCCTCTGCTTACATTGTAGATGCTTTAGCTAATCTATGTCATATTTTGTGTCATTGTCCTATTTCAAATCACAACATGTGTGACCTTTTATTTATTTATACTTTTAGTACAAATAATTGTGGAAGGGGGTTTACACAAAATATTCATTAGGTGGCTGAGGGATTTTGAACTTCTGTCCAATTAAGCAGCTTTGGTCTCAATTCATATTTAGAGAGAGAGAAAGAGTCGTTTCTATTCATAGTCTAAAATATCAATAATATCGAGGATATTATCGTTTTTTCAAGTCAATGATATTTTGGAACGTATCCATACACATATTGTATAAATATTGATAATATTGGAAAATATTGATGTCCATAATTTCTCTCACACTTCAGCAATATTTGGCTAAAATATCACTATAATATCAAGATAATGAAGATAATGGAAAATTTGAAGAGTTATTTACACTAACACCCATGAGGTTTCAGTTTGTTTTCACAAAATCCCTTTTCGTTGATTGTTTATCCAAAAATTGATAATTTCATTGAAAAATTACTTATGAAAATGACAAAATTAACCTCAATTAAGTGTATGCAATCTAATGTCAAAGGTCAACTTTGTCATTTGGAGAATTGTTTTGTATAAAATCATTAGTCTTTGGATGAAAAATAAATGAAATAGAGTTTTGTAAAAACAATTTAAAACCTCTACGGGGTGTTCTTGTAATTTCTAAAATCTCAAGGAATTTTGTGAAAAAGCTGAAAACCTTAGGAGGTGTTAGTGTAAACAACTCAAATTTGAACCCTATAGGAACTCTATGTGCAACTAAGTCACTCATATATCTTATCATGCAATGTATAAAGTATAAAATATTATAGTAAATCATTATAAATAAATATATGATTATGGTGTCTTTAATATTCTTTCATTAATTACTACATATTTTCTACACTCTCAGTGTTTGTCAGTTAGTTATGTAATCAACTTAAATCAATTAAACCCATCATGCAATGCATTTCCTTCCAATTTTTGTGTGGTAAAGTAATAGATAATTGACTTAATAAACATCCTTCAAAGTTTAAAAAAAAAAAAATCCAAGTTTTTCTTACAATTTTCATAGTTTTTATTCAATTTTTTATCAATATTGATAATATTCCAATATTTTCATCAAAATTTCCGAAACCATATTTTATACCTTGTTTCTATTCTATACTATAACCTCAGTTTCCACGATTTTTGGTTTTGGAGAGAATAAAAACAGGGTTTATGGTTTCCTTCCTAAACAGTTGAATTCATCTCTAAAGATGGGTTCGTTGGCTGCTTGTTCTCTTCAACCGAATACAGAATTACCCCATACCAAAATTTTGCCCCATACTCCCTGCTGCAAGTCTATCAAACCCTCATTCCTCAATTCTCATTATATTCAAAAGCCGCTTACACTTCCATTCAAATTCCTCTCCTCCAGAAGTTCCTCGAACTCGAACCTCCGCAGACTCTCCTCTCACTCAACCCCTCTCACCTTACCCTTCCCTAAACTTTCACATAGTTACTCTGCTTTCCAACTCAATAAAAATTTATCAAGATTTTTTATAGAAAAAATAGTGGGTTTTGTTATAGGGTCAGTTTTCTTTTTTGGATGCTTCAATGTAAGAGCAGCTGTAGCACTGCCTGCTCAAACAAGCAGTTCCAGTGCAAACTTTGAGGAGAAGAGAGAGACCCAGAAAGGGAAAAGTGAGGATGAGGAAATGTATGAGAAGATTTTGGAGGAGGACCCAACAAATGTTGGGGCTTTGAAGGTGGTTTTGTACGGGGCAATGAGGAGAGGTAACACAAAACAGGCTGTGAATTATGTGGAGAAGTTGATTGATGTGGAGCCAGATGAGGTCGAGTGGAGGCTTTTGATGGCGCTTTGTTATGAGATCATGGGGCAACTGAGTACCGCTAAAAGATTGTTTCAGGAAATCTTGGAGGAGAGGCCTCTTTTGCTCAGAGCTTTGCATGTATGCTTCTGGGGCTTGTTCCCTTTTGAAGATTTATTATTGTTACAATCTTTGCTACTAGATGCTGTTTCATATGCTTGTGTGTGGTGGTGTGATACTTACGTATTGTGAGTACAATGAATGAGGTTGGGTAATAGATTGTATATACTGACGTAGCCATTATAAATCAAAATTGATTGTGGATTATCAAACTTTGAATTTGCTGGGTGGGGGGGTTTTATATTTGGTTTCTCCGCAGAATATACCCTATTACAAAGTCTGTATCTTTTGGTGATAAAAATTGCATGTAAATTACATTCTATTGGTAGTTCCTATTATTTTGTTTTTAATTTGAATTTAAGCATTAGCTAGAAAACAACTCTTATGATTGCATTTGACCCACTTTCTTCTCTGCCTGTTTCTTGTTAAGTTTATATTCTCGTTCTGCCTCATCACAGATTCACGGTTTTGGTTCAAAGTAAAGCGTTGTACTTGGTGAGAGTTGAGTATGCCATGCATCTTTCTTTTTTTTTTGGTGAGAGAGAGAGTATGCCATGCATCTTATATGCATTGATTCTTTAGGTGGGGTTTTCATAGAGTTCTCAAGTCCCTTGATTTTCTAATGGCAGCAGCGTTATTTAGAACAGATATATGTAGGTCGATAATCAATTGTGTGCAAGGAAATCAACAAATGCTCAAAATGTTAGGTTCAGTTGACAATTCATGTGCTATGGATGGATCCAACTTCGACTGCATTACATGGGTGATATAATCAATCACGGTCACTTGTAGGCTGTAAATGATGCATTGTTATATGTCTATTGACACCTTATGCATCTTTGCTTGAGAAACTTAAACCTTACAGATCTCTTCTTTTCTCAGGGTCTGGCATTGGTTATGCACAAAAATCATGAAGGTCCAGCTGTTTTTGTGATGCTTAATAAGGCTTTAGAAATTGCACAGCGGGAAAAAAGAGTCATTGAGGAGAGGAATATAAGAATTCTGATTGCACAGATGCATGTTGTGAAGGTAACAATCAGTCCAACCCCTCATTTTCTAAAATCACGAACTGGTATCTATAAAAATATCACTCTTTAAAGTTCTTAAACTGTATTCAAGAGCAGAAACTTTTTGTTCAAATTGAATTCCTTGTATATAGAAAATGAATCTTAATCTGTTGCCACCTAAGGTCAATGAGAATCAGAACAACTATGGTCTTTTCATGTGACAGCATATTTATATATTTATGCCTTCTAGGGAGAATTGGAAGAAGGCTTGAATAAATTTCAAGATTTGGTCAAAGCGGATCCTCGAGATTTTCGACCTTATCTATGCCAGGTTAGTTTGCTCATGTTATTTTACTTGCTGCTGCTGCTGGTTTTTCTTTGGCTTTGCTTAGAAGAATATTTTACTGAGATCCTAACAACTTTCGGTCCCAAATAAATAAAAGTAAAATCTTAACCTTAGCTTTTAATGACAATGGGAAGTCAAAAGAATTTGCCATGGTATCAAAAGACCCTAAGTTCATATCCCTACAACTGTAACCTCCCAATTTATGTTGAATTTTACGTGTTGGGCTCAATATGGTGGTATAGAGAGTCGGACATGTGAGGAAAAATATTACTATCAAACAGTAGTTGACCCCACAACCTATGAGTTAAACTTTTAGTAATAGTGGTACATCAAAAAAACAAATTATTTCTAATATGAAATCTTCTTTCTCTTTGTGACTGATAGCTATTGTGCTTCATCCACTTATAATTTTCATGTTTGTTACTCTAGCTGAAACAGTCTGCCACCTAGGTGAAATGGAGCACCTTATATTTGTGTCTGCACTACAATAGTTAAGACAATACATTAGGTCGCGGGATCAATGAGTGCTTTCTAGTGAGGCACTCCACTCGTGCCAAACGTTACCCAAAGTTTGTTACAAGTTTAGATAACATGTTCTCATTTCAGAATGAAGAATGAAAACATCAGCTTAACAACGTTACTCCTCCCATGTCTCATTTAAAGTCTTTCCTCAAGAGAAGAGTTCACTAGAACATAGAAGTTCCAACCAGAGACAAGTCATACTTATTTTTATATTAATATTTTATTTACAAATTTGAGGAATTATTCTGTTGGATTGTCAAAGATGAATTCTTTCGCTTTCTGGTAAGGTGGTTTTTTTTTTCCAAGAATACCATGTATTGCAACTTGAATCCTCAAGTAGTCAGATATTTAATTACCTTTTTGCATGAACGGAATAGGCATGTTACAACTTACAATAAGCTTCAAAAGTGCAGTGTGCAATCACTGGAATTGTAGAATTGTTTTCTGCTCAAGTTCCTAAACCAAAAAAGACACAGAAAAAAACCCCAACTCTCATGAAGTTTGTTGCTCACCAATTGCATAGAACTAATGGTTGTTGAACAGAAAGGAAAATAAAGGGTACTGGATTGACAATGATTTACTAAATAGTATCAATATGTGGCAGGGAATTATCTACAGTCTACTGGATCAAAAGAAGGAAGCTGCAGAACAGTTTGAAACATATCGAGCTCTTGCACCTGAAGAATTTCCACAAAGGGGATTTCTTGATGATGTTGTGTTGGCAGCCAAAACCAAATCTGGTAAACAGTTTCAGAAGGAGTTTAATGCTGAGTTCTCAAACCGGAAGTAACAAAGCACTTATTCTCTCAGATATGGACAGCCAAGGCAATGTAAAGTAGTTGGCAGGTGCAGTTCATGTGGATAAAATACAAACTATATGAGTTTCTAAACCAGATCTATACTTGGCTGCATGTAATCGGATTTGAGATTGGCATTTCAGCTTGGAATTGGTTCCAGACTTGAATTGCTGTTGTCTGAGAGACTCCATCGACTTTCGGTTTTACCGGAGTTATCATCTTTGTCATTGAATGTCATCATTTTATACTAGGCCAAATTCTTGTGCCTTGCACTTGCAGCTGAGGTTTTCTAAATCATCAGGTTAATTCCAACCAGAGCAAACCGTGTGATAAGACCCAGCGGAGTTTCTTTCCCGTTTAATATATCAAAGCTTGCAAGTCCTTCACTGATAGGTCTACAGAATTTCCAGTTAAAAGGAAAAAATAAGAAAAAATTGCAGCATTCTGGCAAGCATTGGGGCCTTGTGAAGTTGGGTATTAAGATGAAGGTCCAACATTCTCAAAATCAAAACGAAAAAATACGTATAAATTAACCAACTCTGGGACTTTGGCTCCAACGATTCGTTCTTATTTTTTGTCAACCTGTTGTTTAAAAATGAAATAGCTTGTATATATAAAAAAAATGTTTTTCCCTTTTTGTTGTTTAAAATTGAAATAAATGCTGTTGGTGTAACATATTTAGAACGAATATCTCTTTTTATGTAAAAAAAATATATATATATATATATACATCATACAAGTGAATTTCATTGCAGTAATACTCAATTTACATTGTCTTCTACATTATAATAACAAAGACAGCTTTAATACATAAAATTGAGCTTAATTCAGCTGAAGCTAAGATAATGATAACTTTGGGCTTCATTTGCTAGTCTCTGACTCCTCCGTGCACAAAGGTATTTTTAAGTTCTTTTTTGGGTCAATAGGGTATTTTGAGGTTCAAGCATCCGCCAAACCCACCATGGATATCCCTGTCTGATTTTTAACTTGTATCACTGAATGCAAACTTGAACCCTCGGGAATTCCCAATGGAGGATTTAAACATGAAGAATTATTAACTGTATAGAGCTCCCACTCTTTAATTCCGCACTTCTCTAGAGCAGCAGCTAACCTCCCCTTATGCATGTCGTTCGGGTATGCCCCATCTGGACTGACGAGCACAGCACCAGTATAGCATTGTCCTGCAGCTCGAGCAGCACCACTATAGTAAAACAAACCCCAACTAAGATCATCAGGGACATCCACAACTGTCCAAAACTCATTTGAAACAACCCCATTGTCCAAGACACTGAAGTTGAATGTCCCTGGGATTTTACTTCTCTTGACTCGATACTTTCGCCTCCTCCAGACCATCTTCCCCTCCAATGTTCTCACCTGAAAAACTGGCTCATACCAAAATGATCCTCTCGCCTTCCCCCTGTAAAAGAGCTGGTACTGGCAAGGAAATTGATCATAAGCTGGGTTCTGCCCTGCCACAACACGCCAACTCCAATTCAAACTCCCCAACCAACCAACAAAAAGATCTTCAGCAGTTTCATGGGACAGGTCCTTTCCTTGAAACTTAACCATGGGTGCCACATAAGGTTTGTCAGGGATCTTTGCATCCAACCCAAGACAATTGTTCTTCTGCAACACACACAGAGAAAAGGCTTCAAGATTTGGACTTTCATATGAAGCAATGCACCGATAGTTACACACTTGATCTACTGGACTGCATTGATTCAAGCATTGAAGAGCTTTCCGACAATTGGGATCCAAGAGGCAGTTTAGTATCTGAGGCCCGCAGTTCTTCACCATGCAGCTCAGGGTAGAAAGACCTTTTGATCTTAGATTCTTCAGGATCGGGACAGGCCTTATATAAGCATTGATTACCACTAATAAACAAAACCTTATATCATCCGTATTATGCCTGTCCCACGCCTGTGACACAGTCTGGACCACTTCCACTGATTCACTGTCCTTTGATTGAGAAGTATCAAAGATTTTGCCAAATATATTTCCCTTGGTTTCATTGTGAATATAAGATCCTCCTAATTTGTTTGACAAATTGGGAGATGAGTCAAAGCAGATTATGTTTCCAACATTCTCACTTTTAGTTTGAATCCAATTAACTGATTCTTGATTCGTAACAGAAACAATCACCAGAATATCAGCCTGTTGTAATTCCCTCATGAAATTTACAGCATTTTCATTACCAGAATGGCAGATATGATCAGTAAAAACAAGCATTTCATATCCCTCGTCCACCCATTTCAGTCTTTTTGCCTGTTTATAGAAGAGTGTATCAAGGAAAGTACAAAAGAACCGTGCTTTGCAGATAGCCAGAGAGGTAGCACAAGAAAATATTGCAATTCTAAACTTGAAAAAGCACAAGATAAACTGACTAATAGAAAATTGGAGTTCATTCAGTTAGAAACGGCCAAAAACCACAATCTGAAGGCAAAAGCTGCTAAAACGAAAGGGGTACTAAGAGTATAGAGTGCGTGATCACGAAAGTGTGAATTATGAAAGCACATTTTCAGTGTTTTATATCACATGGGTTTGTTTCAGCTAGTAAAGATCACTGTGCACAACACCTCCTCAGACGAACCCCGCCATCATTTTATCTGAGTAGGAGGCTTAGACTCAATGGCAAACCATTAACTACACAAAAAATCCAAAAGCATTTTACTAGCATCATTTTTATAATAATATCTCCTCCCAAATATTTTCAAACTTCTATGCCTGCAAATCTTGTAACTCTACGATTATGTCATGTTTGCTTAAATAGGGAGGAAAAAATGAGATTAAGTTGTGATTCAAGCAATTTGTTCAAAAATTATACCAAAAACAAAAACGACAAGAAGGAGAAAACCAACAACAAAGTGAAGCAACTAAAAATTTGGGTTTTACTTACAGTGTGGAGCATGACCTCTTCCCAAGGTGTGCCTTTAAGAGGGCTGAGGGTACCTTGGCCGACGAGGGCTACTATTCTCACCGGCTTTGACTCTGACTCCGTCACCGCACCCGCCTTCCGTTCCTTAACAGCAGCCGCCAATATGGGGCTCAGCGTACGGTAGCTAGTTTTCTGAACTGAAAATGGGGAAGATGGAAAATGAGCTGCTCTCTGTTGGCCTTCAGGCCGGAGAAAACCAGCCGCCGAGGCAGCGAACCGGCGGTTCAATTGAAATTTGGTTTTGGATTGGATTGATGGTGGTGGTGGAGCTTCCAGAGCCATGACGTGCCTGCTCGCTGCTCACCGACTGTGTGTCTGTCTGTTTGACTCTACAATATATTTATGTTTGGATTATTCAAGAAATTCTTTCATTTATTTATGTAATCTTTCTTTTTGCTCTGTTTATTTGAGTGTTGCTATTTCCATCTTATTTTCCTACCCATCTTATTTTTAAAAATTTTAAAATAATTTTATCCATTTGTAAAATGACTTCTAAGACCTTAAAAAAAATATTTAAAAACGAAACAATTGCCTCAAATTTAAAATTAAAAGCTAAAAAATAAATCTAAAGCACAAAGATCAAACGTCAAATTTCTCACTCCTTTACTCCCACCCCCTACGCCAATGCCCAAGCTCTCTCTCGCACCTCCAGGAGCTCCACCCCAGTCCTCTCAGAGCTGCCCTGGCCCCTCACTCACTCCCCCTCTCTCTCCCTCTTTCCCCCCAAAACCCACCATAACCCAGACAACCCCTTTCTCCTATACTATCTCTTTCTCTACAATTTCTCCAGCCCAAGCTAAACACCGTCAATTTCTTCCATGTTTAATTTTGAAGCGCCGAATAATGAGCTCACTAACGGAGGAGGAAGAGGGATGGTGGAAGAGCAGGCGTTGATGAGGCCGTCAAGTAACGGCGTCTTGGCAGGTAAAGAAGTCGCCGTCAAAGGACTTGATCTCACATAACGGAGAAAATGCCCTCTCGCGCATCAATTTAAGTATGGACTAGTGACTAGGCTCTCCCTCAATTCCCATGTCTGCAACTCCAGCTCATCCCATGAATTATCAATTCCAACGATTTGTACCAAAAGAAAATTATAAGAATGGGTTTTTAATTGAGAAATTTGGGACTTTGGGTTGAAATTGATTGAGTTAGAGGGTGGATTGTTGTTAGGTTCGGTGTGGTGGGGTGGTGGGGGAGGGGTGGGGACGGGAGGATCCGTGGCTGGTGATCGATGGGCTGGAAGGAGAGAAGGATTGAAATTTTATTTATTTTTATTTTTATTTGATATTTTTCAATTGAATTTAAATATTTTATTGATATGTCAACTTTTCAACCATTGGATTAAATTTAAATGATGTCATTAGCTAATGAATATCTTAACATAAAAGAGAATTTGCTTGAATTAATAATTAAAGGATATTTTAGGAATAATGGTGAGTGGAAAGATAGGATTGTGTTTTTTCAAATTTATATAGTGGGTGGGAAAATAAGGTGGGTGGGGAAATATGGGACAGGGGTGGAAATAGCAGCACTCGTTTATTTGTTCATCGTAGTTTGATAAAGGCCATGACTTGGTAAAACGACGTCCAAACAATCAGTTAAAAATACATTTAGTATTTAGCTTAGTCAAATCAGTTAAAGTGGATGTGTTACTCACTCTGCACCCTAATTCGAATCTCCTTTCCCATAATTTAGATTAAATTAAAGTAGAATATTGTCTGTATTAAAGGTATAATTACATTTTCATTCTTCGTTTGAATGAGAGAAATAACTCGAAATTTAGTTAAAAGTCAAGAATTTAATAGGAGAAATTGACAATTTCCTTGTTTGGCAACTTAAGCGTGGAATTTATTAAATGACGCGTGGAAAAAATGGTGGAAATTGAGCCATCAAATTCCCGAGTTTAATTTCCACCAAAATAGGCGTCATTTCACAATTTTCATAGTGCAGGAATTCATATTTTCCTTTATGCCAAAAGTTACATAAAAAAAATGTCAGACTTTTCATTTTTTTTTTTAAAAAAAAGTGTACGTCTCTCTAGATTAAATTTGCAGGTTGGTCTTCAAGCCTTTCTCTCCTTCAATTGATGTTTTTCTATTTTAGGGTTACCATGGCTTCTAAATGGCTATCAAAAGTGGATGTTTCTGACTAAATTTATGAATATGTGTTGAATGGGTTTTGTGATCTTTGCGGCACTATGGCTGGATTTTGAAAAGTTTTAACCAAATACTCTATGCCCTTGGATATTGGTGTGGGATTTGTGTTTATGGTACAACTATGTAGTTGTTCGCTAGCTTTATCGCTTTGTGTTATCACCTTGTTCAAGTTTTACCCTTCGTTTCCTTACTCTGAAGAAAAAGCCTATGCTGTTGAAAAGCTTTTTATATTCTCTGAAGGAAACGAAAAGCTTTGTTGATTGTTATATGCTGCTGAAAATTGATTTTGGTCTTTTCTCATTCTTATTTGACTTTGATTATTTGTTTGGTAGTCTTATGACGATCATAGAGGTTTTCGATTTAAAGTTATAGAAAATTGGGATGATATAGTAAATTTGTGTGGCAAAGATAGAACCACTGGAGAGGACGTTGAAATAGGTGCAGATGCCATTGAGGTTATGACTCCTACTAAAAAAGTTGATCATGTTGATTTGGATGGTAATACACAAGATTTAAAAGATATTCATGTTATTGATGATATTTCACCAACTTCAACAAATGGTAAAAAGAGAAGAAATCGCGCATCAAATTCTTCTGATATTCTTCCTACAAAGAAAAGAGGTGTTGTCAAAGATGTTATTGCTGATTCGATTGCTAGAATGGTTTTATCATTTGAAGAGTTTATCTGTGTTGATACTAAGAACCTTGATCCAGGAGAGGTATATGCTGAAGTACAAGCACTACCAGGTCTTAGTGAAAATGAACAACTCAAAGCATGTACTTGGCAGATAGAAAATGACAAACAATTTTAGATGCTGAAGGCACTCCCAATTGAGGAAAAAAAAAGTATTTTGTTGATGTTTATTGCACGTGGGGAGTGATTTGGTTTGCTAATATGCTTTGTTTATTTAGTTCATCAAATGATATGTTATTTTATACTTTGAGAAATACCTTTTACGTTGGTTATCAGTTTTTTTTATTCTTTTGAAATATTTAATTTCTATCATTTACAATTTACATAAGCTATCCAAACATTAAAATTTTCAATTTTTACAAAACCCTTGCATCAAATTTTAATTTATATATATTCGTTAAAATTTTCAATTTTTACAAAACCCTTGCATCAAATTTTAATTTATATATATTCGTTTTAACAACGATTTATACTAAGCACTCGTGCTCTCAAATTTTACTTAAATAATCAATTTAAAGTTAAAAGAATATACAAATTTTAAACCGGTATGAACCAAAATATCTTAATTCAGCCACGTGCAGGTGTTAGCATTACTTTAAAAAAGGGAAGAGATAAACATGCATGCACCATGCCGGGAATCGAACCCGGGTCTGTACCGTGGCAGGGTACTATTCTACCACTAGACCACTGGTGCTTCTTGTTATAGAAATGCTGGTTTATTAATATATACGAAATCCGTTAGAGCAGCCTCTGGTAATTTCTTTTGACAACGCTATAAGCATTTAAATGATGGATATAAAATTCAATTTTTAATGTAAGGACCTAAATTTTTTGTTTGTGTTGCTTGTTGAGCCTATTCCTAACAACCAAAATGAGTTATTAAAAATAGCAACTTCAATTCTCGCAAGTGCACGAACCATTTATAGTATAGCTTATGTAAATACGAGGTCGATCCCACGGAGAATGGTAACTTGGTTGCAAGTTAAATTACTTAGAATGATGGAAAAACAGAAAACAAAGAAACAAACAAACTTACAAATGGCAAGGTCTAGGACAGAATCCTAGCACCACACACGCACTCGAAATGGGGGGGTTTTGTTGTTCAAATGAAAACAAGAGAATGAAATGGAAGTGCTGGAAAGTAAACAATGGCAGCAATGAATAAGTTGTGAAACAATGATTGGGAAGTGTTAGAGCCTTGGAATCCACCTCTAGTCTTCCTATCCAAGTTCTGAATGCATAGAAATTGACTCAAGCTTCATTAACAATAGATTATCGCATACAAGCCTATGGTATCTAGGTGCAGGATGCATGATTCTCCTAAGGCATGTAATTGTGCATGGTATCTACACAACACGTGATCCCTTATATGCAACCTAAGCATGGTATCTACTTAGAATAAAGCATACAAGAGTCATTAAGTTCCCTGAGAATATGATAATCACACAAGTCCTAGAACATGGTATCTGTCCTAGTCAACCTATGGTTATTAACCCCTTGAATGATTCTTAGGCCATTCATGTGTTGCTTGTGAAAGGAGAGTAGAATTGGTGAATCTAAACCCCTTCCCAACCTGTGCTAGATGCATAAAATCCTAGTTAGCTACTTCAAGAAAACATACATCAAGCACATAATAAGCTGGAGATTAACAACTCGATAATGAAAGCAAGGAAATCAATTAACTATGAAATCATCCATAACATTGAATATTCATGACTAGGGCTTCATCCTAAGCCCTAACAAAATGGATTAGTTAAACATAACTATGAATACAGAAAATAAGAAATACATAGATAGAGTAAAGAGAATAGAAGAACTAGCTGGTGGCAGGCAAGGTAGTTTCCAGGACAGCTCCTAGCTCTTCCTCCTTTGCAACTAGCTCTCTTCTCTCTTTGTGGTGAATGTGTGTATGGGAGTAATGGATGAGTGAATGTGTGTCTAAATCTGAATGTGAATGTGGATTGTTGATGAATTGAATGTGGAATGGAAGTGGTATTTATAGGGAGTTGGGAGTGAGAAATCTGAATTGAATATAGCAAATGCATACAACACTTGCAATTGAAAATCAGAATGTGGTTGATGCACTTGCATTAGATAATCAGAAATGGTTACTCCACTAAATCCCACTAGCAGCCCACCAGCAGCCCTAGGTCATCAACATGTCAGCATGACCAAGCTTCCATCCAGAAACCTATAGCTCATGCCTAGCTCACCATGACCAAGCATGCAATGAGCTCATCTTCCTGTCAGCATGATGAACAACTTCTTGGGCTTACGAATTGGGCTTGGCTAAATCAAATGATGACTTTAAGATGTCCATTTTGAAGTTCAGAATGTCATTGATCCAACCACACAAACATTGGCCCAATCCAAGCTCGGATGAAGAAGAAAAGTCCGAAATGAACTTCTAACTCAGGCTCCAGTTTTTGCACCATTTTGCTTCAAATGCCTCAAGTGTATTCCTCTCATGCCAATCAGCCCTTAATATGCATGGATTATATCAAATGTGATCTCTTGCTCCCATAACCTACAGAACACACAAACATATATAAGTGACTCGAAATAAAGAGAAACTAGACAAAATTACTAAGTAATGAAGGCAAGCAAATGTGTGAAATTATGAACTTATCATTGCTAAGCCTGTGTTTTTATAGGACATTTCCTATTACCGCATCTGGCAAGACTGACATATATATATATATATATATATATATATAAGAATTTAAATTTTCATGCCTAATTCCAAGGGAACCTTGCTTGGCTCAATTATATTGCAATGTTTTACAATCTCTTCTCCAAGAATTTTCCAACTGGTTTTTCCTTCTCGTGCATTAGTGTGATGTCTTCTTCCTGCATACAAAATAAATATAAGAGGTTAACCTACATTACATTTACAAGGGAAAGTAGTATTTGTGTACCTGTACCCCAAGTAAGTGGGTATGCCCGCACTACAAGAAAAACTATTTTTGGCCGACGATAATTGGGGCAACGAAACCCAATATTATCGCTTGAAATCAGTTTGAGGTGACGAAAACTGCACTTCTCGGTTCTTAAGCTCATTGATTCACTCAAATTCCAGCACAATGGTCTCTCAGATATGTTGGATCCACTTGATTGCTCTGATTACTTGTTTTTCATTTTTCTTACCTTTCAAAGACATACTCTGTTTTGATTCTTGCACCACTAACGGTATTTTTAGTATTTTTTGAATTCAAGTGATAATCTAAACTATAAGGGGAATGAGATTTCATATAAAGAGATTAAGAATGAATGGTATATTTCATTGATTGATTATTGATACACGGGCTGACTATTATATACACATTGATAATGTCTAAACAAGGTAAATACAACAAGATTGATGTAGAGAATCAATCTAGATCAGCTATGACAGGAAGGCAGAAATCAAGAGGTTGACTTTGGTGAAAGATTGCAAATGATTGCGTTGATGATGAGGTGATTTCCTTTGATGAAGCTTCCCTTTTATCACACACACACACACTACCAAGGTGCCATGGGGATTTGAACATGAGACCACTATTCTGCAAGTTAAGACCATTTTTTACTGGACTACACCCATTTGACGGGATCTTTAAAGACCTATGGAATTGCTTAATTAAGAGCCCGTTTGATAAACCATTTGAATTTTAGTTTTTAGTTTTCTTTTTTCGTACGCTATAGTATAGAGAAAAAAGAAGAGAATGGAAGTGAGAATAAGAGTGAAGATGGGATTGACAGGGAAGTTGAGACTGGAAGTGAGAATGAGAATGGCTGAGGAAGGAATACCTTTTAGCAGGCATAAGCTTGGCGAGTGTTCAGTTCATTTTTACACATGATTTTTCATGTTATTCACCCACTATTTTGAGTTAGTTCTTGACATTTTATAGCTTTTTACTTCCTTTTTGTGTTTTCTTAGATTTTACCTTGGTTAGAATGAAAATGAGCTAAAAGTGCATTATTGGTTATAAATTCTGTTTTTGTTCATTTTCGTAGGTCAACTTCTTGGCCTTGGATCAGCATGCTCCGGTGCTTGGATGAGGTCATGATCTTCATGAGACTTGTTCCAATGGATGTTAACTACAACATATCCAAATTTGAGCTCCATTGGACAAGTATTGCCTATCCAACCGATCCGGAATGTTACCACAGCTCTGGAAATCCGAAATTGGCCAGCTTTTACCTCCATTGTGTCATCTTAATTTCTTGTTACCATAACTCTTGGTAACAAGAAATTACCTTAGTAAATGAGATATTTTCTGAAGCAATTGACATCTTTGTGAAGACAAGGCTTCATCATGGCAAGGGGACAAGGCTTAAGGCTTTAACAAAAAGTAATTATTTTGTATTAAAAGATATTTTGGAAAAGCTGGAAAGGAGGAGAGAGGAGTGCAAAGAGCATCAGCCATTGGAATGAGAATCATTCTACAACTTGGGAGAGATTTTGGAGCTGGAGATGAAGCTTGGAGCTAGGGAGCTCAAGGAGGAAGACAAGGGCAACAAAGCAAAGAGTGGAAGAGATTTCCACCATTGAAGACCTTGAGCTCCCATGTTCACAAAATCTGTAACTTCTTTCTAATTATATTTCGAATTTGTGTTTGAAATGATTATGAGGAACTAAACTCCATAGCTAGGGCTTAGGTTGAAGCCCTAAGCATGATTACCTTATTGTTTTGATGCTTGAGTGTATGAATTTCTGGATATTGTTGATGAATTCCAATTCACCAAATTAATCTATCCTTGATGTGTGTTTTTCCTTGGTTGGCCATCTTTGAAAGCATGCTTCTTGAGATTGTTGGGATTATGTGTATCTTCATGTTATCCTAAGCAATAAATGGATGAAGTAAGAATCATCCATGTGAATTGGTTTCTTGAATACCTAATGTAAACACCATGCTATTAGGATTCTTGTGATGTTCATATTCTCTTTGAACTTAATGGGTTTTCCTTGTAATTGAATCGAAGTAAGAACCATACATAGGTTCGGTTATGGGGAGGGCACAAGTATTGTAGCACGAACCATGCACTTTACATATATTAGAGAGAATCAATGCGTCTTGAGCCTCCACCCATGGTCTTGATTGCGAACATCTTCATCAACACGTTTAGAGTTCGTCACTTGAGTATTCATGAACTTGGGTAGAATTGTTTAGGGTGGATTCTGAAACCCTAGTGTTTGTTACATTTTAATTTCACATCTTGATAATTCATCTCTGCCATTCTCATTTAAATTCGAAGTCCATTTACTTCCATGCAATAGAAATAAGTCACTTGAAACAAATCAAACCCCCCCCCCCCCAAAATGTGTGTGTGAGTTGTGTGTTCGACATGTTTTGTGTCTTTGTTACTGAATTTTATTTGTTTCCGTAATTGTTTTTGACTTTCTTTCCACGTTGTGTTCTTCCATTTTCTGTGCTGAATCCAACCGTATAAAGAACTTGAATTTTGGACGTACGGTTGGAAAGTTATAGGCCAAAAACTGGACAGAGGTCGAAACTGAAAAAGCAGAGAAAACGATTCTGTGCAAAAACGACCGGTCGCTCATCACACATTTTTGAAAGTTTCAATTCTGTGCAAAAAAAGACCGGTCGTCACTGTTCATCTTCACTGTTTACGGCACTATTCATTTCACTGTTCACGGTCCTGATAAATAGGTGATAAAATGGTGATAGAAAATGCTGTTTGTGTTTTTCTCTAATTTTCTTGTGTTGTTTCATTTCTTTTACACTTCTTTACTCATTTTTAGTTTTCATTTTGCATTTGTGCATTTGTGGTGTGTTAATTAAGTGTTCTTTACGTATTCAAACTAGAACTTATAGGAAGCTGACAAGTTCTTCGTGGGATCGAACCCCGTACTTACATAATCTATACTTCATTAGATTCGTGCACTTGCGGGTATTTTTAATTAGTTGTTTGCACATTAATTTGTGTCCTTTTAGGAATGCAACAATGAGTAAGCTCATAAACTCTTAGTGAGTTTGTGGATGATTAGGGTGGTGCTCACGATCTTTGCAAACAACAAATAACTTGGTGATATAATTGATGAATGGTCAAATTGGATGATGCTCAAGATTTTTGAAATGAACCAAGAAAAAAAAACTTGGTGATATGTTACATGATTTTTAAAAGAGAGAAAGGGCAGTAAAAATAAAGAAGAGCTTTGAGCAACATTTGGGGGGTTTTTTTTTGAGTTGATTGTTTCTTTTCAATAAACGTCTTCCATGACATCTTGGTAAGTTGGTAGTGTGTGTGTGTGAGAAATCCTCATCCCTATCCCCTTTATCGTTTAGAATATTATTTAAAAATATAAACTCCCCTGGCCCCAAACTAGCCCTCCAGGCCATGTAGCTTGAACCAGCCATCCTAACCCAATGTGCATGATAATACTTTACATAGTTTTAAATCTCTTAAGCAACAGGTCCCTTTAGTGGCAGAATCGCGCAACGATAACTCTCTTTTACGCAATATATGCATTATAAAGAAAAAAAAATTATTGCCATGATATAAGACTTTTACAAATCAGTTAGAATCATAATTGTCAAATAATTTATTCATGGCACATAGGGTGGCACCACAGTGGGAAAGTGGGCCAAATTATCTCCTTCCTAACAGGTACATTTGGGTTTGATGTAGAAGATAACCTTGAGTCAACCCAATATAATTCTCCCTCCCATCCCTCGTGAATGGCCAAAAAAAAAATAAAATATCTATAAGGTTGTGCAAACGGTTAAAAGGAAAACTTAAAAATGGTAAATATCCTAATCTCCTCGCAAAATACGATATAGGTAAAAACAACATGATCTAAAGCTAAAATTAATGAGAGACTAACATAAATTATAAAAAGTACATATAGGTCCTCAAAATAAAGAAGAAAAAAGCCCCACAAGAATGAATTCCATAAGCTATACACACTATCTTACAACACTGTGAAGAAGCTCATGATGAAAAATAGTGGTGCAAAGACACTCAAGGCATAACTCAAGCCGTGCCGCCTCTCTCCGGCACTTAAAGCAACCTGCACCCGGAATATGCAATCTCCTATTGAGGGATCTTGTGTCACCTTAGTCCCCATCCCATTAAAATTACATGACCTTATATCTTGGTCTTTATTTTGGTAGTACTCATTGAAGGCATAAGAGATTCTATCATGCAGTTCCAAGTCACAAGACCTCTGCTTCCCCAAGCTTGTGCAATCCGCAAGTGAGCAAGCATAGTTGAGTTCCACTAGAGCTGTGCTTAAGTTCCTCACATCACTATTCAACACACACCATTGCCTTTCCAAGTACTTCACTCCCTCAACACCTTTTAGCATCTGGTGTCCCGACTTTTGGCCGGCAAGGTCCATGGGGAACTTAGGCTTGCCATCGTATTGAAAAATGCCCCAGTGTCGCTCAAAGTCACCTGGAGCAATACTCTTCTGATCCTCGTCGAAAAGCCCGAATAGGTACACTTCCAAGTAGCCTTTCCTCAGAGGGGTTCCCTCTTCGCTTGCTAGTTTCTTTAGGAGGCCATCATAAAACTTCTTAGCCAATCTGTTATTACAATAACCGTTGCCATCGGTAGGCCATCCTACTTCCCCAATTACAATGTCCAAGTTAGCAACACCTACCTTTTTAAGTGCCCAAAGAAGTGTGTCATAATTTGCATCAAACACATTGCTGTATTGAGCACCCTTATCTCTAATCGGGCTACCATTGTCGAAGAAAGCGAATTCTTGGGGAAAACCAGAGTTTTGGTAGAGACTAAGGAAGGGGTAGATGTTCACAACAAATGGGGCCTTCTTGGCACGAAGGAAGTGTAGTATCTCCATCATATGTTTCATAATGTCTTTTGGGAAACGCCCGTCTGACGGTTTGTTCGAAGGGGATTCATACACATCGGCATTGAAGGGCACTATGCATTTGATTTTTCGTCCAACGCCAGCCTCATCTAGGGCCCTTTGAATGTTTTTCACTGATGGGAAAAGAGTCTTATCATAACTGCCATTGTAACTTGATAAGAATGGCTCGTTCCCAACAGCCACATAGCTGTAGAAGTTCAAAACACACACCCATAAATTAAACAAGAAAAGATAAAGTCAGTTTCATTTTGAAAAATTAAAGAGACGCAGAATAGCATGCTAGCTACCTTTTTCGTTTTTTCTTTCATTTTGAAATTTCTGTCTTTAATCAAAATTATCAAGTCCCGCTAATTATTTCGCAATTTGTTTTTATGTAAGACACCAATATCTCGCTTTGAGTCTTGAAATTAGGTTTTCTAAAAACACAAAGTTCTTTTGAATTCTATATGATAATGCGTGGTAACATGAGTCGGGACTTATGTTGTGCGTTATAATATAATGCTTATATTGTTGAACTGTGAATATGGACCAATGAATCTGGTAAAAATCAACATGATCAAGTGGTCAAATTTCAGTCTTGGCATATATATAGTCTGGCAAGAAAACTTTTATGTAATATGTATATTTTTGTTTACCACCTTATACCATAACAAAAAAAAAAACATTACCATAACAAAACCATACTTTTTTCTTTTGAACTACATGTCTTTAAACAGAAAATATTCATTAGAGAAAAAAAAATATTGCAAACCTGATACTAACGCCCCCTTCGTAAAGATATTCAGTGACATTTTCTTTCACCCATTTTTGGGCAAGTTCGTAATCATGAGAAAGTTTATCCAATTTTTCATTGGGAATTCCAACCATGACATCAATACTAGTCCCGGCCAAGGCTTTCATGGTCGTAGGATCGGCGTCGAAAAGCTTCACCTTCTTGATGCCATTGACCTTGAGCATCTTAACAACGTTGGTGGGAGGCAAAGGGTGTGACGACATTTGCCCCCAGTTGACACCTAGGGCTTGTACATGGTCTGTTGGCGCCGCCAAAATTGTGAAAAGGACCCATGCCAGAAACATGTCTCAATGGATCGACGGATATGGCGATGAGTTGCTTAGAAGACACCTTAAACAACAGTTGTTGGACGTGCTATATATTTAGTTAGGCTAGGCTTATGAATCAGAGAATTGGGAGGTTGCTTGGATTTGAAGAAATTAAGAGTTTGACAATGGTATTTTCTTGGTCTTTTCCTTTCTGCAATGGAGTCAATTAAGAAGATGGGTTGGGGAGAAGGCCTCTTATTTCTACATACCAAAGGAAGCGTTGAACGTACGTACGCAATTTTAGTTGATATACGCATGCAAGGGGTCAACTTTTTTTCCTCACATTCTTATCTTTTTCTAATTCATTTCTGGGTGGTACACATTTCTAGTAGTCAAAGCTCTTGGAAATTAGTTGGTGTTAGTGACCCTTAAAACTAGGGTCTAAAATTTAGGTGGTTCGTCTGTAAGTTAAGAGAGTTGTTGCGAAGAAGAAAGATGGGAGAAATTCTTGTATGTAAAATAAAACAGACCATTATTTTAACCTATTAATTAATCAAAATTATAATTAAGGATCAAGTGAGTTGATAAGGGACGTGCATTAATCTTTTGCATAAATTAATAAATTATAAAAATGCCCTATGAAAAAAACTAGGGAAATTAAGAATGTTCTTGTACTTGAACATTAAGAATTGAAATTATTAGTCAATGGGGTCTAGCTAGTCTAGTGGAAAATGGCTTTAATTTGCAGATAGGGGGGTCTCAGAGTTCGAATCATATGGCATCATAGTAGTGTGTGTATGAGAAATTTCCCCTCCTCTTAGTTTAGACTATTGCTTGTACTAAAAAAAATGAAAATAAAAAATATTTAAATTATTAATTAAATGAGGATAATATGGTAAATTTATAACTTTTCATACTTAAAAAAAATAAAAATAAAACAAAATCAGATATTAGGTCCTATTTTTATGCAACACAACACAACACAACTACCATGTTATCTTTCTTAATTAATTTTTTTTTAAAGAAAAAAAGAAAAAGAAAAACCCAATTGGCACACACTCAAAGGGGCTAGCTAGTAAGTATATAAATTACATATAAGAATTTGTAGTTGTACTAATTCTCTTACATTAAGGTGAAGAAGCTCATTAGGATCAAGAATAGTCCTGCAAAGATGCTCAATTCGGGCCTCACACCGGCATTTAAAATTTGGATAGGGAACAGACAATCTCCCCTTGAGGCATTTTGTTTGACAATGGCAGCCATCCCATTGAAATCGCATGCCCTAACATCTTGGTCTTTATTTTGGAAGAATGCGTTGAAAGCATAAGAGACATTCCCATGTTGATCCAAGTCGCACGACCTTCCAACCCCCAAGCTTGTGCAATCCGACATCGAGCAAGCGTAGCTGACTTCCGGGTGCGTGTTGCTCAAGTTTCTAACGTCGTTCTTCAGCACGCACCACTGCTGGTCCAAGTACTGCACTCCTTGCACTCCTTTAAGCAAATTGTTCCCTTGCCCTTTTCCGCTGAGGTCCATCGTGAACTTAGGCTGTCCATCGTAGCGAAAGATGCCCAAGTGACGTTCAAAGTCACCCGGGGCAATGCTTTTCTGGTTCTCATCGAAGAGACCGAAGAGGTACACTTCCATTTTCTTTTTCCTTAGAGGGGTACCATCTTCGGTTGCCAGTTTCTTGAGGAGGCCATCGTAGAACTTCTTTGCCATTTTCCCATTGGCATTTTTGTCACCATCAGGAGGCCATCCTACTTCCCCAATTATGATATCCAAGTTGCCAAATCCAACCTTTTTGAGTGCAGAAATCAGCGTGTCACAATTTGCATCAAAGACATTTTTGTATTCGATGTTGTTGTCCTTAACTGGCTCGCTACCACCTTCAAAGAAAGCGAATTCTTCAGGGAAATAGAGAGCTCTGGTAGAGACTGAGGAAGGGGTAGATGTTGACAACAAATGGGGTCTTATTGTCGTTAAGTAAACGGAGAATCTCCACAATGTTGTTCTTGATGTCGTTTCGGAAACGCCCATCTGATGGTTTGTTTGAAGGAGATTCGTAGACATCAGCATTGAAGGGCACTGTGGCTTTGACTTTGCCTCCAGAGCCAGCTTCACCAAGGGCCTTTTGAATGTTTTTCATGCCGGGTAAGTAGTCTTCACATAAGTACCATTGTAACTTGTTAAGTACGGCTCGTTCCCAACAGCCACATACCTGTAAAGTTAAGTTACAACACAATTCAACAACTATAAGCATATCAAGTAATTAATTTCCTTGAATTATAATTACATATTCTCTTATAAACATATATTTTTCAGTTAGGATTTTTTGATACAAGCGATATTTTGATTTAAACTAATCTGAACTACGGAAGGGGGATTGGAACGCAGGTGCAGAATGGGGAGCCGCTCTAGCCAACTTAGCTAAACCCATATCTGCTTCACCTCTCACCTCTAGGTGTTGATGCATTAATTTAATGTCAGATTATTTGGTGGCTCTAGCGTAATGGTAAAAGTGTAAATATTTTTGAGTTAGCATATGATCTCTCTAGTCACCATTCTCTTGCTGGGTGGTTTCGCAAAGCAACAAAATTCTACCTGTAAATTATATAGAAAAAATAACAAAATCAACTTTCTTTTTGGTTCTATCAAAATGTTATTAAAACCCCATAAGCAAAAATGCAAACCTGATATTGACGCCCCCATCACGAAGATATTTGGTTACATTTTGTTTCACCCATTCTTGAGCCTCTTTGTAGCTATCAGCAAGTTTTTCCAACTTCTCGTTGGGGATTCCAACCATGACCTGAATACCCGATCCGGCCAAGGCCTCCATGGTATCAGGCTCAGCATCGAAAAGCTTCACTTTCTTGATCCCGTTGTCCTTAAGCATCTGCACAACATTTTTCGGAGGCAAATAGTGAGACCCCATGGAACCCCAGTTGACACCTAAACCTTGTGCAAGGCTCGTCGGCACCAACATTACTATGGAGAGGAGGCATACAAGAAACACGGCTCGAGCCATTTTCTGAGCCGGTTCAGATATGGCGGGCTGTTGAGAAGAGAGCCAAAACAATGGTTGCTAGTGTTGTAGGAATTTAGCCGGAGGCGCTTAGGGTTATGAATGAGGGAATGTGGAGGTTTCTTGGGTTTGAAGAAAGAGTTTAAAAAAGGGATGGCCGCAATAGAGTTAGGTTTGCAAAAGCCATTTTGGCGGTGCCTCTCATATGTAAATGGCATTGGGAAGGTGTGTGAGTAACTAATTCTTCTAATTTTAGTTGGTACCCATGAGGCATGCAAAAACCGCTTTTGCAATAAGCTATCCAATTTTAGTTTCATGCATGGTGTCAAATTTTCTCAAATTTTTTTCTTTTTCTAATTTTAGTTTCATACATTTCTCTCTAGAGTTCATAGCACTACATGAAATGAGCGGCGCCTTAAAACTAGGGTCTAAAATTTAGATGGTTTTGTTGGAGATTTGCAAAGATAGGGGGAAAAAATCTACTCATTTATATATGTGTTCTGGTTTATGTAACTTCTCCTAATTAACTTATTATTTCTCACAACTGTTTCAATTTCGCGGCAGAGACTTCAATTGGGGTGGATTGCAATTTGTAGCACAACGCAGCCACCCTTAGTTTTGTGCCTTCTAGGATTAACTGTTGTGACAAATGTTGTACCACATAGCGTGTGTGAGTGGCTATCAAATTTTTATTGTTGGAATTTGGAAAAGAAATAAACATAACTTTCAACACAAACTTTTTTGTTAACCAAAAGTTAATATATTAATATGTTTTAACAATTCAAAACCTTTTTATCTTTGAAATTTATACTAAAATTCAATTTGGTCGTCGGGAAAAGAATTTAGTTGAATCGGTCAATATTGTAACTCGGCATTCAAAATCTAAAGCCATTTTTCGTTAAAAAAATACTAGCGCAAACTTTATCACTACTACATTTAACTTTTTGCGCGACGGATAAGAGTTTGTCGCGCAAAGAAGAATCGAGTCGCATATATATTGGCGCGATGGACAAAACTACCGTCGTGGAACGTTCATAAAGACTGACTTTGCGCGACAAAAGAATTGTTACATTGCGCATTATGCGACGAAGACAATTTTCAGTCGCGCAAAAAAAGCAACGGATATCATTTGTCGCACAAACATTCGTCTCACCATAGTATAAGCGACGCAGAGATATCGTCTCAATATAGTAAGCGCGACAATTTGTTATTGCGTCGCAACAAAACAGCGCAACAATAGAAAGTGATTCTCAAAATAGTAAGCGCGACAATTCGTCATCGTCGTGCAAAACTAGCGCGACAATACAAACACGTCGCACAGTTCGTGCCAGAAAAACAAGCGCGACGGAGGGATAGAAGCGCGTTTACTTTCGCGCGCGAAACATTTTCGTCTCCCAATTAGTTGAGCGACGACAACGCGCGACGAAAAATGTCGTCGCGCAAAAGTATATATATTTTTAATTTTTAATTTTTCCGTTTTGTTTTGTAATAAATATTTAAATTGTACGTTTTTTTTTGCAATAAAATATAGTTTATGTTTTTTTTAATAAAATAAAATTGCAATAAAAAACCATAATGAAAAGATAATATAAATTGATATAGTTCAAGATAAAATGTTTAAAATTTAATTAAGAAAGTAAAAAAACTAATTAAAAAATGTAGTAACATCTATGTTGTCATCTTGCAAATGCGGCTCCGAAGTCTGGCCATGCTCTGGTTGAGGGGCACGGAGGTCGACGGGGAACCAAAATGTGACGGGATTTGAATGCCGGACCGAGAGATGGACTCTATAAGCTGTGATATCTGGGCATTATATGAGGCCATTTGGGAAGCCATTTGGGTCTTAAGCTCGGCCACCTCAGCTTTCAAGGCAATCACTTTCATGTTTGATTGAGACGATGGAGGGGCTCTAGGTTCCCGCTGTCTGGCATTCCCCATCCCTCGACAATATATCCCTGGCCTCCTCCCGAGAGTCTGATCTAAGGTCTCCGTCAATATGAAAACCCGCATCCTGCGGAGGATCCACAACATCGAGCGGAGTATCGGGAGGAAGCTGGAGGCGGACTCTTGAAGAACCAACTGGCTCTTCTCCTTCATCATCGCCTGCTTAACATAACATAAAATGTTAATTAAAACCCCTATATAATAACCATGAACTCATGAGTAAAACAATAATACTTACATGAAGGGACTCTGCCAATTCATTCCGGGTAGAACATAAACGTCGCCAAAGACGTCGATCTCCGGGAATTTGGACCCCCTCTTAATTGAACAAGAGAAGAAAATTGTTAGTACAAAAAAAAAACAAATTCATATTGATGACATATTAAAATATAAAAAAAATGATATAATTATTACCCCGCGAGCCTCCATCGCATATGAGAAGGGCCTGGAACTGGAATGATGGAGAAGAGTCTTCTTGTCCCTATTGCCCTTATTTGCTTTCGCCTTCTTCTGTTATACAAAAAATAAACGTATTACTTGAAAATTAAATGAAATTAAAAAAAAGTAAATAAACATTAAGAAAAAAAACATGTAATAAATTTCAACTTAATATGAAAAAATTACCACATAATCGGACTCTTGAAAATGACCGCAGAGCCACTCCCAACTATCCTCTCGCCCCTCAAGCTCCTTCGGGCAACCCTCCTGAAGAGCGACATGCGGATCATCATATGCCATAAAATGATGGTGCAGATTGCTCTTCCACTGCTTATACCTCTCACTAAAGAGTCTGTTGACGTACATCAACGACTCGTTGGGGAGGTTCTCTAAATTATAGTTCGTCTACAATACATTAATTACATTCATTAAATATTAGAAATATATAAAATTTGAAAGCAAAACAATTAAAAGGCATACATACCGACAGCTGTTCGCGCACGACCGTCCGCATCTCGTCAGGCATGACCTTCCAATACTTCCATTTCATCGGACAATGGGTCCGAACGACGTGACCAATGTCGTGGGCCAATGAGCTATGTTGGTCAGCCGTTGGTGCAGCTCGATGTCGCTCGTCGTATCCGATGTTGACACGACTGTTGTGAACTCCTGGGTGGACTTCACCGTCTTCAACTGGCGACAAGGTCCCGGGTGTTCCTCTTGGATGCAAATACATATCACATTAACGTTAAATATATAATACTACTAAAATATTAGTCTGAAACAGCTGTAGTTAATGAAAATCTTTACCTGGTTGTGAACCCGATGCACCAGGAGCAGCGGACGAAGTCGTGTCAATCATGTGGGGAGGGCGATGACGCCGCCTGGCGCTAACAGGCTTTGCCACTGATGACTCAGATGACACCGGCCCATGGGAGACCTGACGAGAAACCTCCATAACATCCCTTACGGGTTCTCGCAGGTGACGTGGAAGCCGGGGGTGGCAAAGGCTGTGCACTCGTCATCGCCTACGGGTTCTGATAAGATTGAACATCTGCACGAAACAAGCATTTAAAGTACCACATGGGGCAAAATTTTATAATTTCAGAAGAAAAAAAATTAAAAAACCTCAACAACTAATCAAGAACAAACTCAATATCAATGAGCAAGAAAGAAAAAAATCAATCAAGAAAACTTAATTGCAAAATATACTAGAATAATTTCTACCTAAATAAAAGAGAAAAACACATCATTCCATTCAGTGAAGCAAACCCAAGAACCTAAACTCCAAACAAATTCATATTTACAAAATTAAATTGATGAATGCAATCTGAACAATAAAACAAACCAAAGAACTACAATTCCAAAGTCATTTCAGATTCACAGAATTAAAAAACCTAAGATTGAGTAACAAAACTAACATCATTACCGCAAAGTTACACCTCAAATCACTGCTATTTCTTAATATGGGTTCTCTATATACGTACATTTCACAAAATTTCAGCAAGAGCAAAGTAATGTAAATCCTAACCAACCATCAGACTAAGCAAAATTTCACAAAATCATCCCTGCATATTAGAATAGGAAAAGAAACTGCACAATAAAAATTCAGCTCCTCTGTTTAACCCCATACTAGAATAATTTCTACCTAAATAAATAAGAAAAACACAGAAAAATAGAGACTAAGCCAATACGTAAAAGAAAATTGAAACATGCAATCCAAACCAACCATCAGACTAAGCAATTTCAACACTTACAAATTATATTGAGATATCGAAAACAGCAAAACAAAACCACAAATGCATTAACAAAATTGAAAGAAAAAGATAACAGATATTATACCTCGGTAGAGAGGGAGAGAACAAGGGGGAGTTTGGGTTGAGAGAGATGGGCAGCTGGGAGGTCTGGAGAACGGATGGAGGTCGGATGGAGGTCGGCTGGAGGTCGGCTGGAGGAGATTCGAGCGGCTGGGAGGGAAATTTGGGAGGAAGAAGACTGAACCAGAGAGTCGGGTTCTGCAGAAAAATATACATGACCTTGCGCGACGGATCCCTATCGGTCGCGCAAATTCGTTTTAAACCTTGAGCGACGGACCACTATCGGTCGCGCAAATTCATTTTAAACCTTGCGCGACAAATATTAATAATAACGTCGTGCAAAAAGTAACTTTAACAGACGCAAGACGCAACCATTTTCGTCGCGCAAATTCAATATGCGCGACTAACATAGCGTTAATCACGCAAAACGATACATTAACACATGGCGACGTTGATCCATTCGTCGCGCAAAAAAAAAAATCGCGCAAATATTTTTTAATGCGCGGGAAATGGAAGCGCCACAATTTTGCCGCATTGCGCGACGAATATCGTCGTCCGGAAAACGATACATTAACACATGGCGACGTAAAACCTTCGTCGCGCAAAAAAAATTAATCGCGCAAATATTTTTTAATGCGCGGGAAATGGAAGCGCCACAATTTTGCCGAATTGCGCGACGTAGACATCCTTTTCGTCGCGCCCATGCGCGACGCACTATACATTATCGTCGCGCAAATCCAGAAACCCTGAACCCTCGCACCCTAAACCCTAAACCCCGGATGCTGAAAACCCTAAACATTGCGCGACGCATGCATCCGTCTCGCAAATCTGTTTTGAGCGACGAAATATAGCCATCGTCGCGCAAAGATATTTGGCGCGACAAATGATCCGTCTCGCAATTATTTTCATTTATAACCGTTGAATATATTGTCCCATTTCTGGATCTCTGAATATTTGTTATTTGCGATTTTTGGGTATCCGATCTCACAGTGTATGCAAACATGTTTGACGGTTTGGATCGTTGAAACGAGTTTCATATAATGCGTATACCATCAAAACCCAGTTCATCCTCTAACAATACAATATTTGTTTATAATTTTGTTATATATACTTTTAGATTTTGTGGTATCCACTAGTGTACACCATTTTAATTGAAGATCAAATTCAGTAATTGAATTTATATAGTGTCAATGAGTCTAGTTGTAAAAAATTATGAAAATCAGAATTAAAATAACCGTTAAATCGTGATATTTCATTTATAACTGTTGAAAATTTTTGTTCGTTACAAGATTTCTAAATATTTATTTCCCGCACAACGAAGGTCGTGACTAATTTCCTGAGATATAATCGCTTAACATTATTTGAGCTGCAAATGAAAGTTGTTATATTTTTTTTCTATTATTGGACTAGTTTAGCACATTTTCCGGACTTCGAAAATATTTGCGCGACGAATTGTCCCATTTGCGCGACGACTAGATTCGTCGCTAATAATGTTACGGGACGAACAGAGCTTTACCGTCGCGCAAACATAGTCCTATAATTTCTGAAAATTCGTTATAATTTTATTTTTGTGAAAACTACCTTTTGCGACGACAGTCAACGTCGCCATAC
This sequence comes from Prunus fruticosa, assembly GCA_018703695.1. NCBI lineage: Eukaryota > Viridiplantae > Streptophyta > Magnoliopsida > Rosales > Rosaceae > Prunus > Prunus fruticosa. The sequence goes on along the minus strand of CM031922.1, from coordinate 26,743,900 downwards.
ATTTCTTGCGACAAGAGTTTCTTCCCGTCGCGCAAAGAGTTTCCGTATAAATTTTCGATAGTTGTTATATGTTTTTTGATTATTGGGATCGATATTGCGCGACGAAGGCCGTCGTCCCGCAAAAGATACCGTGCCGAAGGAGTACATATCGTCGCGCAAAGGTCACTCCTTATAGATACTTTCTACTTAGCGCGACCACGGATGTTGTCGCTGGGAGCCACTTTTATTTTAAAAAAAATTTAACGGCGTGACGAAACAATTTATTTGTCGCGCAAAACGGCCAGTTAATTTTTTTTTTCAATTTTATTTTTATTACTGGATTCTCCTAATTATATATTTTTTTTGTTTTACAAATTCTGCTAATAATGCATAATCCATTGATATAACAAGTATATATATATATATATATATATATTCAAACAAGCATACTTTGCGAAAATATTTATAATAACATTATTAAATTACAAATAATTTCATATTACTATGTTTTACAATCCTCCTCCACAAATAAATTATGTTATTCATCATCTGAACTATAAGAATCTTTGTTATCGTCACTGTGATCACTTTGGGTCTCCCAATCCTCCTCCTCCTCCTCCTCCTCCTCCATAAGTAGATCATCATCGTTGTTCGGGGCCGTGGTTGGAACGTATCACGGAAGAAAACCGAGGTCAATTGTAATTGACTGAATCAGGTATTTCTCTTGAACACACTCCTTCAAGTTGAAAGGGTTCTTGTACGACATTTGTATCTACAAGTGTTTATGCATCATGTTCCATGGAAGATTCGAAACGTTGGTCAGCGACGTCGACGTCGTTGTCAGATGGGTCTTGTTCTGGTATAGCATACACATTCCTCTGATCCATCTGTTGAACAACTTTCCACCCGCTCCCTGCTTTAGGGTCATCTAGATAGACAATCTGTTTTGCCATGTTTGCCAAAATATAAGGGTCGTAATCATACCAAGTTTTGTTGATGTTCACAGATAGTAACCCATGATCAATTTTAACACTTCCCTGCCTATTTGGGTTCGTATCAAACCATCGACACTTAAACATGATCACTTGGTATCGGTCTTTGTAAAGCAATTGCACGACAGTTGTGAGTTTGCCATAGAAATTAATGTCCGTACTTTCGCCTCCACCGGGAACAAGGACACCGCTGTTTTGCGTACACAACTTGTCATCTCGTGTAGTCCCCAAAAATTTGACGCCGTTAACATGACAACCCGAGAACAATTCAGCCCTAATTGGGCCGAATGCTAAGTTATACAACTCTTCACTGTAAGAGGGGGAATTCTCTGATTTCAACTTATTCACCTAATATTAATTAAAAACATTCACATATTAGTTTCATACCAATTAAATACTACAATATATATGTCACGTACAAAATAGTTATAACTTACATATTCCAAAAACCATTTTGGAAACAATTCACGGTGTTTCTTGGAATACAAATGTGATGGATGTTCTCACTTCATCATCTCTTCATGCTCCTCTAAGTATGCTATTATCTCATCACAATTTTTCAATACAAACCAATGAGCTACCTCCATGTCATTCCTGGAAAACGACTCTCCTGATCCAGGATCTCCAAAGGGTCGTGCGCTTTGGACAAAAATAGAAAGTTGCTCATTTCTCACACCTCCGTCATTATTGCGCTGAGGTCGACTGAAAGCTGTGTCTACATCCTTCAAATACATTGCACAGAAAGTAAGCGCCTCATATTGAACCCAAGCCTCTACAATGGATCCTTCGGGCTTCGCTCCGTTGCGTACGGTTTTTTTCAGCTCACCAAGAAGCCTGTCAAATGAAAACAAATTAGCAATATGTGAGTAATGTGATAAACATGCATACAGAAATAATGATGATTATATACCTTTCTACCTGGATACATCCAGCGATAGTTGACTGGACCAGCAAGCAATGCCTCTTCTGGCAAGTGAACCATCACGTGAATCATACTCGTGAAGAAAGCCGGAGGGAATATCATCTCAAACTTGCATAAGACTTGGACAATGTCATGGCGCAATTGATCAATGTCTGTCGTTCGCAACGTTTTTGCCGTCAATTGTTGTGTAGATTCAGCTGCACTAAAATGGATTCAGCTGCATCATCAACCTGAGACTCGCAAGTGCACGAGCCGTTGGTAGTTTAGCATATGTAAGTCGAGGTCGATTCCACAGGGATTGGTGTTTGAATGATCCAATTCAGTTTTCCTACACAAAATAGAAATGAAAACAAAAGAAGCAAAAAGTTTTGTACAACACTTGAGAACATGGAGGGTTTGGATGAGAATAGAGAGAAGTGTTTGAGAAAGAGAAGGGAGAAGAGTTTTGGGAAGTGTTTGAGACCTTTGAGAATTTGGAAGAGAAGGTGTTTGGGAAGCTTTGAGGATTTTGGAAGAGAAAGGAAAGTGTTTGGGAAGCTTGAGGATTTTGGAAGGGAATGTGTTTGAGAACTTTAAGAATCTTTGTGAACTTGGAGAATTGAGAACTTAGGGAAGGGAGAGAAAGGTGTTTGTGAAGTGTTTGAGACATGGAGACTTTGATGAAGGAATGGAGAAGTGTTTGAAGAAATTTAGAAGAAGAGAGGGGGGAGAAGTAAGTGTTCGAGAATTAGTAAAAGGAAAATGAAAAGTGTTTGAGATTTAGTACAAGGATCTTGTTAGAACAATTGAGAACTACAAATGGAAACTAAGAGAATTTGAGGGAGAGAAGGGAAGGGAGCTCTAGAGAAGTGTTTGAGAGCTCCCCCCTTGGGGTGTGTTTACAAGTTTAGAGAACTTCCCTATTTATAGGCCTAGGGGAAGTGAAAATCTGAATTATACAATAGGTTTACCTACCACACTCACTTTACCAACTTACAACACTTAATTCACCTAACACACTATTACATTTGAAAACAATTCCTCTTGTCTTTAGGCTTAGTGTTGCATCATCCACTTCAATATCTTCCAATTCATTTGGTTGCTGCAAAATTCCACTCAATTACAGGAATTGAATATGCTTCACCTAACTTCCCCACAATCAATAACACCTCATCATGCATATGTCATGCATGACAATGCATTGCTGCCAGCTTGTGGGCTCGTTTTGGGCTTGTGGCTCCAGTCTGAAAAATCTGGAAAAATATGGATCTTGAAGCTCTTTGTCTTATTTTTCCAAGCATATGCAGCCCAACTCAAGGAAAAATCGGAAAGGCCTTCAAATGTGATTTTTGGTCCAGTAACGCAGATGCTGCCGAATTTGACCTTAAGTTGCCAAAACATGTATAACTTTCTCTAGAAGACTCGGAATCATGAACCGTAAAATTCTACAGAAAATAGACTTCCGTAGCTTTCCAATGATGTATGGCTCATCATCTGGTTCTTCTTGAGAAAGTACAGTCCAATCCGTGAAGTTGACTGATCTGCAGACACCGTTTTGAGCTAACTTGTCTCCAAAATGCAATTAGTGAGTCCTTAAGCTTATTACACTGAAACAAACACAAAACTTATTAAAAGCACAAGTTTAACTCAAAAACATAACCAAATCATAAATTAGAAGGGTACAAAATGATATGTAAATATGCACCGATCAAATACCCCCAAACTTAGATTTTGCTAGTCCTCGAGCAAAACAAACGGAAAACAAAGATAAAAATAAAACAAGAAGTTAACTAGACCACTTTCGTAGGTAACTCGATTGCATTTAGCGTATGCAACAAGCCTTTAAACCTCTAGGCATCCCTAGTAGGAGGAGTTGTGTCTCCTGAGGGTTTAACAGAATAAGATACCCACAAACGTTTTTCTAACTCTACAAAACAAAATGGTTAGAAAACTTCTTAGATTTGTTAGTCCTTAAGCAAAATAAAAGAAACAAAAATAAAAGGAAAAAACAAAAATAAAAATAAAAACAAAACAAAAATAAGACTCAAAACAATCTTCCCGAACATTTTGAAGAGAAATGACTCATGCACATGACTCAAAAGTTTTTAACAATAAAAGCTCAATTTTGGACATTATTCACAAAGTGGCAAAGTTCAAAACACAACATGCTCAAAGTGTGGTAGTGTGATAGCCAAATGCAACAAATTCCCCAATCTTAGTTTTCACACAATTTCAAAAATCATACAAAGCACAAGTTCAACTTCAAATCTCACCAAAGTTGTCCTCTCACAAATGAATCACTCGGAAGAGGGTTACAATGCAACACTCAGTTATAAACATGAGAATATAGTTAAACCATAAGGGACTTAACTCGCAATAGAAAGATGAAGAACTTGCATTAATATGATCTCAAGAAGGATGTCAAACACTTAAAAGTGAAAAAATGGATGCAATTCAACCACATGACATTTAAGATCAATTTAGGTCTTTAACATAGGTTGTAATGGGGCCAAGGGTGTAAGGTGAGTAAGAAATGAAGGGTATGGATAAAACAAAGTCCAAGGAACTCAAAATATAAGAGCATAAAACAATTGTTTACAAGACTTCGAATCATCACAATGAGAATTTATTTGTACATGATCGAAACTCCTTATACCTTCATTTACAATGATTCACACTCTTTTAATTGAACAAACACCAATTCACTTTGAAGGCCCAAAAATGAAATTTCAATCAACCATCACTTAATCACAACTTTACTCTTTTCTTTCACCAATTGTGTGAATATATATATTTTTGAAATGTAACACCTTTTCCCAAACCTAGTATGAAAAACACATCCCAATTAAAGCTCATGAATTCCTTAGAAAGGTAAATATTTGTTTTTCAGGCTAAGGTGAGGAAATATAATTGGTTAAATGAAAGAAAAGGTTTACATGTAGGCTCAAAATGATTAACAATGGAAAATCATGCATAATCATGCATAAGGTTAGCTTGAAAGGCACAAACGATCCAAAGAGGGCCTTAATATCATTTCTTAAATGTCATGGAATCAAATTGCATAAGAATGAATGACTTTTAAGTGTTCAACCAAATCAATGAATAATGAGATCAAACAACAACTTAGATGACAAGAAAATAAGAGTATGTGTATATAACACTCATGAATTGAAGTACAAGGCTCAAAAGCTCACTTTATATGGTTGGTTATATAAGTCTAATTTATGCTTCATACAATTCTTTAGATCATGCATATCCTTTAATTGGAAAATTATGAAACAAATGGCAAGTGTAAAGAAGGTTTCAAGCATATCATGCCAGAACAATGCCAAATTTATTTTTTTAAATTTAAATTTTTACTCTTTTTTTTTCTTTTTTATAAAATGAAATCCAATTTTCATTTAAGTCATGTAACATTTATCACAATCTCATCATATGTGTTCGGAAAGTGACTCAAAAACAAAACAAAACAAAACTCAAAATAAAAGAAAAACAAGAAATAAATTGTTTTTTTTAAAATTTGTTTTAATTTTTTAATTTTTTTTTTTAAGACAAACCAAATTTACTTGCTAAACTCCAATACCCCCAAACCTAGAAATGAACATTGTCCTCAATGTTTAAAAATGAGCCACAAGCAATGTCGTAATAACAAATGAAGGTATTAAAGCAAATAAAAATAACAAAATACAAAAATAAAATAAAATAAAATAATTACAAAAGAAAAATTACAAAACAAACAAAAAAAATAGAAAAAAAATACTAACTTAACATAAAAGAAAACAAAGCAGTTCCAAATTGTAAAATGAATATATTTTTTTTTCTTAAAACACACAAATATGCAAGTAACTCAAGGATGATCAGTTAAGGGCCTCAGAAAAACACAGCCAGGGATCCGGGAAGGTTGGAGGGGTCACAATGGTCCCGCTTAAAACCCAAACTTCTTAGACACCGAAGGTGTCGCCTAAAGAACTCCTAGACACTGTATTGACGGAAGTGCTTACTGGAGTTACCATAAGTCAGCTCATATGAAAAATCTTTTTGAATTTTTGAATTTTGAATTTTTAGTTTTTAAGATAAGAAAAAAAATTAAGATAAAATGAGACAACAAACCATAAATGAAAATGAACTAAGTACTCTAAACAAACTCAAACAAATGACATAAATTGTTGTACTAAAAGAAACAAACCAAGAAATAAACAGAATTTAAAGAAGAGAAAAGATTGAAATGCTCCCCCTTGGAGCGATTAGGTCAAGCATGGATGCACTTGGAGGTCGCGACTTCTCCCACTGCTCCACACTTCCCATTCTTATGATTGAGGTTGCCATCTCTCTCCATTTTTATTGAGCTATTTAAATTGCTAGAACAAGCACACACAAAAACTTGAAACGGAATTAAAAGGATTAGGAAATAAATTTAAAAAAACTAAAAAAGGAGAAGGAAAAATCAACACTTCCATGTTTCAAAGTAACAAGCAACAAAGTAAATCAAACTAGCTTATGGAGTTCGTTCTTTCTCAAATATGATTATCCATATGGTGTGTGGTTTTAATCAAGTATTCAGAAAAAACATTTAGCTATGGTGTTTAGTCTAAACACAAATTCCGAACCCATTAAGAACAAGAAGAACAATAAAGAACCAAGTAGAATTTAAACATGGTGTTTGTCTTCAATATCTACCCATTCATTCACTAATCAGTCCAAGAGTCATATGGTGTTTATGTAAACTTGGACAAGATATTTAATTAAGAACAAGTGAGTGAAACCATAAACAAGAAATAACCAACATGCTACTTGAACCTTTTTCTATTTTTTGTGTTGTGTAAGCTGGGACTCAAACTCAGTTCTCTTGCTTGTCAGGCAATTGTCCTTGTCCGTTGGACTACAAACACAACTTGTCAATTAACGTCATTAACTTTAAAACATGAAACTGTCTAGTTATGAAAAAGATAAAAATAAATAAAAATTAGGAAAATCAAATAGAATCAAACAATGTTACTGATCCCGGCAACGGCGCCAAAACTTGTTGTGTAGATTCAGCTGCACTAAAATGGATTCAGCTGCATCCTCAACCTGTGATACTCGCAAGTGCACGAGCCGTTGGTAGTTTAGCATATCTAAGTGCGAGGTCGATTCCACAGGGATTGGTGATTGAATGATCCAATTCAGTTTTCCTACACAAAATAGAAATGAAAACAAAAGAAGCAAAAAGTTTTGTACAACACTTGAGAACATGGAGGGTTTGGATGAGAATAGAGAGAAGTGTTTGAGAAAGAGAAGGGAGAAGAGTTTTGGGAAGTGTTTGAGAACTTTGAGAATTTGGAAGAGAAGGTGTTTGGGAAGCTTTGAGGATTTTGGAAGAGAAAGGAAAGTGTTTGGGAAGCTTGAGGATTTTGGAAGAGAATGTGTTTGAGAGCATGGGAAATTTGGAAGAGAAAGGAAAGTGTTTGGGAAGCTTGAGGATTTTGGAAGGGAATGTGTTTGAGAACTTTAAGAATCTTTGTGAACTTGGAGAATTGAGAACTTAGGGAAGGGAGAGAAAGGTGTTTGTGAAGTGTTTGAGACATGGAGACTTTGATGAAGGAATGGAGAAGTGTTTGAAGAAATTTAGAAGAAGAGAGGGGGGAGAAGTAAGTGTTCGAGAATTAGTAAAAGGAAAATGAAAAGTGTTTGAGATTTAGTACAAGGATCTTGTTAGAACAATTGAGAACTACAAATGGAAACTAAGAGAATTTGAGGGAGAGAAGGGAAGGGAGCTCTAGAGAAGTGTTTGAGAGCTCCCCCCCTTGGGGTGTGTTTACAAGTTTAGAGAACTTCCCTATTTATAGGCCTAGGGGAAGTGAAAATCTGAATTATACAATAGGTTTACCTACCACACTCACTTTACCAACTTACAACACTTAATTCACATAACACACTATTACATTTGAAAACAATTCCTCTTGTCTTTAGGCTTAGTGTTGCATCATCCACTTCAATATCTTCCAATTCATTTGGTTGCTGCAAAATTCCACTCAATTATAGGAATTGAATATGCTTCACCTAACTTCCCCACAATCAATAACACCTCATCATGCATATGTCATGCATGACAATGCATTGCAGCCAGCTTGTGGGCTCGTTTTGGGATTGTGGCTCCAGTCTGAAAAATCTGGAAAAATATGGATCTTGAAGCTCTTTGTCTTATGTTTCCAAGCATATGCAGCCCAACTCAAGGAAAAATCGGAAAGGCCTTCAAATGTGATTTTTGGCCCAGTAACGCAGATGCTGCCGAATTTGACCTTAAGTTGCCAAAACATGTATAACTTTCTCTAGAAGACTCGGAATCATGAACCGTAAAATTCTACAGAAAATAGACTTCCGTAGCTTTCCAATGATGTATAGCTCATCATCTGGTTCTTCTTGAGCAAGTACAGTCCAATCCGTGAAGTTGACTGATCTGCAGACACCGTTTTGAGCTAACTTGTCTCCAAAATGCAATTAGTGAGTCCTTAAGCTTATTACACTGAAACAAACACAAAACTTATTAAAAGCACAAGTTTAACTCAAAAACATAACCAAATCATAAATTAGAAGGGTACAAAATGATATGTAAATATGCACCGATCATCAGTTGGGAAAAAAATCTGGACAACAATATGATTGGCTTAACTACATCTTCCGGCAACAAGTGTCGAATCCCAACAGGAAGTAGGCGTTGCATAAACACATGGCAGTCATGACTCTTGAGTCCGGTAAATTTACCTCCGTCAACATTCACGCAACGTGCGATATTAGAAGCATACCCATCAGGAAACTTTACATACGACACAAACTGTAGAAACTCTTTTTTGTCATTCGGTTTCATGGAAAAAAATGCAAGATCCCTTATAACTTTATCACTTGGCTCTTTTCAGCCATAAACCTCTTCGTATGCCCATTCTTTCTAAATCAAGACGAGCTTTTATCGTGTCCTTTGTCTTTTCCTTGATATCTAGAATCGTTCCAATCAATGTGTCAAACACATTTTTCTCAACATGCATAACGTCGAGATTGTGCCTCATTTTTAGTTTCGACCAATATGGGAGCTCAAAAAACATAGACTTGTGCGTCCAGTTCATATTCATATGTGTAGCAGGTCTAGTCCGACTAACATTCCGGGGATCAGCAGCAAACTCGGGAACGTTCGATCGAACTCTTTCCATGCCTCCCCATCTCCAGGATGCCGCATCACATCGTTGTCTACCCGTTTTTCCTTATGCCATCTCATGTCTGGCAGTATGCGTCGACATATACAGTCGTTGCAATCTTGGTTTCAGGGGCAAATAACGCATGACTTTTTGTGGAACCTTAGTCATTCTATTATGAGATGTCTGTTTGAACCTCGACTTATTGCATATAGTGCATGTATCCAACGTTTCATATATACTCTTCGTAGAATAACATGCAATTGTTTTTGCAAGCGTGAATTTTTTCATAACCCAATCCAAGACCACTCAACATCTTCTGCGCATGTCTGTGGTCTTTCGGCAAACAATTGTCCGTTGGAAGCATTTTCTTGAAAACCCCCAAAAAGTAATCGAAACATAGATTCGACATACGATACTTTATTTTTCCCTGCATTAGCTCCACAATCGCCGTCAGAACGGAAAAGCTCTCGCACCCGGGTATAACTCTTGGTTGGCATTTCTTAATAGGTTTTCATCCTGTTCGAACTCTGCACTGTCCATTTGTGTAGGCACGTCATCTTCTCCTTCCTGATTGCTGCTGGTCGATGCAAATGGAAATGCATCATTTATAATATCCCTAACTTGTTCATTATGATCAACACTGGGTTCAACATTATCTACTCTTGTGGCCCTTGAAGACGAAGCAATGTCTAATTGTTCCCCGTGATGGTTCCAAGTGATGTATGTCTCAATCATTCCATTCCTCACTAAATGAAATCGAACATTTTCAATTGTGTCCCACAACGTGTTGTTACAACTCCTACAAGAACAACGGATTCTAGTTGCACCCGGGTTGTGTGTCCTGCAAAGTCAATAAAATCCTCGATTCCATCCAAGTATTCGTCTGCGCACCTATTCGGGTTCTGTATCCACCTCCTGCTCATCGTTCCTAGAACCACAATCACAATACAACAATCATGTTGTATTCGTACAAAATATTTCCTTATGCCTCCGGTAAGGGCCTATCCCATTCAGAAATACATAGTCACGTCACGTAATTTACAGCTACATGAGATTAGATTTTGACGAAGATGAATTTCGGCAGCATCTCGGTACAGTTCTTGAGGTGTACCATAGATATTAAATACCTACGTACCACCCGAAGAACGTACCGAGATGACATCGAAATCTCCACAATCGAAACCTAATCCTGGAGCTGTAAATTACGTGACACGACTATGCATTTCCAAACTGTCCAAAATATGGGACAATTCAAGAATTAATTGGACCGTAGTCGTGGTTTACCCACCCATGAGCGGTCCAACTAACATCGAACGGGAACTAAGCTTTATCAAAAAATAAAATGTACGAAGTTAATTGAAATTAACTTCGTACATCAACGTATATGCATAATTTAACAACATATTATAGATATAATTTCATAAATCAATATAAACATAATGTAATAATTTTTTTTAAAATTAAAAAACGACATAAATACCTTATCAATTGTTCTCCACCAATCACTAATAACATATAATATCCCTATAGACAATAAAATGAATAGTGTTAGTATAAATTTACATTAATACTTTTAAACTAATGATAAAAGATACATACCAAATGAACTTAGCAGTGGTAGAGATAGTTCAACTCATATAGGAAATGAAATTGAATATGGGAGCAAAACGTTTGAGAGAGAAGAAGAGAGAGGGAGAGGTAAGCTGCAGATTTTTTTTGCAGTTTGCCTTTGCTACGGGTGAATTTGGGCAGACAAAGTTTCTTGCGCGACGGAGGACGTCGTCGCGCAATAGTTCTTCTTTAGCGACGCTAATTTTCGTCGCACAAAGACCATAACATCGTGGCGCAAAACTTAAGATTCTTGCGCGACGAACATATTCATCGTCGCTATTTTAAAATCGTCGCGCAAACATTTCCGTCGTCGCGCAAACATCATTATCCGACAACGATCATATGCGAGTAGGATTTTTGTCGACCTTATTTTTTGCACGAAAATTTTATCGTCGCATTAACGTCTTCTTTGCGTGCAAAAAAGCTCTCCGACAGCGATCATATGCGACGAATTACGTACCTTCTGCGCTGTCAATGTCGTGCAAGAGTACATATCGTCGCGTAATTTACTTTGCGACAAATATTAATTGTCGCGCTGAGATGTCTTGTGCGACGAGAGGTATCGTCGCGCAAGGGTTTGGCGCCAGAAAATTCTTTCGCGGTTTTTCCTCCTCTTGGTTTATGCGACGACGTCTTTCGTTGTCGCTAAATATTTTGCGACGACGTAATGTCGTCGCAGTGGTTTTGCTGCGATATGGTTATCCGTCGCGCAAATGGTTATATGCGACGCATATTGTGTTGTCGCGCAAATAGTAAAACGTAGTAGTGTATTTAATTATGCACGCTACTCACATCTTATAAAATTTTCTCTTTCTTTTTCCAATTATTTAACTACCAGGTATTTACTATCTCATATAATTTCTATTTTCTTTTTTTAATCTACCTTTTTAATCTTTCTTTTTTTTTTTTTCTGGCCTTCCTTTCTATGTAAGAATACATTACACATAATAATATATGTAAGTAGATGTGTCAAATCGGGTTGGCCTAACGTGTTTAGAGTCAGTTCATTTAATAAATGGGCCATACCAAGCCTAACTTGGACCGTGCTCGTGTCGGGCCACTAACGGGCCGAGATGGGCCCAAGCTAAATTTGACTTATGTATTGTTTATTTTTTTATATTTTTTTACTAACAAGATTTATTATGTTTTGAAAAAAGTGGGCAATAACTTTCTTTAAAGTACATTGAAATAGAAAATGACTACATTATTGTTTGGATTTAAAACATTGAAACTTGAAAAACAAAATCAATATTTTATATATATAAAAAAACATTAAATTTTAATACATATTATTAGAGAAAAAATATAGACTTGAATTTAAGATATAAATGTAATAATATTATGTATTATTTTTCTCTAAAATAAATATAATTTAATAAATGGGCTTTAAACGGGTTGGCTTGTTGGGTTTTGGGCCGGCACGCCCTTGATGGGCCACAGACGACTCTGCCCAACCTATCAGGCCTAATTATCTTGTGTCGGCATGGCCCAAAGATACGAGCCATGCCGTGCCATACCGGACCTTATTTAAGCAGACCGTACTCGTGTTAGTCCGGGCTAGCCCAATACATTTGACACCTCTATATCAAGGACATCACTTGTACTATCAAATTTATACCCAATAATAACTAGATTCACAATTAACTCATATCTATTCAAAACAAACCAAATGTGCCACACAGTGTCCTAGAATCCTAATACAACATCTTTGAAATTATAAGACAAAACCTCAAAGCCAAGGATAGTGCTGATATGCAAGAACATTAGTCATCGGATGGTGTGGTTTATGCGAGTCAGGAAGGCATTTTGATTTTTGCGAACGGATGAACACCAATGGAAAGTAAAGCTTTTAATGCATGATAGTACCTGACCATGGTTGCAGTCGTCGCCACCTCTCTTTTATCCGTTTCTTAACCATGAGCAAGATGGTATCATGTATAAAACGCTAAACTTTCTATTGATGTTCCATCAATTCACAAAGATCAAAACGCCTCTCTCACGCACGGAAACTCTGGCTAATGCTCTCTCATATCATAAAAACATTAAATTTAATCTAATAACATAATAACCATAATAAATATTTAAAAAAGTTAATCGAGCATAACCTATACCCTAAACACCCTGGAAAAACCAAAACCCACATAATGTAAATCCAGAAAAAATAATTCAAAAATAAGGTATATATTCCAGTTAAATAGAAAAATCGCAAGCCTCAAAATTTCCCAGAACAACGAGATAAAACAAAAGTTAATTAGATAGAAATCTTTACCCAGCAAAACTATTCCAAATCAAGAAAGGCCGTCAAAATTTAGTTTAACAAACAATTACTAGAGAGAGGATATATCTAATTGAGAAGGGTCAGTAAGCAAGCAGTTCATATTCTTCCACAAATGAGGCAATGGGTAAATTCTCCATGCACAAGATTACAAGTAGCTTAAGATCCACTTTCTGAAATGGATGCCTCACACACGGTCAGGTTAGCTAGACCTTTCCTAAAAGCTTAATTCGGCAAAGCATAGAAATTGGTACTGAAAACTGAATTGACATTCATTTGAAGATTCTAAGCATCAAGACACCAGATATATTTCTTCTATTAATCAAAATACTTTGTTCCACCTTCTCTGTGTGTGACCACAAATGATATGAAAATTAGTGAATGAGCCCTACCAGTGAGGATGTTACTTATACTTCTCCATGATTCTTCTGGCTTCTTCTAGACTGTGCTCCATCCCCTCCTCCTTTGGTGTAGAGGTGGTGCCTCCACCCCTCTTTGGTCCTTCATCCTTATTCAAAGCTATAAATGTAAAGTATACAAGTCCCATCGTAGCCTGTTATCATACAATGCTTAGTTCATATACATTTTGGAAAAAGCGAAGTCAAAATAACATCATCGATCTACTGTTCTTGCGGGAGGAGAGAAATAGAAACATACCAGCACAAAGAAAACTGTAGACAGTAAAGACTTGAGTACAAAGAGTGAAAGAGCCAATGCAACTGCTGTCACAGAAACCCTTGCAATTGATCTTGGCACAGAATCCTACCTAACACCCAAACACAAAACGCAAACAGAATATCAAAAATCTTAAATCTGTACTAAAAGCAGGAAAAATACCCTGCATTGAAATTGCACAATCGGTAGAAGTTTGAAAGGGTAGACTAAACAGAACTTACCGGCACAAGATTGGTTTCCTGCCTCAATTCCATCTCTCCCAACCTTCCAAACTGTTTGTACATGCTATTTTACACAATTCAAACCAGTAGTCAACACAAATGTAAACATAAAACTCAAGGGTAACTATTTGCTCTCTTGTATGAGCAGGACAGCAGCAAAAGTAATTCATGTGATGCAGAAAGGTAGAAACACTGAATTGGATGTAAACAACCAATTGTCGTCCACATTAAAATGTAACTCAAAATCTCAACCAGAAAATTAAAATCTTGTCCTAACAATTCAAAATTCTGACTCAAAATTAGCCAGCATGAAAGGGTCGTACTTGAAAAGACTTCTTGGCCTACTTTTCATGCATAAGAAAAACAAATTTAAAATAACAAAAATTGCCCTGAGAAAATCACACTTGCTGCACATGGCAGCACGTCAGCTAGTTTTCACCCACCAAATGGTAAGTTCCCATGGATTATGGTATGGATGATTAGCCAGTTCTCTCAACTACCCGATTAACAGGTGATCACTCTTTAATGTAAGAAGATTCAAGCTTTTCTAAATGGTTCTATTCTAGTTACAGCTTCACTGCTTCTACAAAAGCGCCTTTACCTTTCATGCCTGATTGAAATCTTTGCAATAGCATTTTTATTTTTTGAGGCCAATCATTTACAATTTCATTCCACTAACCGCTAATCACCGGAGTTCCAAAGCACTGAACTGAAATCCACAATCAATGTTAAAAATCGCTAGGCGGTAGGCGGGCGCCTAGGCGTTTTCTTTAATTTATAATTATTTTGTATTAATTGTGGCCTGGTGGAGGTCGTCGCGGTGGAGGCCTGGTGGTGGTGGTCTGCCGTGAGCGAGAGAGAGAGAGAGAGGCAGCGTTAAAGTCAGGAAAGGACCCGCCCGGCGCCCGGCGCCCAGGCCGCCTAACTTCCGCCTAGGCGGATTTTTCGAACACTCGACAATTTAACGTTAAAAATTGTCATAATCTAACAGAAATTAACATGCTTTCGACATATATTCACCAATACAATGCTATTCAGTTGCAAAAATACCTTTTATCAAAATCCAAAAACCAAAAATATAAAACCACGATTCATAAAATAGCAAATTCGACAAACCCACTAAACAACAATGTTCAAGGATCATAAATACTAAACAGAAGAAGAAGAAGAAGAAACGCAGGGGAAGTGCAGCTAACCTTTTAAGAAATTGGACTGTGCAACGAACACAACCGAAAAGAGAGCGATATTGAGAAACATTGCATTCTAGAGTATCCAGTCTCATTATCTTTTGAGAGACTGGACAAGGTTGTAGACTTTAAAGTTTTCAGATGCATATGCTGAATTGGTACTTTTGGTCACAATATTAGACCTTGTTTTTGCTTTGAGTAGTGGAGACGTGATATATTCCTGGATTTATAATTGTAGCCGGGCTGATATACATTTAAAATGTTCGGATATATTCAAAGAGCATCGCCGGGCGGGGGCGGACGCACCTTGGAATGCTGGAAATTTGGCTAGGGACTCCATGAACGACACCTTGGACAGCTGGACGACCCTTGTATGCATACCAAGTGCTCGCGAAAGTCCCAGCCCATTTGCTTCCTCTCTGCCGCGCAGCTGCGCTTCATTCTTTTTCAAAACGAGCCTTGCCAAACGACGTCGTTGGTCCAAGGCTTAGTCATATATTTTTTTAATTGACCTAGCCCCAAAACGACGTCGTTTTGGGCCAAGTTTAAAAAAAAAAAAAAAATCAGCACTTAAGCATACGACTCTGACAGCACCTCCAAACCCTTTTAATTCCCAATTTCACATCTCTTCCCACCCTCTCAAATAGAGGTGTCAAACGGGACGGGCCGGCCCGGCACGGCACGAGCCCAGCCCGTTTAAATGAGGCACGGCACGGCACGAGCCCGAATATTAATGGGCCGTGCCTGGGCACGGCACCGAAAACGTGGGCCGGGCCGGGATCAAAAAATAAGTCCAATGGACCGGGCCGGCCCACGGCCCGACATGGGCCGGGCTTGCGCCCGAGCCCGCTTCAAGCACGACACGAGCCCAAGCACGGCCCAAGCACGGCCCATTTAGCTTTTTTTTTTCTTCTCAAAAGTCAAAATGCAATAATTTGACATCTAATGTCATTGTTTATATGTTTTATTTATTTATTTTTATAATCATAAATATATATTTGATGTCTTTCATTTTAGGGAAATTACTTGGGTTCTTAATTAATTAAATATATCAACTACAAATTAATTAAACAACATTGGACTTGATATCTAATCAATACATATGACATATACGCTTCTCTTGGATGTTTGATTGATTAATGTTTTCAAATAGTTCATCATTTCTTGCCTCTAATTATATTTTTAATGTTTATAATTTGAATTATCTAGTGGGAAAAAAAATCAAGTGAAAAAAATTCAAATTAAATGGACCGGCAGGCCGGACCAAGCAGCAGCGGCCCCCGTTTCAATATGGGCTTTGGGCCGGGCCGGGATCAATGATTTTATTAAATGGGCCGGCACGGACGGCCCCGATAAATTAAATGGACCGGCCGGACCGGCACGAAAATGTTAAAAGCACGAGTTTAAATGGGCCGGGCCGGCCCGGACGGCCGTTTGACACCTCTACTCTCAAACCCTTAACCTCCCAACCTCCATCACAACTCTTCGCCGTTGCCCATGCCGACCACCACCATATTGTGCCGCAGTACCCGCCCTTTTTTCAACTACAAGTGAGCAAAATTTATATTAATAAATTTATAGTGATAATATATATGGTTGATATTGATATTTTTTTACGTGCTAATGTGGACTAACTTGGATGATAGAACAAATGTGAATTAGGTCAATTGACTAAGGTAGAAGTCCGTCTCAGTACACCCAAGTTTGAAAATCCCTTCTCAGTCTCAGTACACCCAAGTTCGAATCCCCTTCTCATAAATTAGACTAGAGTGGTTATCGCTTGTATTAGAAGCACCCTAAGTGTGCTTAGAAAATTAAATCTCAGCCCTTAATTACATGAACGGCCTGTATTCCCACTCTGTAAATTGGCACTCCGCATAAGAGACTGCCTGTTATTTTTTTCCCTCCCTCACCCACTTCTAACCAGAAGAACACAACTACGGCTCTGCCCATTCGTACTCTACTCTCCCCATCTCTTCTTCCTTTCATCAATGTCTATGCAATAATAATTTGGGTAGAAAAAAAAAGAGAGAGTTTTGTTTCTTTTGAATATATGAACTGTTTTTCTTGAATTTTTAATTTTGGTGCGCAATATTGTTCGCAATTTGAGTAATTGTGTGATTGATTGGTTGGTTTGGACAAGGTATTGGACGTCAATGGGTCCTCTGACGCTAGCAGTGGATTCAAAAAGCTGTTCAGGAACTTCATTAGGTAAACAATTTTCTCAATTTCTGCTTATATATGAACAATATATACAAATATATCTTAAATTTGGTGTTTATTGATGTTTTTATAGCATAATATATCACTCTTACCATCAGTATTTGTGAAGCAACACATTATTCAACAATACGTAGACTGAGATAAATTATGGTGTTTCTACAAAGACCCCAATTTGCACTTGTATTTACGGTTGATGTTACCCATTTCTAGGTGTGATATCTTCTTGACATTGTTGAATGTTTAAGCTTTACTCCTCACTACGTGCGAAATAAATTACTTAGAGGTTTATTTTGTAAGTTGGAAACGTTCAAAGCCCTCTAAAATTGGATTTGTAAAGTCCATTTATTTCAGTAGGAAGTAGCCTTTTTTTAAAAATTTCTCTGCAATTATAATTAGGAACGCCTATAAAACAGTTTCTGTAACCTCTTTTCAAGTCAACATGGATTGAGCATCACATTTCATAAATCAATTTTCTCAATTGTGTATAAGTTCTACAGAAGTTTAGACAATAATCTACCTAGGGGCTTTGTCTTCATGATGCAGAATTTTATTTATGTTGCCTTGGAATTTTATATTTGTATGTTATTGCTTTTTATTAAAAAAAAAAATAGAATAAAATAAAGGATATGGTTTTGCAGATGAATATAGCAAGAAAACGCAGTATGCTCCTATAGGATCACGGAAGTCTTTTGCATCAGTCAGCTTGCATAAAGATAAGCCATTTGATTTCTTACGCACTTTATTTGGTACGTTTAATAGTTACAATTGAAGATATTGATTAATGTGGCAGTTACTTGTTTATTAAATTCTAGGCTGCAGTTCATTAAGCATCATAATTAAGTCCAATTCTTTGAGTTGATGAATGCATTGAAAGTAGGTTATTCTCTCTCTCTCTCTCTCTCTCTCTCTCTCTCTCTCTCTCTCAAATCATCATTGAATGTGCAATACTCCCTTTAGCTTTATCATGTATATTTTACTTACAAAACTGTGGAGTAGAGCTTATAGGCTTTGTTACAAGCTTTTGGTTAGATGGATCCAGGGGCAAGAGCAATATTATCTATCTCTTGGATTATGTTCGGCCTATGATCATTAAATACTGCATTCCTGCTTTAACTAATATGGATGGATTTTGCAGAGGGTGTTATAGCAGGAGGTACAGCTGGTGTTGTTGTTGAAACAGCTCTATACCCCATTGATACTATAAAGACAAGACTGCAGGCAGGTTAACTATGCAAATGCATTCTAGTTTATTCATGTGTTTAAAATTTGATGGGTTTGTACCTCTGGTTCTCTGGCCTGTTGATTATGGTTAATCTTTTTATTTGATAGAAACAGCTACAATAGCTCAGGAAATCATTTACTAGATTTCTTGTTAGTTTATTATGGTATCCAATTTTTAGGTCTTGAGCACGCAGTTGTTTTATTTATTTATCCTTGTTCGCAGTTGTTTAGTATCTGCATGTTGCAAAAGTTGTCTGTCTAGAAGCCCATGAAGGGTGCATCATGTACTAGCTTCTTTGTATACTTTTCATCTTTCTTTTGTCAATCAAGTTATTTATGAATACTGTTGAATTTTAGGACAGGCTGCTCGTGGTGGAGGAAAATAGTCTTGAAGGGCCTTTATTCTGGGTTAGCTGGAAATCTCGCTGGTGTCTTACCGTAAGTACCCTCTAAATATGGGGTTAAGTGATTTAACATCAATTGGAATCATGCATGTTTATTGTAATGGGTCCATTTGTATGCCATGAACATGGGTAGTGGAGAGCAATTAATGTTTCAGATAATTTTATTAGTTTATGATTGTTTGCGACTTTCATGAACACATATCTCCTGGTCTAGGTATTGTCAATATATGGGGCTATAATCGTTTGTTATATTTTTTTTGGATTAAGTTGAGTTCCAAATTTTGGCTTACCATGCCAATTTACACAAGCTATTGCAGCATGCTTTCAATATCACAATTTTTTTTTCTTTTTCGTTTCCTTTCATTTTTCATGCACTTATTTTAGTTAATTCTATTTAGTATTAATGTTGTGAGTTTTGACCCAAATAAACTTTATGGATTGGGAAATCTAAATTAGACTGATGGAGATCTTTTTCTAAATTAGTTCCTTCTATATATGTGGATGTTTGCATTTTAAGATACGTGCGATCATCCTATCTGGCACTACCCTCCAATCCAAAATTTCAGCTGCTGGGATTCTACTTTTATTTGGCTATAGTTTTTTAAGCTCATCATGTATTCTGGATTACCCTATAAGTTATTTATTTGAATATGTTTGAGCAATGTAATTTGTGATTGATAATTATTTACTTGTGTACAGGGCTTCTGCAATTTTTGTTGGAGTCTATGAACCTACAAAGCAGAAATTGTTGAAGATGTTTCCCGAAAATCTAAGTGCTTTAGCTCATTTTGTAAGAGAACTGTCTCTTCCTTTTGTTTTGATGCATGCCTTCTATTAATAGTCTAGTGTACTTTACATTATGTGGTGTGCTTGTGATCTACATATTCTATGGAATCAGCTATCAAAATATTTATTTAGAATATATCTTGTCCTTGATGATATGGTCCAGTAATCCTTTGTACCTATTTGGTTGGTTGATCGAAATCCCTTTTTATTTTTATTTTTTATAACTTTATGTAGACAGCAGGGGCTTTTGGAGGCATTGCTGCGTCATTCGTTCGTGTTCCGACAGAGGTAGAGTAATTTACTTGTGCACTTCCATGTTTAATATTTGCTTTAGTTGACCATATTTTTCTTCAATATTTCTCAGGTTGTTAAGCAAAGGATGCAAACTGGGCAGTTTACATCAGCCTCTGATGCTGTCCGCCTTATTGCTTCTAAAGAGGGTTTCAAAGGATTCTATGCGGTGTGTTTTCCCACCCAGGGACAAATCAAGTCTCCATTTTTCTAGAAAATGGATTTTAAGTTCCTTAACTTGGTCTTTAGTCAAAGGGTTGAATTAAATGGCTTCCTTTAAGAGAGGGTTTCTGTTGTTGTTTTGTTGTCTGTTTCTGTTAGTATGATAGATGCGACATTTATATGCAACCTGGATTCATTTTAGTGTGACCATGTTTGTGTTCTTTAGGTGGCTTAGTTCAGATGGACTTCTTGTCCATCTCGTTTTTGTACTTTGTATTCTCTCTTTCTGTAATGTCTTCAATTTCCTATTAGGAAATGCAACCTCGAATGACAATTTTTATTGCACTTCTAAAGTTATTTTCAATTTATTAACTTTCACCATCATTTTTGATATAGTAGGGATATGGATCGTTCTTATTGAGAGATTTGCCATTTGATGCAATTCAATTTTGCCTATACGAGCAACTTCGGCTAGGTTACAAAGCGGCGGTAAGCTTCTCACCATCTCTCATATTATGCTTGGAGACTAGAGTGAGCAATTGATAGAATTAATGAATGCTTTCTAACGTTTTTTTTAAATGCCTTGACTTCATAAGATGATGGTGATGTTTCAAATTTCAATAGTGGGGATTTGTGTAACCATGTTCACCATTTTGAATATTGACACTATCAATTAACAAACAATAAATATATTATAACTAGAAATCTGTCCCCCATTGAACTACTACAGCTTTCCAATTATGCATAAATAAAGAAAAGTGGAATGCCTTTAAACTCAGAAGACCAAAATCTGATTCCGTCACACACAAAGGCTCGACTGCCTCCCTTTTATAGCGGTAAAGAATGCTTATTTTTCTTTTCATATACAAGACCCAAAATCTGATTCTTTTTCTTTCTTTAGTCATAATGCACCAATGGGGAGAAGGATAATTGTTAGGTTCTTCTTCTTCTCTGAACCAGATCCTAAGTTTTAGCCCTACCATGAGCAATAATCCATGATTATGAGGCAGTCGTTCTTTGACATATGTGTGCAACGTGTATGTAATATGTATGTGTGTGTCACTGTCTGTATATGTGTATGAATGTTTTATGTCTGTATTTTCAAATTCTTTGTTTTGTTATATGTTATCAGTTTTTTATCTGTTTTCTTTTTGTCAGGCAAAAAGAGAGCTCAACGATCCTGAGAATGCTATAATTGGAGCTTTTGCTGGTATACAGCTTTTGACTCTTCAGTTTTCATTCAGCTGCATATGATCCCAAATATGGTTAATTTGTCTCCTCACTTTCAGTTTTCATTTTGACATACTATGTATTCTTTTATGTTTTTTTTTTTTTTGCTTTTGGGGATGAGCAGCCTTAACTTCATTCATGGAAGAATGTTGTTCTTTCTCTGTTATCATGAACAGAAACAACCTCATTTTGTGTAATTTTGGAACACCTGTAGATGGCACCTCATTCTCCCTTGGTTTTTACAGATTAAACTCGTCATACTCTCTGTTGGTCATATGAAATCTCATACATTGATTGTCACACTCTTGTAGGCGCACTAACTGGAGCTGCAACCACTCCTCTTGATGTGATTAAAACCAGGCTAATGGTTCAGGTAACAGCAATCTGCTATCCTGCTTCCTGTTATTCTTCTCCTCTTGATGTTTGTACAAATGTGTTCTCCATCGCACATACATTTGAGGGGCTTTAATTATAGAAAAAGAAACTCATACCATATTATGTACCATGTGTACGTATGCACCGTAGTTTAACAGTTATGTGGTTTATTTGCTTGCTTGTTCTAAGGGATCTGCAAACCAGTACAAAGGAATCATTGATTGTGTTCAAACTATTGTGAGGGAAGAAGGACCTCCCGCTCTTTTGAAGGTAAGTATTGAGAAGCATGGGTCATGATATGATCATATTAGTTGGTTATTGACTTATGTTGTTTATTTTTGTATTACCTCAGGGCATTGGGCCAAGAGTTCTGTGGATAGGCATAGGTGGATCGATTTTTTTGGTGTCCTTGAGCGTACAAAGCGGTTTCTTTCTCAGAGGCGACCAACACTTCCTGAAGACTCAAAGCAGGATTAAATTAGCATTTAGATACACTAAGAGGCTTATTTATCGGCACTTGAACAGTTTTTTTCTATTTTGTTTAAAATGTAAGAATTTTATGATAAACAAATTAAGCTTCATGTTTTTTTTGTTTTGTTTTGTTTTTTGCATTAAGTTTCATATTCGTAGTTTCAAATGTTGGTGCTACTAGCTCAAAATGGAGCCTGTCAGTTGCAGTCGATTCGAAAATGTTAATATTTAGCAATTCCGCATTTAATCCATTTTAGATTGGGGGCTTTACAGTCCAATCCAATTAACATTGGAAATCGGGATGGGATGGAGGAAAAAAGTGTTTCGGTTTTATAATGTACTAACTATAATTCTATAATGTGACCTCAAATTCAAGGTTTTTTTTAATCACAAATAGTCCTGCAAAATTATCATATTTTGTGCAACATCATCAATTTTAACAGGGGCGACAGCAAGAACCAAATTCATGTACAAAAAGTAACCTTAAGGACCAATTATGTCAACTGAAAAAAAAACTCAAGGATGAAAGGTGATTTCACGAATCTTGAGATTCATTTGTAATAAAATTCCTTTCTTCAATTTCAAATTCCTATACGGATGGGATGGCATTTGAAACACCCGTGACAGAAAAAAGAACTGATAAATTCTTTTTTAACAGAAGCTAGTGTTTTGCATAACAAAACAATAACCATATAGTGAAAAGTAAACAGATGGAATACAACAAGAAAGTCTCATTTATTGATATTGGCGCAATGAGAAATACAACTGCCAAGTGTTGTTTGTTTGTTTGTTTTGTTTCGTAGATGCAACTGCCCGCTGTGAATAAAAGAATAGGTGATAATAAAGGATGAAGCAAAATCACACTGCACAACTTCGCTAGAATAAACTAATGATCTAATCTAAATGCTTCTCTTCAATCAAAACTCGTTGCTGCTTCTTGCTTGTTGGACTTAGCTGAAAATAACAATCCCTCAACTCAAACCTGTTAACTAATTTACAAACTGTCCCGAATTTACAACCTGCTGCTACTGCTTCTATTTCCATTCATATCTTTCTTCTTTTCTTCCTCCATCCCTATCCCGTTTCCTCCTTTGGACGAATCCAGTTGTAGGTTCGCATCATTGTAACATCGAGCCATCTTGGCTTGTGCATCATCGCCACCATCATTGTGAGCATCAGCACTAGTTATAATCTTGGAATTAATATTAGTATCACATCAGTGGGAGATAAGCACCACCATGGCCTTTCCTCAGTACAAGTGGTCCAACATTGTCAGGGACCCTATCTAATGACTTCATGCATGCATCCATGACATCCCCGAAGCCAGTAGCCACAGTAGCCAACTGCAACCGCAGCTTCAAATCTCTAGTCCTTTTCAACAAGCATCTAAATGACCTCCCCAGATACTTAGCCCATTCAGCTGGCAACCCTCCCCCAGTTAGCCAAACTGAGAATTGAGACTGGTCTCCTCTAGCCGCCACCTCGGCCCTATAAAATCTTGCTAGATCAACAAGCATAGAGGGTTGGAGAGGAAGCACAGCCACAAATTCAGCCACAAACTCTTCCAGTACTTCCGGTTTGAGCATCTGGTTCCAAAGTACCAAAGCCCACTCACTCGCCTGGTTAAGACCATAGGCTTCAGCAACAATGAGGGCCTCTTGAAAACGAGACTGCTCAACAAGGGCCCGCCTGGCATTGGTTTCAGATCGGTACAGCCACTGAAAATCAGGCATTCGAATTTGAAGGGACACAAGGGAAGCCTGAGCGCATGCTCTGCGTGTTTTGTTGCCAGCATCAATGGATTTGTGAACTTCAGCAGCTTCAATGTAATAGCGCATGGAGTCTAAAAGGTCTTCATTCTGATCCTTGTCATAATGGCTGAACCACTGCTCCGATGACTGCTCTGCTCGTGACTCCAAAAGAGCAGCCGTTTCATGTTTCATGTCGAAATGATTGTAGACCTGTGAAAAATGAAGTGTAAAGATAAGAATAAACGTAAGTTATAAATATATTTTATAGCCTGGATTGAGGTAAAATAGCTAATTGGTCCAGTATTACATTGACCTAATAACCCTGTTCAATCTGAAATCTCCACATAAACTTGACTGTACTTCATAGGTTGTAAAGGTTATGAAAAATCATGACTGCATATACTAACCATAGCAAACGCATCAAGGTCATTTGGATTAAAATGCTTCAGTGATGTGAGAACCGCCATTCGAAATCCTCGGACAGCCTCAGCAGTGCCAGCATTTGCATCTGCAGCAGCTGAATACTTCTGAAGAAGAAGATCAAGCTGACCATTTTCAATAAGAATTCCAAGAATGAAATTGAGGGCGTGGAAGTTTCCTACTCCAGTTATGAGACGGGCCAAACATGAAAAGTCACCCTCAGACACATAAGCCTCAACCCTAGTAGCGGCAAGGGCTACAAGAACATCAACTCCATCCAGGCAAGATGATAATTTGTAGAAGTGGTGAGACAAAATTAGTAGTTCAACCTGGAAACATTTTTGAAAGCCCAAAAAAGCATTAGCTCAGAAAAATGAAAAATGGTCTAATCAACCGTATCAACATTTGATCTTTCAAATTCTTTTCCTGCATATGCTCTTTTAGTTTCCTCCTCGCTTTAACTATTTTAATAATTTGACCAACTGCAACAGAGAACCTAGTTATGACAGGACGCTACAAATAAAAAAAAAACTTCAATAAATCCCAGCGAGCAGGGTTGACTGAAACTATTAGCTTGATATACATTGCTAAACCATTTTTAGACTCAACAATAACATAAAGAAACAATGTTCACGAATGAAAATTATAGCATTCATAATCATTAAATATGACTCTTGTCTATCAGAAAAAGTTATATTCATTTGTTATTGTTCATAAAAAGTTTGAATATGCTTGGTTACACAGATAATAATGTGAAACTTATCTCTAGTATATTAGTACCTCGCAGGCATGCGGTACTTCTTGTCCAGTGATAACCAAACGCATTAATGAATGTCCAATTTCTTGTTCAGAAGGGCAAAGCTCTGCCCACTTCAAGAAGTCTGAAAATCTCCACAATAAGGGAGCAGGTCCTTCTTCCTTTTGAGAATCCATATATCCTCCCCGATGAGCAGCCAATAAGCCCTGGAACGTAATTTTAACTTACTTTAAACTAGCATTTTTGTTGTCCATATGCAAATCAAGATCCAAAAATGGAACAATATTCCCTAATTGAATCGTGTACAGGTTAAAGTACAGGTCAAGACTAAAGACACACACAAGTTCAAGTATTTAAGCTATTTTGTTATACATTAAAAAATATACAGAAATTTTAAATGCAAAATACCAAGTTTAACCATGCCTCAAGTAAAAAAAAGTGTGAATCTAAAGGGGAGAGTAAGTCCTACAACTATTACAACTCTGGAGATAGTCCTAACTAGAAAATTTAAAACCTTTACTGACTGGATTTGAAAATCTACACATGTTACATATCAATTACAACTCTGCAGATATTCCTAACTAGAACTATTGTGAAAACAAAAAACAAAAAACAAATGAATCGAACAGA
The DNA here is from genome assembly GCA_018703695.1 of Prunus fruticosa. Classification (NCBI taxonomy): domain Eukaryota; kingdom Viridiplantae; phylum Streptophyta; class Magnoliopsida; order Rosales; family Rosaceae; genus Prunus; species Prunus fruticosa. The sequence goes on along the minus strand of CM031922.1, from coordinate 26,718,172 downwards.
AAGAAATGGGACAGATAGCTTGTCTTTGGTTTCCTTTTAATTCAATTCATTACCAAAACAATTGGATAACGGCCTGGTAAAAACCCAATCAAACTTGAGGAAAAGAAAATGAAAAAGAAACAAATACCACCTTAGGAAGAGAAGTTTATAAGAATCTAAAACATGAAACTTGTAACAACATGCTTATTCAAGGAAATTAAAGGAGACATGTCTGAATGTGCAGTCTTGATTTACTACCTGGTAACATAACATAACAGATATATGGCAAGTCATCATTCATACATGTATATATGTATCACATATACACATTTTATACAGTCACAAGCCAAAGAAGTTATATTTATAAACAAACCTTTAAAAAGGATTCTGAAAGAATTTGAGCAATACTGGCTGCTGGCATTGAATGAGTTCTCACAAGGAGATGTGCCTCCTCAAATGATTCTTGTGCTTTAAGGGAAAGCAGCTGTAGCAATTCAATTGGCTGCTTATCAAATGCCTCCGAAAATGAAATACCTAAGATGGCTGCTGCTTTGGTGACTGCAATTATCCTCTTGCATAGTCCACGACCACAACCTTCAGTAAAATTGGTTGCCAGACTCTCCAAAACCTTCCATATTCAAAATATCACGTAAATACAAGGACATAAAGTGCATTAGACAAGTAACAGAGACAAGATGGGATAACTGTTAGAAAAGAAGGAAGGGGTAGAGTCGGTAGACCACCAGCAGCCACTAAGAAGACCTTTGATCATGAATTAAAATTTCCCAGTTGAAAACCTAGTATATACTTTATACACATGAAGAGAATATGAACATAACGAAGAAACATCGCATGTGTGAGCAAGAGAGAGATAGAGGAGGAAGACAGAAGGGTGGATTCAAACAATAACCTGAATTGGGTCAACTTGATGCTGGTCAGTCAGTATATTGTATGACTGAATTACTGAATGCACCTCTTCGTCAAGCATTAATATGGATACGTTCTTACTTGGAGTTGACATAGCTGCAAGCTTCAATGCAGCATCCACAAGTACAAATTCAGATGGTACTTTCACTGGAGATAGCTTATGCTGGAGTTGCTTTGCAGCTGCTATTTGTCCAAATTCCAATAAAGAAAGAACAGCCCTTTCCAGCTCTGCAGGTCCAACCCTTTCTTCCCACCGTGAAAAAGACAGTTCCATTTTTAAGTTTTCTTCCTGAGACTGCAACTCATTTATAGTATTGAGGGAATTGGAACCATTATCAAGATCAGTGTTTTTTTCTGCGGAGTCCAATGGTGGCCGTCTCAATGGCATGTAACCTTTTGCCCTCCGTTTGTTCTTTGTACTCCCCCCTGTGGTGGTTGGAAAGCTAGCATCTAATACTTGGTTCTTGTGATATGCCAGGCTGTGTTCCCTTGGATCATGTTTCTCAAAAGTTCTATTCTTAAATGTACCAATATGATTGTCCATTTTTGTTATTATACTTGCAGTTCGGTCAATAATACTGGAGCTATTTTTAAGAGCTGGGTCACGACTGGAACTGCTTAAATTGAAGTCTCCTTCACTCTTAACATGTGCTTCTGATTCTACCGCCAAGAGCCACACTTTAGTCTCAATTTCCCGAATAAGATGAAGCGGATACACTCTGGTGAATTGATTACCCCAATCAATAAAGATTTAAAACAAAGATTTAACAATGAAATTAAAACCTTTGTATATACTTACGGACTGGCCAGGGTTATCATCCCGCTTAACCATTGTAGAGAAAGCAGCAATAGCTCATGAAGCTCCCTAGCTGGAAGATCCTTTTCCAAAGCTTCTGCATGTTTGAGGAAAAATAACCCAGCCTGGAAACCAATTCATAGAAACAAGACACCATAAATGAATTTTAGTTAACAAATGTTTCAAATACAATGAGAAACTACCTGTAAAGCAGGGAAGGAATATCTGATGAACAAAGTTTGGCAATGGCCCCATAAAGCAATTCTCTCTTCTGGAACATCCCAAAGAAACTCCTTCCACTCAGCTACCATCGACTCAGCCTAAAGTGGTTAACAGTAGAAAATAATAATAATAATAAGATAGAGAGGGAGATAGTTATGACAGTACAAGTGATGCAATATTACCAAGCTCACTTTATCTCATGGAGGTTAACATTTTGACCCAGGGAATCAACAGTATACATTAAAGATTTTATAGAAAATATTAACCAAGGATATACCTCGACCAACCTTCCCCAAAGCACTCCACTCCGGTCAGCAACAATAATCAATTAGCATCTATCAACTGACTAATATCTTAGTCAAAACTTCTCTTCTATGAACTATATGTGCTCAGGAGAACTAAAGATAGAAGTAGAACACTAACTTTTGTGAGGCAATAAAACCTACCTCTACTTATCACAATTACTACAAACTAGTAAATGCAACATCTCCATGAGGTATCTTCATATGCTCTCTTAACCTTTTTATTTATTTTTAAAAGTCATGTATCTCAGTAGATGGGTTGGAAAGTAAAATATTGTCAAGGGATTATCTAAATTTGCAAATTAAAAATAGGTAAATCAGATTTATAAGGTGCCAAGCCTCTTATTTCCATTTCCTTTCAACTGTCTTTGACGAAGGATATAAGGAAACTTTAACCATATCTAACCCAATCAGTTCAAACAGTACCTGAGTTTCAGTTACATGATGAACAGCAGATTTCCAAGGTCCACCACTGGCCTCCAATTGTCTGGCCCAGTTGCGTGCTTGCTCCCAATGCCTATTATCCTCCAATGCTGTTGCAAGTGAAACATCATCTAAGGTCTCGCTTCCAAGGTGTAAAATGTCATCCTTGCGTAATAATGGCTCAGCTAAATTAATTTTCCAAAAAAGCCGTCGGTAGTATGCTGCTGCAGATCCTCCATCACCAAAATCAGTTGCAGCAAGGAGTTGTAGCAAGCATCTTTTTTCATAAGGAGATGGACACGTCAAAAGCATTGCATCCGCAGCTTTAATGGCAGTGGAGCTTATCCATGATGTACCAATCTGCACTTCTCTTCCTACATTTGACTGTAAGCGGGTTGATTCTTCTTTAATCCGGGCAGAAAACGAACCCAAATGAGCTGATGCTTCAGATAGGCGCATTTGTGAAAATGCCTGAGGTGGGAGAAAGGGAGGGTAAAAATATGAAACCCGTACAAGTGTTGATCACGTTTATTCATTTCCACAGCTCGTGGGAAATGAAATTGAATACTATGCATTATAATTAAATTTACTATTCCTCAAAATGTTTCGACCCTTTTGTTGATTTTTACTAAACACTTCCCCTGATATCAATATTTACGTAAATCTAGACCACCGATCTTTCCACCACCAACATTTACAATTTCATTCTTGAGTGGTAAAGGGAACCCCACTTGTGAGGAAGAGCATTAGAATATAGGACAATGTTAGCCCACAGCTTAACAGCTCAACTTTAACAGTGGTAAACCACCAAGTTTTCACACACAAAATCCCAAAAACATATGCCAATTCTTGCTTGCTGCACATTGGAGACAGATATGAACTGTCCACACAAACTGCCAGCTGTAGCAACAGGACATTGTATCCGACATAAAAAAGACTCACATACCAGCAGTTAGATTCCTTGTTTTTTTTTTTTGGTCAATGATAAACAGCAGTTAGGTTCCTTAGAAGCAAAGAAAAATGATAAACAGTCCTCTGACATAGTAAAAATGGAATTCTCTTGAAATTCAAATTAAAGAATCAATGATGAAAGGAAGGTGGGTTTTAATTTTATTCACAAACCTGGAGAGCGCGTATGAAAGGTAAAAGAGAACATGAGGGAAGGAACATTTCAAATGCCCTTAACAAAGGCAGGAACAAGTATTGCTCACAAAGCACTGCAACCATCTTTGACAGCAAAGCAGGCCCTTCATCAGCATCACTTGAAACATTGATACTTTCACCAAGTTCTACATTCCTTTCCCCTTTAGAACTAGGGTCCTAGAATCAAATATTTGTGCACCCACAGGAGAATTTGAAATATCAGAAATTGCAACAGCTGATGGATCTCTTGAGATGGGTTCCAGAAGCCGCCTTCGTTTTGAATTCTGCCTATTGTAATGAAAAGTAAGGGCTTTAGTCCCTGACGGCAGGGAATTAGTAGCTTCCACAGCTGCTCCAACATTATTTGCAATTCTGGATGCAATATCATTCACCTTAATGGACGAAGTTTCCCTATGGAAAATAAAGTTGCAGTCAGATGCTTTGAAGTTTGCGAAGTGATGTATTAGAAAGAGGACTGGAGAAATTTATATAACAAAAATACATAAAACAAGTGTGGAGTTAGCGAGTCATGACATAAAAAAGTTCAAACATATATAGTGTGATTTGAATACACAACCCGGGAAGCATTTCTCATAAATGGAATATGAGCAGTTACCTTGCTGCAGTGATTTCCAGCCAGACTGTTAGGCAAGATATTGGAGACACATCTGAAAAGCACGATGCAATCATTGCCAAAGTCGACCAGGACAACTCCTTTGCTTTCATCAAAATGGCCTCTCCAGGAAATTTCTGCTTTTCACATTCTGCTAATATTCTAAAGAGTTCAACTGGGACACAAAAATTTTCATCCGGAAAGGAAGCTTCATTCTTTTTTTCTGAAGTATCTGAATACGAAGAAGAGCTAGCTTTTCTTCTTAACTGCATGCCTTTCAAAACTGTTGAAATATGAATTCTGAGACGTGGATCACTAAACTCCTTTGATGCCTGAAAAATGATATGAGATAAAATGCAATGTATTAAATATATGTCTGGTCGCATAAAAAATAGTGTAATACATATTAAAATAGGAACAATAAGTACCACTTGGACTACTGTGTCAAAAGGATATCCTCCAATCTGAGCTTCCGACAAAAATCCAACCTTAAAGAGACAAAAAGAGGGTAGATTCATAGTTTAAGAAATTTTCTAGTCACAAGCTAGATTCATTTTATAATTATGACAACTATAATAGAATGATGTATACAAACCCAATCATTGTCTCTTGCCAATACAGAAAGGTATTTTGTGCTCAAGGGAAGGTGATGCATCTGACAAAAAATTGTGACTAAATTCCAGTGATGGCTTGCAGCTTTCTGTTGAGATCTTAACTCAATTCCATCACCATTGCCACTCAAAAGCCAAGAACCACATGTCTTTCCATCCACCATTGGAGGAAGGCTAGCCTTTTCCAAGTGCTGTAAGACAAGCATAGAGCTCGTGAAGGTTGTTTACAAGCAGCTAAATTTGATGCACCCTTTTGCTTAGCAGTACTTGAATTATCCTGGTGCAGATGTTCATCTGCTAGAGCTTAGAGCTAGAGATTCTGTTATATCACTTCCATGGCTACCTGCATGAAATGCAGAACCCTTGGTTGAAAGCTGCTTTAAGCTCTCAATATTTTCACTAGATTTGTAGAAAGAAGACATCCGTCTCAAGGCAGCAATGTCTATGCGTAGCATGCTCGCAGAAAAGCCGCAAAGCTCCAGGAAAAGAGCACATGAAGCCACCAACACAGAATCCTCAAAATTAATAATTGCAAGTGGCATGACCTAGAATAAAGTGGAACACAAAACTTCAAAGCACAATTCAAAGTAATTCTTTGACTTCAATGTTTCTACTAATGCAAGGGATTTCAGCAATAAATAAATATGTAACAGAGAAGAAAATCATTCAAGAAATAAAAATAGTGTTTATACCAGTAAATCTCATTCACCAAAAGTATAACAAATTAAAAGAAAACTAAAAAACTTACAGAAGAAAGAAGAGATTTTTCACTTTCTGTTATAGGTCCAAGAAGTGTTTGAACATCAGCTTGAACATTTGTTTGTCCATGTGTATGTGCCTCTGACTTCAATTTTTGAACTCTAACAGTAAGTAAATGGTTAAAAGCAGCTAGTGCACGTCCACGATGCAAATGGTGCTCCAGGCCAAGTGAATTCTCCTGAAGTAAACAATATTACTAAGATGGGAGGTAGGAACATTGTAGTCATACCAGAGAAGCAAAAAACAGGTAACCATTTGAGATTTTATTTTATTTTATTTAAAATCAACGCCATCAAATTGAAATCTAATAACCCAATATGTTAACTAGAGAAAAAGAAGAATTGTAATAGAACAATTCAGTTAAACAATAATTGTCCGAAATTATATGGACCAATGGCCATAAAGAACAAGAACAGTTAAAGCAATAGAATGGATATCCAATTCAACATAAAACCAAATACCAAAAAAAAAAAACCTAAGTCAAAAGCAATAGAATGGATATCCAATTCAACATAAAACCAAATACCCAAAAAAAAAAAAAAAACTAAGTCAAACATTATTAACTGCCTCACATTCTGAGAAATATATTTTATAGTCCCACTCAGTGAGATATATGTATGTATATATACATAATATACCATTCAAATTCAGGAAAAAAAAGGTTAAAAACCCATTTCTTGTCCCCTCAACTAGAGGACAGAAACATTGCAGTTCAGCAACAAAGCTACTGTGACAGGATTGAACACAGTGCACAGCTCTCTTTAATGGTTCATTCTAAGATTCAAGCTAAATTGTCTGATATTTTTTTTTTTTTGAATAGAAACGTTGTATTGATAATCAAGAGGAAAAAACCTCGATTAAACAATGAAAAAGGAAAACTCTAGAACAACTAAATTGTCTGATATGAATAATTATTTCAAGAGAAATGTAAACATATACCTCAAGTGCAGAATTATAGAGTTCCTCCTCAATGTGTTTTTGGATGGTTGCTTCCAAGGAGATTGCACTGATATCAGCATCCTCATCAACGTTCATGACAAAATCTATATCTCTATGTAGCAAACCTTCTCCCACTGGCAGACCTGATGCTGATTGCCATCCAAGAGGACCCTGCAATATCATACAAAGCACATGATACGATAACCCAATCCAAATAAAGCACATCAAAACAACTAACAAGAGAAGAGCACACGGGAGAGGGGAGGAAGGGGCTTCTGTATGAAGCAAGTAGCATGCCATTTCCAGACACATTTGTGCATGTGTGCACAAGCATGCCTGTACCTCATGAAAGAAGCTCACTGATAGATGATAAATAACAGTAAGAGACCTGGGCATAAAGCTGAATCAACCTCCGTACAGCCTTAGGAAACCAGCATGGCAGCATTTGTAGAAGTGAAGTATCACGTCCAGAAGAGAAGAATATGTTGTCACGCCAATTTAAATAATCTGATAGAGATGATTTGGAGAAAATTGTAAATTGAAAGGCACAGACGAAACAAATGATTCTAGAAGTATAAGTGCTTTACGGCTACAAAAATACGTTCATGAAGCAGGGTGGCTAAAAGCTAACCATTCTTTGCTTTAGGCCCCAAAAAATTGGAAGTTGCATCTTCCCCAAAACATGCTGATACAAATGCTTGCCACAATGTAGGGAAACGCTGAAGAGTGGGCCTGAGATTCTCTAGTGTGCACTGGGCTGATGTGCTGCTATTCCTTTTTACACTACCACTACTCAGGCAACTTTGAATTGGAACAGAGGCATACATCAGTGTTGCCAAAGCTGCCAATTCCCCCCTCCTTCTGCAATGTCATCAACAGTACGAATTATTTCATCCATCTCTGGAACACTGAGGTTACTACCAGGAACTAGATTACACGACATGATCGCACGAGCATTGGAAAATGATGCTTTGTACTCACACCCCTTAACCCTAGAGAGGAGCAACCATCTTGCCCATTCACAATCTCCCTGTATGAATGCATTGCAGAAAATAGATGAGACAAGCATGATCTTTTGGCAAGAATAAGATGGTAAGGGGAAAGTCACAGGACCAAATATATTGCCGTAACTGCATAGAGGTCATAAAGCAATGTAGAAGAGTGACAAGGCACACCACTCAATGTTGGATTAGACAAGAAAATTGGAACAAAGATTAAACATAGCACTCATCAAGCTTTACAAAATATATTCTGAAATTACACAATGAATCTTAGCAAAATAATTCAGCTGTTCAATAATTTTTTAAGTTATTCATAAGCAAGGTTCAGAAGCAGCCCCAGAAAGTAAGTTCAGAAGCAAAAACTGAGAGAACCACAGGAAGTTCAGAAGCATCCCCAGGAAGTTCGATTTTGGCATCCTTGTGGGCTTCGGCATCTCCAGAGTTTAGACACTATTCTTTCTATTACACTGTCTTATTGGAAAGCTGTAGTGTCTCAGAATCTTGTTATTGTTGTCTGCTATTTTAATGTAGTTTTTTAGTGGCTTTTTTTATATTTATTTAATTTTCCCCAAGTCAAACATCCTCCTTGACGTAGTAATCACAATATATTACCCTAAACCAATTAAAGTTTAGGGTACATCCTCCTACCTTAAACCTTTGTTTTCTTCTTGAAATAGGGTTTAGGGTAATAAATTGTGAAAGTTGGTAAAACCAACTATTGTGATTACTCTCACAAGGTAAAAAAACATATTTACGAGATACCTATCATTAATGGCCATTAGTTCATATCCATAGAAAGGCCCAGGCGAAAAGGGCACAGTTAAGTTAAGCAGGTAAACGAAGGTCTCTCTCTCTCTCTCTCTCTCTCTCTCTCTCTCTCTCTCTCTCTCTCTCTCTCTCTCTCTCTCTCTCTCTCTCTCTCGCTTAGTGGTCTTGAGGCGCGGCAGTTTGATTTTATTGAACTGCAGTTTGCATGCGGCGTTCAAGCAGTATTTGGTGGATCAGTCAACACGTGAATGCACACATGAAGGAATTAAACTTTCAAAATAATTGAATCATTGGATTTAAAAACTGCCTGTTAAGTTTTATTTTCTCACTATAGTGGTCTAAGGAAGAGCTTAATAAGTTTTATTTGCTCACTAACTATGGTTTAAGGAAGAGCCACTGGCATTAAATAATTACTAGTCATAGCTATTAAACTATGCGAGTCAAATATGACTTCTTGAAATATGGAATAATGTGGGAATCCTAGCTTTCTGTAAACAACCAATGGTTATTTAGGAAGATTGAAAAAGGTTGAATATGCGTTTCTATCTAGGAACTCTTTTGAAAGGGATAAACATTAGTCTAGTGTTATCAGCTCATCCAAAAATCAAATATCATCTTGTATCAGAGGTTGCTGGTTTTGATATAGGACAACAAGAGATGATTGCTGCGTGCAATTATGAGCATTAAATGGCAGAGCTTTTAGTAAACAGGAGGAGTTTAGAGAAGAAACAATATAGGATCACTGTATTGTTAAAAAAATCAACGAGATAGAGAGGAATAGAAAAGGAGGATATGAGTTATTAAAGAATGAGATATGAGGGTGCCTAACCTTATAAGAAAACCCAAGTTTTTATTCAACCAGAATCCAAGTTTACATTAAAAGAGATGTTTTATTTATAGGCTTTAAATGTTAGAGACAGATGGAAATGTTAATTGCATTTTATCACTAAACATCAGCTGCAAATGTTAGAGAGATTCATATTTTAAATATTAAAAAAAAACACAAAACAAATTCAAAGGGGAGCAAGAGGCAAACCCAATCAACCTAGAGCATAAACAAATATAAACAGCCATTAAACTAGATAAATGGAAAACACAGATAGAATAGAACAATTTGTGAAGCTCGCTAGAAATCTTAAAACTTACTGCAGCTTCCTGTAGTGAAGAAAGTGAATCATTATCCAGTACCAACTCATGCTGGTCAAGGTAAAGGTCCAGAAGGTATGGCAAGTTATACTGTGCACAATGATGTATCAGTAGTTTATGTAAGGCCTGCATGGTACTGACATTAAATGTTCTAGAATCATCTGGAAATTGTGGCTCCTGATAAAACTCTCAACCTTATCATCTTTGGAAGGCATTTCATACTTGCTAGTAATAAAGCCAGAACGGGCAAGCAGAGGTAATATATCTAAGGTGCCTTCCCAATATTCCTTTAAGAAAATTAGTTTTCTAGCAAGTTTCTCTTCCATCAGCATCCTTAACCACATGGAGCACATAATATTACACGAAAACCTGAAAACTTTGATTTCTGGAACATCCATGCAGACAGCATCCAATTCTTCAAGAGAGCATAAGTAATCGCCATAGTCAGGTCCCCTACTGCATCCAAAATTGAAGCAGGCTGTAACCCATCCAAGCTGACTTGGAGGCTTCCAACTACTAAAATATGTGGGGGAATAAGGTCCAGGAGTCTAGAGACTTCCTCCCAATCATTGTGACATACATGGTACTCAAGCTGTGATTCCCACAGTACATGCACACCCATAAAAGATGACTGATCCAAAACCATCTGTATTGAAAGAAGTTTATAAGCTTATGAATCAACCTCTTTCCAGTTACAGAAAGCAGAAAGGTATGAAAAGTGACTTACACGGTCAATGCTTCTTTGGTCATAGAAGCTAAACCATACAGCAGCAGCAGCCCAGTATCCAGCATAAGCATTATCTTCATCCACCATAGGAACAGAGGGATTTTCATTGACATTTGTCCATGAACCAAAAACAACTCCATCAATGTCATCACACTCAATGGCAAAATTGTTGAATGCATGTGAATCCAGCAGGCGCAAATAATATCTCTTGGGCAAACTTGAACTTGCTGGAAATCGCATGAATCTCTTCTGCCGTGCATGAAGCGTTTTCCAGAAACTACTGCTAGGGTAAAGCCTCTATTCCAGAAAAGTTTGAATAAACAATGGTAAGGCAATTTTATCAAATCCAAAATAAATCATACCACATACGATCATAACATCTGGGCGGCACTTGAAATCATACCAAATATGATCATAACATAAGAAAGACATGTAAGTACAAATTTATGTACCTCAATTAGGGATATCCGATCCAATATCTTCCACTCATATGGCCCCAGGTAACCATATCTACTCATCTCCTCAGTGATTTGCATTCCAAGAGATCTTCTCACTGTGCCAAATAATAACTGCTTGAGGCTAGCTTGTACATCCTCTCCAAGCCTTTGCAATGTGGCCACAGCAAGTCCAGATTCACCCTGTAGGTCAAGTAATATAATTGCTTCAACATTAAAACCCAATATCTTCACATAACTAACAGTTAATAAGTTACCTTCAAAAATAGGTCATAAGCAATAGCTCTTCCAATATCACGGACTTCAGTGAAAGTATCATGAGGCTCTTTTCCAGAAAATGAATCCCTTGAACGATGAAGATGTAGCTGAAGAACTGCTAAGGGGAGACGACCAGAGAGTAAAGCATCATTGACTACTGCCTTAAGGTCTAAATTATCTATCTTCCAACGCGCTATCATCTCTTTGGGATTTTCCAAGGGGAAGAACTTTTTTCTCCAAGAAGCCCCCTTGTGGCACAAGAGCAGATACTTCACTTAAATCCTCTGAGTCCAAATGGACTGAAGGATCTACAGGTGTCAAAGCAAGCTTCTCAGAATAATTAGAGCCAGACGTAGATACAGGAAAATAAGCTTCATGCTGTTTTGATGTCTCCAAAGATTTGGGGTCTAAGGAAATAACTGATAACTGAGACTCATCCTGTGATAAATCAATGTCCACTAACGTTGATGCTTCCCCACTTTCCACCTGTAATATAGATACGATATTACTTACATTAACTATTTCGATTTATCTCCTGGAGTTCAATACCTCATTCAAGAATTGTTTTTGGTGCAGTAAAGGAAAAACCAGGAATTTGAAGTATAAGACAGAGGAGGAGCATTTATTCTGGGAGTAGAGTAGACATTTGGCATCCTTGTGGGCTTTTTTGTCAAAACATTTTAGAAACATAGTCTGATTTTATCTTCAGGGGAAGTGATGTAGTAATATTTTGATTGTTCTGCTCGTGCAGATACGTTTTTACTTATTCTCTTTTTCTGAGGAGGACAAATTGTCCTTTCCTTGTACCCATTGTGTTTCTTAGATATATATATATATATATATATATCCGTGGCACTATGTTTTTGACACAAGTTTTCAACCATTAGATTAGAATGTATTGAATGGCTGATAAGATAAACTCAACTAATTTTACAATTTTTAAGAAAACAATATATTGAAAATAATTATTAATTGACTTTCTCTTTCTTATTTCTCTATCCTCTATCAATGTTTTATCAAATCTCCCTATTTTGTCGTTCTTTATCCTCTAGAATTCTTCAGTTAATGACTTTCCCATTCTCCTCCTCTTTCTTCTAAAGTTTTACAGGTTTCTGATTCTTTTTCTTCTCCATCCCTAACTTTGCTTTTTGCTTTTTTTTTTTTTTTTTACTGCTTTTTTTTTTTTGGGTTGTTACAGTTATACATGGATTATGACTCTCAAAGAAAAGGCTTGGGATAACATCCCACCACACACACACAATGAACTGCAAGCAAACTGTCTTTTGCCATATTTTTTTAAGTATTATTAATCATAATGAATAAAAGCTAAATCTTGTAAGCCATTAAGATGTTAGAAAAAAGCATAGAGAGAGAGAGAGAGAGAGAGTGAGAGAGAGAGAGCAACACAGAAAGACCAACCAAACCTGTAGAGAGGAAAATATTGCAGCAGGTCTGGGCTTTTTCCTTTTTGGTTAAATATTAATATCCTATTTTTCTTCAATATTGGTAGCTTGAGACAGATTTTCTATGTCGTGGGGAGAATGCTCGTTAGTGTAGATGACAATGGCAAGGGGAAGGTAATGGTGAGGTTTTGCAGTATATTAATTGAGAGGAGAGAAAATTATAAGAAAACAAAGGGGGAAAGATAATTGAGTGATTTTTGGGATTATCATAACTAATAAATAAAAATGAAATTTACTTGGCATTAGAGATTTAATTTAATTTAAAGTAATTATTGAAACATAACTCAACCATTCAATCCATTCTAATCTAATGGTTGAATGCTTGTGTCAAAACTTGTGTCAAAAACATAGTGCCACGGATCCGCCCCGTATATATATATATATATATTGAATTTATACATAAATGTATGTATATGTACATATAGGATCTAAATGAATGTCCACAAGAGTGGGGAGTCTCCTCCCAGCCATCCTGGGGTCCATAATCTCATGCTCACAATTGACCAAGGAATTGGTGGTCAACTACGGGTGGAATCAAAAACCCATGACTTTAAATTCCCAAAAGTAAAATACTTGGTTGGGATTTTAACTAAGTTTGAATGTCAATTATTGAATTTTGATCCAACGGTTAGTGACCAAGTATATTCATGGTCAACAGCGACCAAGAGATCAAAACTCTACATGTGTTCTACATGTGTATATATACATTTATATAGAAATTTTCTTTGTCCACATTGTCTGACATGTTATATTGCAAGACTGCGAGTCTGGACCATTGATTAGGAAGACTACTGTTAAAATGTGTGGTCCAACTTCACTGGCAACATAACATGCCTTGAAAAACAAAAGTGGTAGCAACAAAGAATCTAGATAGATGAATGAAACAGCTTACGAATTCTTGGCCTGGCCTCTTGTACTTTTAACGAGTCGAGATTGCAGATTTCGTAATTATCTCCAAAAAGTGAGCCATCTCATGAAGCCTTCTTGAGTTTGCGATTTCATCTTGTACCTTTTGTGGTACAACTGGTGGAAGCAAAAGCATCTGGGACTTCTAAGCATATTCATATGCATCTGTCTTATGTTCTAGCAACCAATACTTACGAATCATTTTGGTTGAAAAGCAAGTGGCCAATGCAAGAAGCCTGAAAAAAGAATGAACAAAGTAAGTTTTGCAATTTAAGTATAAAAAGAACCGTAGAGGATACATGTATAGTGCTCTTGCTCCCCATAGCCCAATGTGGAAAGCACAAATTGTTATCTAATAATAAAAATAAAAATAAAAATAGCAACAACCAGCGCAAAAAGTGCACAAATAATACAAAACATAAACCATTCTTCCAGTTAATGACCGAAGTCCACAGAGCAATCTTGGTGCATCCACAAGAACATCCATTACATTCAATGCAATTTTGTAAATGAATTTACCTTGATGCAGCAGAAATCTCATTATCATTGCCAACTTTATGAATCATCAGATAAACAGCAGCAAAGAGTAATCTTAACACACCTTCTTCTCTGCAAATTGAGCGAGCCTACAAGCATTTCTAATTAGCTGTTCAACCACAAAAATGAATGAGAAATACATCCATGATAAAGGAATAAGATATATTTGGTTAAAAACGAGAGATGCACTAGTCTTTGAATTTTTCACAAAACTGAGCAGATATTGAAAAGAAGAAGGAAAGAAACACCAATTAGATTCAATATATCTATTGGTTATATCACTTTAGTTGTCAGCCAAGGAGATTAATAGAGCTCTTTAAGACAATTTTTTAAAGTCAAAGTGTAAAATGGTACAATGGAAAACCTTTCCCTTAGCAGGTCTCAGTTTTGGATGGTTCTACTTTTTCATGTGTCTTTAACAGGCATCAGCATAATTAACCTATCTTAGTTTTAATACCCCTAATATATCATAAAATTATAGTTGTATTCACTTATAAGCATTTTAAGCTCCCTGAAACAAAATATTTGCCCATTTCTCGTAGGGAACTTTGAACTGAGGGATTCCTGGGAATGCTGTTTCCCGTTTTTTGTAGTTTAGGTTTTCTCTTTCCGGGTTTTCGGGTTTTATGCTTTTCAGGCAGGCTCAAATCATTCTAATCTTTTTTTTTTTAATTTTATTTTTATAAATAAAAAGAAACATAATTTTATTGCCAAAAAGCATGGACAAACAGAACATCAAGCAGAGGTGCATGCGTTTAAGAGAAATGCCAGAGCTCAAAAACAAAAATAGGCACAATGTTCGAAAGACAACTTTTATATACATCCAGAGAATACCATCCTAGTTTCCTTAATTGAAAAATTTCAGATTAGTTAACATATATCGTTACTACAAGAGAAAAAAGTTCTGTAAAGATGATATTAACAAATTTTTCAACTTGCAAAAGCATGATTCCAAAATGCACTCAGTTAATCAACAGAACTGTACAGACAATTTGAATTATAAGGATTCATTACCAACAACATAACAGACCAGTAGAAACTTTTGTCTTATAGGAAACAAAATTCATTAAAGAGATGAAATAGTACAAAACAATGGACAGAGTGTCTACCATAGCAAGCACCAACCACACTGCAGAAGATCAGTTCCTGATACTAGGCAACAAAAATGTAGCAACAAAAAAATATAGAATCATACCGCTCTATCTCATCAAATTTCAAGTAGTCCAATGCCAACTGAAGCCGACGCATACGAGAATATTTTCAGGTTCCACCCTAATATTGCATTGATTTATCATAATTTATGTCAACATGCCTTGAGATGCAGAAACTCTACAAAGTTCAAGCATCCAACATATTTCTATACAAAAGAAAAAAAAAACAGAACGAATATTTTTTTATAAGAGTTTTTCAAGTGACCATATTTGTATTTTGGTCTTTCTACTATTAATGCATGTTTAGTGTGTTCTATTAAAAGCATATCTATAAGAACTGCTCCTAGTAAAGACACATAAAAAGTAGAACCATCCCTCGAGAATAATACAAAGCTTTCCCCACTTGCGGGTGCTCTATTTTTCAAAACTATTGAGAACCTTGTTCAAGTGGTTCATTCCAGCCTTACTGGAATCTGCACACACTGCCTTAGCGATTCTACCCCCACGCTGCTCACTCTATAGTGTAATCTGATCCCACATCTTTCTGACATTAGCACTTACCTCAAAGGAAATTCAGATCTGGGATTAGCCTTTTGCCTATTTGCTCGGGTTTAGCTCTTCATCCACTCTTTCATGGTTATTGGGTTAGTTGTCCTGACACTCACCATTCAACTTCTGGTTTCATGTGCTCTATTGGGCCCCAACCTAATTCTCAGAGTTCAAAGAAACAACTCATTGTTCTGGATTGGAGTGTCTAGTCTCAATATCACTCGCTTTCTAATTCTCAAGTTTGTTGAGACTGCTTGGATTGTGCACCTTCTTCCCAAAGCTTCATATGCCTACTTCAATGCCCCTCAGCACTACAGATGGCTTCCAATCCTGTTTTCCATGCTTGCACCAAACACATTGAGCTTGATTATCATCAGTCATGAGCATGTACCGGCCTCTGGAAGTTATCATGTTCATTCAGTTTGCTCCTTCCAGACAGCTTATCTTCACTAAAGCACTTCACAAGCACCGCTATATGCTTTGTTGTTCCAACTCCATCCTCCCCAGACGTTGAGTCTGTTGGGGAGTATTAAGTAGCTTCTCCAGTTGTCTCTTAATGTGTTTTTCATTCAGTTCTTGTACTTTCCTTTTCCACTTCTTTGTAAGCTATTCCTTAGGCCTCTGCGGACGAACTATTGATTAGGCCTTTAAAATTTCCACTACCATTCAATCAGACCTTTATATTTTCCTGTAATTAGTATGGATACCTCAGTTGAGATGAATACAATCCCTCAAAATCTTCATATCCCTATATTATCATTTAACTTAAAACTCAAATACCCCTAAGTCCATTTGGGAGGCGTAATTTCAAACCTAGGAATCCAATAAAATATTATATAGGTAAATTTCTAGGTTGGATGTCTGCCACAATGCATAAATTTTTAGACTTGAATGAAAACAAATATATTGTATAAAGTAACTCATCAGATCCTTGGTTTGTATTGCATAAAGTAATTTCAAATATATTGTATTTGATTATTTCAAATACATTATATGTTAGTATTTTAACTTTCTTCCAACCAATCTAGGATTATTGTCAAACCCAAATCCTTTCTTTCAAACAAACATACCTATAAGGCGAAGGGGAGAAGGAATTTTAATGGTTAGAACTCTCCCTGCTTCCCTTTTCTTGCAATCTCTCCTTCTCCAGAGTTCCAACACTTCCCACTTTTAATTCCCGTCATTTCCTTCATTTCCTTTTTTTACATCTCCAAAAACCTCCTTGTCATTCTTTGCTTTTTCTGTTATCCATTTCAAATTCCTGATAAACATTGTAACCTTCCCAACCTTAAGTCTTCTCACTAGCCCACCATTCTTTAAAGCATCTTCTGAACGAATGATGTTCTAGCCACATATTTTCAAAATAACCATACCTAATAAGCCAAAGGGAGAGAAGGAGGTTGTGGAAGAATTAGCTGGGATGTATGTGCTCTGCGGGCCGAAATGGTTCTTAATGACTTCAAGCCTAGTTAACAGTCATTCTAAAAAATAAATGAAATAAGGACAAATGTACTGCATTGTTGTAATTGTATTTAACCATTTATCAGCTGGCCTGAGCAACAGATTCTAACTATAACATGAATGTAGTTCCAGCACAGTCTTAATGGACACCAAATCATTAAGGATACGAAGTTAAGAGAAAAAAAAATTCTCTTAACTGAATATTGATATTTAAGTATATACTATTCGTATGGGATGCTAAAATTAATGAGAGCATGAAATTCTTACCATTTTCCAAACATAAGCGATCTGCCTCTTCAGCACTTTCGTACAGAAGGACTCTGTCCCAAATTTCAACATTCCAAGGTGACCAGGGCTGCTTAGATTCCTTTATTTCCCTTGCGTTTTGACTGGATATCCAATGCCTGAATCCGATACACAACTGCCGACATCCAATAACTTCAACAGGAAGAAAATTCTATGAGACTGATACAGAAGGACACACCACTGGACCACCTTCTGTCACCAAATAAAAATATCCCTGGAATGTGCAACCCACTGCTTCTCTATGAAAGGATTCTTCCTTCCCTTGGAGATGAACCATTTCACACCCACTATTCAAAAAGTTGTCATTCGCGAACTGCAGGCTCAGCATGCAGATTGAGATGAACCATCTGAGACCCCTCGGGTCCTTCAGATTGTGGCTCTTAATAAGCCGAGTAATTCCTATGGAGAAAGATATAAACAAATCATCCTCACTAAATCTATAAGTGGGAAGAAAGATCTGGCGCATCAGGTGTGATTTCTTTTCAGAGTCATAGCACTTCTGATCAGTTACTTTTGATGAAGCAGAAAAACCACTCAAGCATGAGCTGCCCTTCCCTTCTTGTTTAAGCACATTATTTCCACAATCATCCAGGAAAGAAGATCTCTCATTCTTCATGGATGCAACAATAGATTTCTGTGAGCACGTTATTTAAGAATATACTCTTTGGTGGCCTATATCAGAACCACCCACCTCTCAACAGCCGACATGTGCCTAGTCCTGGATGTTGACCATGTGGAAGCATCCTCATTTTGTATAAAAAATACTTGTCCGGTATATAGTCACCAGCAGAAATCACATATATTACACCATAATCATCAACAGCAGCTATTAGGGAGGTATGTGAAGCAGCAATTAACATCTTAAATATTCTCCTACCAGAATAATCACCACGTTGCAAAACTGGTTGGGATCAACTCCATCAACTTGCAAACTATGTTTCTCAGAACCCACAGACAATGTTCTTGCTTCCTAAAATCCAGCTGAGGGTAGAGTCCTAGAGTCTGTAAAATATCTAGATGTGCAACACACCACCCTACATTACTGCATAAAAAACAATTAAGCTAGATGCATTTAGACAAACAAGAAGGTTGTCAGAAAAGTGAAAAATTGTCCATTCTACTACTGAGCCAATTTTTAATCTTTCTCGTCAAGCTTCACTGAGGAAACCCACCGAATTCCCCAATGGTCTAACCTAGAATAAGAAGCACATTTTTTTGTTGCTTTTTCAGTTTCATCACTAAGAGGATCAGTCTGTGTGAAAACGAATCCAACAAAATAAT
This sequence comes from Prunus fruticosa, assembly GCA_018703695.1. Lineage (NCBI taxonomy): Eukaryota > Viridiplantae > Streptophyta > Magnoliopsida > Rosales > Rosaceae > Prunus > Prunus fruticosa. The sequence continues at coordinate 26,699,449 of CM031922.1, read as the reverse complement.
GTGAATTGCTTGAGAACACCCTGGAGCATTTGTATGAAGTGTTCATTCCAACACCAAAAATATTAGACAAAGCTGACTTGAAATGTTGACCAGATGAAGTGAAATGCAAGTTTACAGATTTATCAACTCCTCCTGTGATGTGTGACCTCTTTCCTGCCAGCACTCCATATCTGGTACGGAACCAGTGTTCTGAAAGGAAGTCCGAGATTTGGTAAATTACTATCAAATAAAGCAAATGAAACAACCTTTGCAGAGCAAGGAAACAATGACTTTTCCGGGAACTGGTCAACATGCTACCATTATTCAACATTTTCAACTTTCGTCAGAAAAGATTGCAACCATCTCTTAGAAGCAACACTGTTTCCATTGGCTCTGTTTAAATCAATATTTCCAGTGGCTTCACAACTCAAGCTGCTAGGTTCCTCAATCCCCATATTATCAACTAAGTAATACAGAGGGCCCCAATCACCCCACCTGCCTTGTCCATAACTGCCTTCCAGTGCATTTCTGGTACCTCCAGTGTTTCCGGTGACATTTCAACAAAAGCATGGGCCATCACACCTTGCTTGCCAGATACAAACAAAATTTCACTAAACAAAGCATCCTTGTGCTGATTATAAAGATCCTCACAGATACCCCAAGCCAGAGAGTTAACATCACCAACAAAGGGTAAGTTTTGGACGTGAAATTTCTCTTTGAAAAGTGAAATCATTATCAAAATCCAGCATCTATCTAGAGGCACACTGGCATATCACCCCTTCTGGATTCTCACCTGCTAGGCGCTGTCAAGTTCTGATGAACCTGGACTCTGAAGACTTTCATCAGAGTTAATCTTCTAAATTATTACTAGCTGTAGAGTCCCCTGCAAAAACAAACAAAAGAAGTGTGATCATACAAATTAAACAAAACTATGGCAACACAACAAAGTTATGAAAATTCACCGGTACTGTAGGAATCAACAAAGCTTCACACTGATACCAAAGCAATAATAATAGCTGTCTTGTTGTAGAAATAAAAGCTTCACGAAATTCTGACAGGTTTAGCTGGGCCTGAGAAGGGCCCATTTGTGCAGCTGCAGTATAGCAGGTCCTTTATCATCCAAAGACAAATCCATTGCAATCCTCTTAAGTAAACAAAAAATCAGAAAATATGCCCCTTCTGGAGACTTGGCTCTGAAAGTACTTGTGAAGTGCCTTTTGCAGGTGGGTTAATACATTCTTAGAAACCTTTGACTGAGGAAGAAGAAGATGTCGACTGACCTATTTCTATTATCTCCAGTGACTGACGTCGTTTGCTTATAACAGGATTTGAAATATATATATTTTTTTCATAGATCTGTTTATGGGGTTTGGGTCTTAGGCAATAGGATTAAAATGGGCTTTGGGGCAACTATATGTTTGGCTGAAAAAAAACTATACATGCCTAAAAATATAAAGAACCAGAAAATAAAGCCCAAAATGCTACACTATATTTATAATTTATAATTGTTTATTTATTTAAAATTTTGTTTTAAGTTATATATATTTATTAATATATATTAGTATATATT
>CM031922.1:26618952-26697800 GCA_018703695.1 Prunus fruticosa | reverse complement strand
TCCATTTTATTAGGCTGACATTACTTTGCTAGAACTTAAACACAAGAAAACTTGAAACAAGAATTAAAGGATTAGGAAATAAAAACTGAATGGAAGGAAAATAAACAGGTCCAATTTCATGCTTCAAAGTAATAAGTAACAAAGTAAATCAAACTAGCTTTATGAGTTCGTTCTTGTCTCAAATATGATTATCCATATGGTGTGTGGTTAACATTCCAAAAAGACTATTTTAGCTATGGTGTTTAGTCTAAACACAAATTCTGAACCCATTAAGAACAAGAAGAACAATAAAGAACCAAGTAGAATTTAAAACATGGTGTTTGTCTTCAAATATCTACCCATTCATTCACTAATTGAGTCCAAGAGTCATATGGTGTTTATGTAAACTTGAACAAGATATTTAATTAAGAGCAAGTGAATAAAACCATAAACTAGAAATAATCAACATGCTACTTGAACCTTTTTTGTTTTTTAGATATTGTGTAACTTGGCTGAAGCAGGAATTCTACTTGTGTAAGGCGATGTCCTGTTCATTGGACTACAAACACAACTTATCAATTAACCTCATTTAACTTTAAAACATGAAACTTATTAAGATTATACAAAAGATAAAAATAAATAAAAAGTAAGAAACCAAATGAGATTAAACAATGTTCCGATCCAACGCGCCAAAGTTTGTTGCATAGATTGCGCTGCTCCAAAATTGATTCAACTGCATCCTCAACTTGTGATACTCGCAAGTGCGAGCCGTTGGTAGTTTAGCATATATTAAGTGAAGGTAAAACTGTCCAGGGATTGGTGATTGAAGGATCCAACTCAGTTTTCCTACACAAAACATAAATGAAAACAAAAGGAAATAATAAAACAAGGAAGAAAGAAAATAACTAACTCAAGTCAATTAACTTCCAACTTCAATCCAGATTAATGGATTGATTCTAGCTAATGTATGATTCAGCCATCATATATAGTCCTTAACCTTGTGTTCCTAATTCCCTAATTTGATCATTTGTTTGTAATCCTAAAACTAAGCATTAGGAAACCCATAAGCATAGAAGAACAATTTAAACAACCAAGCATGTATCTAATCCATGTTGTCGAATGCCCATACATACTCTTCCTATTCATAGTTCAATTAGAATTAAGCATCGTGTATACTCTTTAATTCAAACCAAGATAGCTAACATGCAAACCTAAATGGTGATAAATCATTCAAACAAGCATGTTAATTTATAAGCATAATGAATAAGAACATGAACCATAATTGAAACTTGGAAACTAATAAAGAAACTGAAGTGAAGAAAAGAATTTACATAATGAAAAGTAAAGTGGAACTAAGAGAGAAAAAGCTGAAGGAAAATTTAGTGAAATCATTTTTGTTCAACAATTGCAACTTGAAAGGAAACTAAGAGAATTTGAGGGAGAGAAGGAAGGGAGCTCTAGAGAAGTGTTTAGAGAGCTTTCCCCCCTTTGGGGTGATTTACAAGCTTATAAAACCTCCCTTTATAGGGCTAAGGGAAGGGAAGTCTGATTCAAAAAGACTAATGCGTACAACACTTGAATTATAAAATCTGAAATGGTTGATGCACTTGAATTAGAAATATGAATTGGATAATGCACTTGTCTAGAAAATCTAAATGGCTACTCCACTAAATCCCACTAGCAGCCCTAGCTAAGTTCCCTAAGTGTGGGCATGACCAACTTTTTCTGAACAGAAATGATAGCTCATGCCTAGCTCACCATGACCAAGCATCCAACCAGCACATGCTGAGGTAGGCACTGACAGCAACTTCAAGGGCTTACAACTTGGGCTTACCTTAAGCAAATAAAGCTTAAGCACTCCAACTTGAAGTTCAGAATGTCTTCTTTCCAGCCATATATCATTGGGCCAATCCAAGGTCGGAGGAGGAAGTTAAGGCCAAAACAAATTGCTAACTCATTGCCGCGCTGATGAGTCCATCCTGAGCATGGTTCTATTATGTCCCGTAACGGACGCCAGATTTATCCAATGAGGCTGAATTTTGGATATGTTATAATTTTCCACACGGATTGGAACAACTTTAATGAAGAATGTGGCCTCGTTAAAGCTATGTAGGTTGTTGAACAAAGTTTAGGTAACGACCTACGGAACTAAACTGGCAGAGGTATCAGCCAAAATGAGTTTGTCTTTAAGCTCTTCATCCATTCATCCAAATTAGGCCTTAACATGCTTGAATTGCCATAAATTACTCTCTAAAGCCATAGTTATTACCTAAAGCTCAATAAACTGAAAGATAAACACAAAAAGGATTAAAAGCACAAGTTTAACTCAGAAACATAACAAATTCACTAAGCTAGAAGATTAAAATTATATATCAATTATGAACCGATCATTATGCCCAGCCTTTTTTTTTTTTTTTTTTAGAAAAAAATATTACCTACATATGTTATAGTCCAACTCATTCTTTAAAAAAAATTAAATTCATTAAACCTATTACAACTTTTTTGTACATTACATTTTCTAGTATTAATACATATTGGCTAGGCAACACTTCTCCTCCTCTACAGCCAACAACTTCTCTCTCCAAGTAACAACTCCTCTCCTACTTGACATATATAACATTAACTTTCCTATTGTTGGTAGCAACTTCTCTTCTTGGCAACAATAAGTATTATTCTCATTCTCTCATTTTTAATTATCTTATGCATCTTTAATTTGAACAAAATTGTCTTGGGTTTAATTAAGAGTGAATTATATTTGGAGATTTTGTTGAAATTAATTCAGGCTTTGATTTTAGGAATTTTGTTGAGATATTTTAAATTGTTTAATAGTATTGTTGAGTTGTTTGATTTGTGTGTTGGTATGTTTGGTACAAATACATTTAATTCTATTGCGAGAATTAGTTTTATTTTTTGTTGACATGTTTGATTAAAATACTACATATTATTCATTTGTTATCTTTTATTATCTGGATCACAATCAAAACCCCCAAGAAAATAAAGAATTTGTATCTTTTTTAAGAAAAAAATGATGGGTCATAATCTAATACAATGCCCTAGCCTTCTTTATCTTGCCCCCAATTTGTGATGAGCAAAATCTTCTAGAGTCTCCCATCATTGAGTATTGTTGCAAATTTGGTTAAAGCTGCACCAACATGGATTCAGCTGCATCCTCAACTTGTGATACTCGTAAGTGCACGAGCCGTTTGGTAGTATAGCATATGTAAGTGCGAGGTCGATTCAGGGCGAGGATTGGTGATTGAATGATCCATTCGTTTCCCCTACACAAAATAAAAATGAAAAAGAGAATTAAAAAAAAGAAATAAAAAAAGAAATAACTCAAACAAATAAGTTCCTAAGTTCAATTCAGATTAACGGATTAAATTCTCACTAAAGTATGATTAATCCATGGTGTTTGGTCCTAACTTGTGTTCCTAATTCCCTAATTTGATCATTTGTTGTCTAACCTAAAATTAAGCATTATGAACCCATTAAGCGTAGAAGAACAATTTAAACAACCAAGCATGTATCTAATCCATGTTGTCGAATGTCCATACTTTGAACTGGTTCATAATTGTATATTATTTCTTACCCTTCTAGCTTATGATTTGGTTTATGTTTTTGAGTTAAACTTGTGCTTTTAATCCTTTTTGTGTCTTATCTTTCATTAATTGAGCTTATGTAACAATGATGGCTTTACTTGAAGACATAATTCATGCAATTCAGAGCATGTTAAGGCCTAATTTGGATGAATTGATGAAGAGCTTAAAAACTAATTCATTATGGCTACAGCCCAGTGCAGGTAAATTTCCGTAGGTCATATTGCAAGCTTTGTTTTCAGTGATCTCACAGCTTGAATGAGGCAGAATTCTTCCATTGAAACTGTTCCAATGGGTGTGTACTATAACATATCCCAAATTCAGCCCCATTGGGATAAATCTAGAATTTAGTCACCTGGTAAACACAGAACCATGCTCTGGGTGGGATTATCTCAGCGCGGAAAATGAGTTACCAATTTGTTTTACCGGCCTTAACTTCTTCCTCCGACCTTGGATTGGCCCAAATAACATATGGCTGAAGAAGACATTCTAAACTTGATTTTTCAAGTACTTAAAGTCCTAATTTGATTAAGAGAAGCCCAAGTTGCCAGCCCTTGAAATTGCTGGTCAATCCTGGCCTTCGCATGTGTTGGTTGGATGCTTGGTCATGGTGAGCTCAGCATAAGCTATCATTTCTGGTTGGATGCTTGGTCATGGTGACATGAAGTTGAGCTAGGGCTGCTGGTGGGATGTAATTGGTGAAGTGCATCAACCAGTTGAGATTTTCTAATACAAGTGCATCAACCATTTTTTCAAATTTTATAATTCAAGTGTTGTATGCATTAGTCTTACTGAATTCAGATTTTCTCACTTTCCCTAGGCCTATAAATAAAGAAGTCTCTGAGCTTGTAAACACACCCCAAGGGGGGGTGCTCTCAAGCACTTCTCTAGAGCTTCCCTCCCTTCTCTCCCTCAAATTCTCTTAGTTTCCCATTGTAGTTCTCAATTGTTGTAACAAGATCCTAGTACTATAAATTTAAGACATTTTCCTTTCTCTTCTTCTATAATTCTCCAAACACTTCTCTCTTCTTCAAAGTTCTCCATGCTCTAAAATATTTACCAAACACTTTCCATTCTCTTACGAAAAGTCTCCATGTTAAACACTTCACAAACACATTCTCTTCCAAATCCTTTAAGTTCTCAAACACATTCTCTCCGATTACTTAAAAACTCTCCATGTTTCTCAAGTGTTGTACAAAATCCTTGTTTTATGTTCTTTCGTTTTCATTCTCTATTTTGTAGGAAACTCGCAATAGTATCATTCAATCACCAAGTGCCTGTGTGAATCGACCTCCGCACTTACACTGCGCTCGTTTTTACCAACGGCTCGTGCACTTGCGAGTCTCACAAGTTGAGGATGCAGCCCGATCCCATTTTTGGTGAAACTCTATCTCCCGCAACAATTGCAATACTATCCTTCATATTACGTAGTTAAAACTGAATTAAAGCATGGTGTCTCTCTATAAATCTAAGATAGCTAACATGCAAGCCTAAATAGTAAATGATGCATTCAAACTATCATATTAACTTATAAGCATAATGAAATAAGAACAAAAACCATAATTGAAACTTCGAAACTTTTAATTTAAACTTGAAAATTGAGAAAGAATTACATTACAAAGGAAAATAAATTAGAGCTAGAAGCAACTAAAAGCTTGATTTAGAAACTGGAAGCAAAATTAAGTTTATTTGAGGGAGAGAAGGAAGGGGGAGTTTAGAGAAGTGTTTAAGAGCTTTCCCTTGGGGTGTTTTATGAAGCTGAAGACTTCTCTATTTATAGGGTTAAGAAGGAGGAACATCATGATGAAATCCAACACCACCATTCCTCTTTAATACAACCCATAGTTTCCCACTTCATTATTTGTCTATGTCATATAGTTGGAATGGGATTCCATGCGATACTTCTTGCTGCACCTCAATCTTTCTTCACATTGGATTTTAAAGGTGTTCAATTGTGGCCTCCTGTGTTGAGAACCCATGTGAGTTTTTCTCACCTTTGTTGGAAAAAAACGATTCTTCTGAACCAGGCTTGGTGTAAGAAGGCCTGAGGTTTAAATATCTATATTCAATGGGGCTCGATTTGGAATATCTACATTAATTCACACACCCATTGAAAACAACCTTTTATGAAGAATGTATTCCCATTTGAGCAGTAAGGTGTACATTTTGGGCCTTGCAAGTTGACTGCCGAAAATATACTGGAATTTATAGTGTGCATTTTGATTAGACCACGAATTGGGCTTAGACTTCATCAATTGATACGTTTTAGCAGTCCGTCTTAAGTTCAGAATCTTTTCTTTCCAACCACATCTAATTGGGCAAATACAAGTTGAGAGGAGGAAGTTAAGGCCGAACAAATTTGCTAACTTGGTCTGTTATCACTAGTTTTTGCCAATTTATAATCCTTCCTACTCAGGAAGGCCACAATTTAGCCCTAGGCCCGATGAACTGAATGATAAATCAAAAAGGATTAAAAGCATAACTTTAACCCAATAACATAATAAGGGAATTCTCAGCTTAGAGGGGTCCAAAATGGACTTGTTGATATACACACGATCAAGCCTCAAGTTGAAAAGGCTTCGAGTAGTAATATTCAGTTACGATAGTCTCTCTCTCTCTCTCTCTCTCTCTCTCTCTCATTTTGCGTTTATCTATGATCTTTGTTATAAGAAGCTTTTTGGTAGTGATGGTCATGTGTTTATTTTTTCTGTATTTTACTTCTCAATAAGACGGACGGAGGTTTCTGTTTTACGTATTATCACACCACAACGGTAATTAACTACCACGTGATTAAAACTCTTAGTATGATGGTAGTTCTTCTCTAGCAACATGTGAAATGTAATCTTGGTGAATATTCAATAACCGTAGTTTTTATTCTTTGAAAATCAAAAATGTTTTCACTTGTAGGTTATATTTCTGTAACCATGGTTTCTAAAGCTCAAAGTAAGGAGGCTAATTTGAAAAAATATCAAGTCCTGAAAAAGACAATTTGACTAAAACCAAGTCCCTAGAAAAGATGCTTAATATGTGGAGAAAGAACCAAATAGCACAACTACATTAATAAAGAGCAGTGCAATAGTGATAAAACACAATGAGCTATGTTGTAGAAGAAAAAATGAAAAACTAAAACATGTTGTTGAGTAGATAAAAGAGGGAGACCACATGGCCCAGACGCTCTAGAGGCAATCTTTATTGGGGTGTTCACAGGCACTAGAATCCCTCTTGTGGGCAAGAAATGGACTGAAGTTAATGATACAAAAGAGCAAATTTGGGAAGCTATTAAGATGGCATATGTTGTTAGGCAAGGGGCAAGAAGATGGTCTTATTATCTCCAGCAAAGAAATGAAGGGTTCAAGTACGTATTAACGGATACGTCCTGTTCTTCCATTCAAAAATGACAAGGAGAAGTTAAAAGAAACCTTTCGGTTCATTTTTACACATGATTTATCATGTTATTCACCCTAACATTTTGAGTTAGTTCTTGGCATTTTGTAGCTTTTTACTTTCTTTTTGTGTTTTCATAGATTTTACCTTGGTTAGAATGAAAATGAAATTAAAGTGTTTTACTGGTTATAAATTCTGTTTTTGTTATTTTCGTAGGTCAACTTCTTGGCCTTGGATCAACATACTCTGGTGCTTGGATGAGGTCGAGATCTTCATGAAACTTGTTCCAATGGATGTTGACTACAACATATCCAGATTTGAACTCCGTTGGACAAGTATAGCCTTTCCATCTAATCCAACATGTTACCACAAGCTTTGAAATCTGTAATGGCCGGGCTTTCACCTCCACTTGATGGCTTCTTATTTCTACTTGTTACCATGCCATTTGGTAACAATAAATTTCTTTTAGTTAAGTGGGATTTTCTAGACAAAGAGCATCATTCTGAAGACAAAGATACATCATGGCAAAGGGGACAAGGGAGAGACAAGTGCCATGGTGGAAAGGAGAGAAGGAGAATGAGGGATGATGGTGGGCATTTTGCTTGAGCCTTTGAACGTGGGAAGTGGGTTGGGGGATAACTTTGGAGCTGGAGGTAAGGTTTTGGGTTAGAGAATCTGGCAGGCAGAAGGCTTTGGCAAAAGCATGTACATGCATGCCAAGTAAAAGGAAAGAAAAGAAGAGAAATAATTCCAGGTCTCTTTTTGGCAGCCAAGCCTGCAAGGCCCAAAAGGCACACTTATCTTACTCCGATAGGAATATTTTCTTCATAGAAGTTCTTCAAATGAGTGTATACTATGCAATAAGAAAATTTGAACCCTATTGGATATATGTTGAAACCTCTGCACCTTACACCAAACATCGTTTCAAAACTCTTTTTGTTCAGCAGCCGAAAGAAGGCCACATGGGTTGAAAGCGAAAGGCATCCACGACTAAACACCTTTGAACCCATGTGAGGAAAGCTAAGGTGCAGCAGCAAAAGATGAAGGATGGTGTCGAAATTCATCATGATGTTCTCCCTCTTAGCCCTATAAATAAAGAAGTCTTCAAGCTCAAAAACACACCCCAAGGAGAGCTCAAACACTTCTCTAGAGCTTCCTTCCCTTCTCTCCCTCAAATTCTCTTTAGTTTTAGTTTCAAGTTGCAAATTGTTGTAACCAAAATGATTTTCCTCAATTTTCTTCAAGTTTTAAAGTTCTACTTTAATTTTATTTGTAATGTACATTCTTCTTAAGTATTCAAGTTTAATTACTTTGCCACGTTTCAATTATGGTTTTTGTTTTTATTCATTATGCTTCTAAGATAATATGCTAGTTTGAATGATTGATCGCCATTTAGGCTTGCGTGTTAACTATATTGGTTTGAATTAAGAGTGACAAGCACCATGTGTAACAACCCAAACCTTAATTTAATATTTTAATTAATATTTAATGGAGGGAAAAGACCATAATGCCCTTAAAAATCATTTATTAGGTTTTAAGTTAACTTTTGACCCAAAAAAAAATTTGGAAAATCTGCTTGGATATTTTGGGGGGTAAGCGCGGAGGGAACGGGCCTCTAGACACAGTAATGGGCTCGATTCAGAGTCGTCTGAAAAGAAATAGAGCAAATTACGGAAAAGGGCAAAATGGTATTTTCTGAAAGTAGATTTTTTTTTTGAGTCTCCTTTCTCTCTCCTCACTCCTTTCTTCCTTAGCGCAAACCCCTTCTCCCCTTCAGAAAATTTCCAAAGCTCCCTCCCAAACCTCTATAGCCACCACCCCACCCACGGCCTCATACGAAACACTCCAAGTTGGACTAGCCCAACCTCGCCACCACACCCAAACACTCGTCACCCTCTAATTCAACGGTCCGGCAGCCTGGAAACGCTTGGATTAGCTTGGTTTTTCTGGGGAATTTAAATTTACTGGTTCTATCTCCTGCAGACGCCAAATCGGACGAACTCGGTATGGTTTTCGCAACATGATTTTCACGTTCTGCTGTTGGTTGGGTAGGTTTTCGGGAACTTTAAGGTCTGAAGGATTCATTTTAGAGACTCTAGCTTTATTACCGACTTAGAGCTAGTTTTTAGTCACTTCTAGCCACTTTTTGGCCATAGTCCAAGAACAAAAGAGGTCCCAAATTCGGTATTTGCCCTCAGATGAGGAGTTTGGGCTACGATTTGGAATCTGGACGTCGGAAATTGTTCAGGGACACCCACACGGGGGGCGTGGTCCGGGTGGCAGGGACCATCCTGGTCCCAGAACAATTCTCGTGTCCTGACGAGCGCTATAGATTTCGCGGATCTCAATTAGATGATTTTTGAACCCGAACAAGTGTCGCATAAGTGTGCGATTTTCAAGGTTAAATTACGTAGGCCGTTGTGGATCGTAGTCAAATTGGAGTATGTTGTTCTAGGTAATTTCAGTACGTGTGGGATTTGACGGATTGATGGGGATGGAATTAAGTAAAAATCTGCAAAAAGTCCAATTACCTAGGGTTAGTGGTATGGAAAATCGAAAGAATTTACAAAATGAGTACGATAATAAGCAATTCAAACGTTACGAATCGAAACAAAACTCTCGGGAACATGTGTCCTCAGGCTTCTCGAACCTCTAGGAATAATTGGGATAAAAACCTAGAGGTAATTCGACCCAGGGTCCGGAGTTGATTTTTGGGCACTTCATCGCTTTTAAGCCGGAGTTAATTCTTAAGTCATGCCCTTTGAGAGGAAAATTAATATGGGCATAGGAATGACCTTTAAAGTGTCAGCCGCACTTTTCAGAGCCGGGGTTCGGGGTTTTTAGATTTAATATTTATATTCCTACGAGCAGAGCTTTCTAAATAAAATATTGTGATGGGTTCTCCAGCCACCCGAGCACAGGTGTACACAGGGAGGGACCTTGGAAGGGTCAAGCTACGCTAGAGTGTGAGTTGGACCTTTTTGTTTTCATAAATGGATTTATCCGACTTTAATCTTATTATTTGATCTAAATAGAGTTTATTCATTGATTAGATTTTGGGTAATAGCTTGACTTATCGCTTTTGTATGTTTTATGTTTTATTTTTATATTTTATATGCTACCGAGTTCAGACTGCCTGAGATTGGCATACCAAGTTTTAGATATTAACGATAAAAAGGGCAACAGAGTTAAGAGTTAAATAAGTATTTATTTTATTTTTCGTTAAATTATTTCTGAAACTATATTTTTCCTAGAAACCACCATACAGTACCCAAGATTAATTAAGGTTGCCTTCGATAAATATGTTACCTTTGATTTAATGTTTCCCTCGGTTATAATGATGTCACGACATCCCTTGCTTGGGTTATAATGGTGTTGGCGGACATCCTTGCCCCTCGTTAGGTCAGCATGCTGTACGACTCCCCACCAAGTTTCTGGGACGCCTTTGAGGTGCGGAGATTGCGGTAGGTTGACCTCAATCCCCTGAATCTTCAGAGGAACAGAGGCGGTTTCCGGGTTGACCTTGTCAGTCAGACACTACGAGACAGGTGTGGCACTCAGGTGGCACAGAATGGAAATTGACAGATTATAAAGAGGAATCGACGGGAACATGAAGGATTGACGGAACTGAAGAATTGAAGGAACAATAAATGGGTACACTTAGGTGGTAGATTTAAAGTTGATTTCAATGCTTTCGAAGTCTTAACGTTTTAATCAAGTGTGCGATTGACTATATATATATATGAATGCACTCGTTCAGGTGCGAGTATTTATATAAGAAATGATTTAGTTTTATAATTATTTTTTTTTAAGAGTGGGGTTCATATGTTCTAGTACTATTTTCTAAACTTTGTTTTTGGTCCACTCACCTTTTTAATGTTTTGCGCCCCCAGGCGGTGTCGTAGTTCGTGCGCCACCACCGGGCCGAGTCCATCTTCCGCTGCATCCCTTGACAACGTAGGGGTTTGATTAGTTGTGTTATTTGTAACCTACTCTATATAGATGCTCTGATATTGACCTAGAACACATGTCTAACTGTTAGTATGTATTTATTTGTATGTGGCAGTTGGTGTATTGATTCGGTTATAATTGTATATCATTTTGTACCCTTCTAGCTTATGATTTGGTTATGTTATTGAGTTAAACTTGTGCTTTTAATTCATTTTCTGTTTTGATAAGTCCATAATTTCATACACTTGCATGCCTTCTTTACTTAGTGATTTTGCTTAGTTTCTCTTTATTTTGAGTCACTTACCTTTGTTTGTGTGTTTTGTAGGTTAAGATAGCAAGAGATAATATTTGATGCAATCCATGCATGTTAGGGGCTGATTGGCATATGAGGAATATGAGCCCAAAGACAAACACATTTTGGCTAGAGTCCATTTCCAGCCCAGTTTCGTAGGTCAACTTCTTGGCCTTGGATCAGTATGCTATGGGGCTGGAATGAAGTGAAGATCTTCATGAAACTTGTTCCAATGGGTGTCTACTATGACATATACAAAATTCAGCCCCATTGGATAAATCTGGAGTCCGTTACCTAGCAAACACTGAACTATGCTCAGGGTGGATCTTATCAGCGAAAATGAGTTAGCAATTTGTTTCGGCCTTAACTTCTTCCTCCGACCTTGGATTGGGCCAATACTTGTGTGGTTGGATCAATGACATTCTGAACTTCAAGTCTTCATTTGATTCAGCCTAGCCCAAGTTGTAAGCCCTTGAAGTTGCTGGTCATCCTGACCTCAGCATGGTGCCTGGTTGGATGCTTGGTCATGGTGAGCTAGGCATGAGCTATCATTTCTGGTTGGAAGCTTGGTCATGTCCTGGCATGGAAGATGAGCTAGGGCTGCTGGTGGGATTTAGTGGTGAAGTGCATCAACCAATTCAAGATTTTCTAATACAAGTGCATGAGACCATTTCAGATTTTTCTAATACAAGTGCATCGACCATTTCAGATTTTATAATTCAAGTGTTGTATGCATTAGCCATATTGAATTCAGATTTTCACTTCCCCTAGGCCTATAAATAGGGGAAGTTCTCTAAGCTTGTAAAAACACCCCAAAGGGGGGAGCTCTCAAACACTTCTCTAGAGCTTCCCTTCCCTTCTCTCCCTCAAATTCTCTTAGTTTCCTTTTCAAGTTGTTAATTGTTGTAGTAGAATGAGTTTCCTGAATTTTTCTTCAAGTTTTCAAGTTCTTCTTTAATGTACATTCTTTCTTAAGTATTCAAGTTTAATTAGTTTCCAAGTTTCAATTATGGTTTTTGTTCTTATTCATTATGCTTATAAGTTAATATGCTAGTTTGAATGATTGATCACCATTTAGGTTTGCATGTTAGCTATCTTGGTTTGAATTAAGAGTAGACACCATGCTTTAATTTGAATTGAACTATGAATAGGAAGAGTATGTATGGACATTCGACAACAGGATTAGATACATGCTTGGTTGTTTAAATTGTTCTTCTATGCTTAATGGGTTCCTAATGCTTAGTTTTAGGTTAGACAACAAATGATCAAATTAGGGAATTAGGAACACAAGGTTAGAAACAACACCATGGCCTAATCATACTTTAGCTAGAATCAAACGTTAATCTAATTGAAACTTTGGAACTTATTTGCTTGAGTTATTTCCTTTTTCTTGTTTTATTTATTTCTTTTTTCCATTTCTGTTTTTTTTGTAGGGAAATGAATTGGATCATTCAATCACCAATCCTCATGGGATAAAACCTCGCACTTACATATGTTATACTACCAACGGCTCGTGCACTTGCGAGTATCACAAGTTGAGGATGCAGCTGAATCCATTTTGGTGCAAGTGAATCCGACACAACATGTATATTTTTATATGCATATTCGCAGGTGTAACTTTGGTAAATCTAGATTCAGGGGAACTTCTTCTGAGTTTTTGGACAAAAGTCAAACCCTAGTTTTAAGTGAAGCTTGACTAGAAGGGTAATTATTTTCATTTGTGGCCGACACTTGCCAGGTGTCGGGACGGTTGAGCTCGGGTTCCAAAGTGGAATTTGGGTTCAAGTCCTATCACCATGCTTTAATTAAAATTGAACTATGAATAGGAAAAAGTATGTATGGACATTCGACAGGACAGGGGATTAGAGTACATGCTTGGTTGTTTAAATTGTTCTTCTATGCTTAATGGGTTCATAATGCTTAATTTTAGGTTAGACAACAAATGATCAAATTAGGAATTAGGAACACAAGGTTAGGACCAAACACCATGGCTTGAGTTATTTCTTTCTTTCTCGTTTTATTTATTTTCTTTTTCATTTATGTTTTGTGTAGGAGAAATGAATTGGATCATTCAATCACCAATCCTCATGGGATCGACCTCCCACTTACATATGTTATACTACCGAACAGCTCGTGCACTTGCGAGTATCACAAGTTGAGGATGCAGCTGATCCATTTTGGTCCAGCTGAATCGACGCAACAAAACCCCTCAACTATTCCATTCATATAGAAACCGAATTAAGATGCCTTTGTAGCTTCAAGGTTATTCAAAGAATTTGTGGTTGTGTAACTGAACAATCACGTAGGATGGAGAAATGCGAGTATAATCATCGGTTGTCTCAAGAAAGGGTATGTTGGTTTGGGGACCAGACTTAGGAGGAAGCATGCCCGGGGAAGAAATAGATCGATCTCTATTATGGAGGAAAGCTAGATAAGACAAATATAGTAATATCCCTGATCCAAAGGCTGCAGGAGAAACCAAGATTAATTGTAAGCCTAAATTCACTCACTATGTTTTAAATTTGTATTATAGAGCATTTTGAATTTGAATTAGACATCGTTCTTTTTCCTCAACGTCGTTAGAAATCTCACACGCGCAGTATTTATTTAAGACAATAATGCCTTGACTCTTAAAAAAGAGATATTCTAGGGAAAAATAATGTGGTCAATGGTATGATGGTGCTAATAATATGCATGGTTCATGGAATCAATTACAAGCATTGTTTTTTCAACATTAAATAGTCCATATGCGTATTATGTGCATTGCTTTACTTATTGCTTGTAATTAACATTAAATAGAGCAGCTAAAGATGTGAAAAGTTGTATAGATATTTTTTTTTAATGTTGACTAACATTGTGAATTTTGTTAGTGCTTCTGCTAAGCATAATAATAAGTTAAACTTAATTTGAAAAGCTGAACTCAAAGAGTTTTTGGATTTTTGGGAACTGGCATGTGCATTGTCTGAGATTCCTACAAAGCATGTGCTTTGTTTTTGTGTGCTGCAAATCATATGTTTTATATGTGTGCGCTGTAACTTTTGTGGACCATTGTTTGATGTGAGTAAATGTTGTGTAGATACAACTGCACCAAAATGGGTTCAACTGCATCCTCAACTTGTGATACTCGCAAGTGCACGAGCCGTTCGGTAGTATAGCATATGTAAGTGCGAGGTCGATTCCACAGGGATTGGTGATTGAATGATCCAATTTGGTTTTCCTACACAAAACAAAAATGAAAACAAAAGAAACAAAACAAGAAGAAAGAATGTACATTACAAGAAAAATAAATTACAACTAAGAAAACATTAAGGAAACTAAGAGAACTTTGAGGGAGAGACGGGAGTGTTTGAGAACTTTGAGGAGGGAGAAGAAAGTGTTTGAGAAATGTTTGGGAGCTTTAGAGAAGGGAAAGGAAGGTGTTTGTGAAGTGTTTGAGACATGGAGACTTTTGGAAGAGAAGGGAAATGTGTTTGGGAAATTTGGAGAAGGGAGGAGAGATGTGTTTGAGAAAGAGAAGGGAGGAGTGTTTGGGAAGTGTTTGAGAATATGGAAACTTTTGGAGAAGAAAGGAAAGTGGTGTTTGAGAACTTTGTGGATTTTGGAAGAGCATGTGTTTGAGAGCTTTGAAAGGGGGAAGAAAGTGTTTGGAAAGTGTTTGAGAATTTGATGAAGGAATGGGAGAAGTGTTTGGGAACTTTGAGAATCTTGGAAGAGAAAGTGTTTGGAGAACATGGGGGAATTTGGAAGGGAAGAGACATGTGTTTAGGGTTTGGAGAGTGTTTGGAAGAGAATAGAGAAGTGCTTGAGATTTAATAAAAAGAAAATTGAGTAGAATGATCTTATTACAACAATTGAGAACTACAAAGGGAAACTAAGAGAATTTAAGGGAGAGAAGGGAAGGGAGCTCTAGAGAAGTGCTTGAGAGCTCCCCCCTTGGGGTGTTTTTACAAGCTTAGAGAACTTCCCTATTTATAGGCCTAGGGAAAGTGAAAATCTGAATTATACAATTGAATTTTCTAAACACACTAACTTCAACACTTAATTCACCTAACACACTATTGCATTTGAAAACAATTCCTCTTGTCTTTAGGCTTAATGTTGCAACTCCCACTTCATCATCTTTTGGCTCATTTGGCTGCTGCAAAATTCCACTCAAATATAAGTATTGAATATGCTTCACCAAACTTTCCCACAATCAACAACACTTCATCATGCATATGTCATGCATGACAATGCATTGCAGCCAGCTTGTGGGCTCGTTTTGGGCTTGTTAATCCATTCTGAAAAATCTGCAAAAATATGGATCTTCAAGCTATGTGTCTTATCTTTCCAAGCATATGAAGCCCAGCTCAAGTAAAAATCGGGAAAGGCCTTCAAATGTGATTTGTGGCCCAGTAACGCAGATGCTGCCGAATTTGACCTTAAGTTGCCAAAACATGTATAACTTTCTCTAGAAGACTGGAATCATGAACCGTAAAATTCTACAGAAACTAGACTTCCGTATCTTTCCAATGATGTATGGCTCATTATCTGGTTCTTCCTGAGTAAGTACAGTCTAATCCGTGAAGTTGACTGGTCTGCAGACACCATTTTGAGCTAACTTGTCTCCAAAATGCAATTAGTGAGTCTCAAGCTTAAAACACTGAAACAAACACAAAACAAATTAAAAGCACAAGTTTAACTCAAAAACATAACCAAATCATAAGCTAAAAGGGTACAAAATGATATGTAATTTATGCACCGATCAGTAAAGGCTCGAGTGGATTGGTAGTTTTGTTTTAGTTTGGGGTTGTTAGGGTTAGTAAATGATCTTACTGTGTGTATACTTATCTTTTTATTTATTTAGGGTATACTAGTGATTTGCCCCCTAAACTTGTACCTAATTTTCAATTAGCCGCCTATACTTTTTTTTAGAAAATTTAGGATATGAACTTCTTTTTTTCGCCAATTTTCCCCCTCCGTCTAAATCTTCAATATTTCATCCAATTTTCTGTTAAATCATTAAAAATAAATTTCTTTTTTGGAAAAAATTAAAAAAAGAGAAGAAAAAAATATATGGTCCAGCTCTTCTCTATCTCTCTCACTCCATCCTTTCTCAAACCCAATCCACCTGATTCAAACTTTTTACTCTTAAAAAGTACGAAAAATGAAAATAAAAATGGAAGAAAAACCAAAGCAGGTACCCAAAATCCCTACCCACCCAGTGCCGACAGCAACTCTCTCTCCACATGAAAATTCTCATTTCTGATTTTCACCAAAACCAACTTCAGCCCCTCCCCAGCTACCCCATGCTGGACCCTCTCTCTCTCATCCTTTGAAGTCTGGCTATAATCTTTAGATCATCCAATTTGAAGGCTTGAAGCTCTCAAACCACAAAAATTTCTTGTTGGGTAATAATTATTTTCTTAATCTCTTTACTTTTTTATCTCATAAAGAAAACATTGCAGCAGCATCAAAGAAAGCCTTGTCCAATAGAGCGAGGTCTAGAATGCTCCTCAAAGATTTCCTGAATGAGAATTCTAACACATGTTCTTCAAGTGGGTTCAAATCATTCCCCAAAATGAGAATTCTAATCCCAACAGTCCCCAAAAGAACCTCATTGAATTTGATCCAAAACCAACAAGTTAAAACTCAAAAAATAACCCCACCAACAAATTACTCAGAAGCAGATCGAAGGCACCCTCCATCACGGCAACCGTGACCCACCCCTTCCCCGACGCAACTCACCTCCTTCCCCAAACGCAACCCACCCCACATCCAAAAAACAAAAAAAGAAAACCTTATCCCCACCCACAGACCCAAACCCATTCGCGC
Organism: Prunus fruticosa; assembly: GCA_018703695.1. Lineage (NCBI taxonomy): Eukaryota > Viridiplantae > Streptophyta > Magnoliopsida > Rosales > Rosaceae > Prunus > Prunus fruticosa. The sequence continues at coordinate 26,680,784 of CM031922.1, read as the reverse complement.
CCTTTACCCCTAAAACAAATAATAATCCTTTGTTCTCCAGCTCGATTCTTCTTCTTCCTCCGGTGCTAGCTCGATTCTTTCTTCGACCCCTAGCTCCCCACTTTGTTATCTCCACTCTCACCACAAAAAATCCAACCCCGAGCTTTAAACAATTCCCAACACCTAGCTCCCTACTCTGTCATCTCCACTCCAGCCACAAAAAATCCAATCCCTAGCTTCCCCACCAAAACAAAATCAAATCTTAAAGAGGGAGATGTGCGGAGGCAGCGAATCTCTGAACCCAAATATGAACTCAAACCCGAATTTGCCAAGATATCTCAACGCCGTCAGCATCCTAAGCCCAGATCGTGATGAAATTTAAGAGAGAGCGAGAGAGAGCGAGGAGAGAGAGAGAGGTAGAGAGAGGAGAGGGCAGAGAGAGAGATATGGCATGTGAGGTTATTTATTTATTTATTTATATATTTTTAATAACTTTATTTATATTATTATTATTTCAAAATTTAAATTATTTTATTTTATTTTCACATGGAAATGACCAATTTACCCTCATATTTAACGGCAAATTGGATGAAATGTTGAGAATTTAGACGGGGGCGGGGGGTGGGGGAATTGGGGAAAAAAAAGTTCATATCCTAAATTTTCTATAAAAAAAAAGGATAGGGGGCTAATTGAAAGCGAGCTACAAGTTCAGGGGGTATTTCAGTAGTAAACCCATTTATTTATTTAGGTGATCCATATTTATGCACAATTGAAATTCACCATGGATGACAATTTAAAAAAAAGCAATATGTGGGAGGTAGTGTATATTGGGTAGACAACTATCACAAATCACTTGTCTATGCTAGACATTTATGATCTAGCTACATCATTGATATATGACCATTTTAAAGCCCAGGATCACTATAGGATTGAAACAAGGGGTTATGTTCTTATTAAAAGAGATGGGCAAGTGCTTGAGTTTTTGCGTGATATACCTCCATCTAGGGTTCAAGATTTATTTATAACAGATCCCACATTGTTAGAGATTCAAGCATTTGCATCTATATTTGTATTTAGCTACACAAATTCAAAACTTTTTTACTCTCCAAATGAGTTTGTAGATGTTATTATTGGGTTTGAAAGTTTTAATCTTGGTAGAGGAAGAAGATGAAGAGGCTCATGTAGAAATCATTAATGATGATGCCGATGTTAATATGAAGATGTGGTTGTTGAGGAGGGTTTTGGGGATGAGGAAGAGGAGAAGCTACATGAGGAAGAGGAGGAAAAGGATGATGATGCAGAAGAAGATGTGCGTGATATACCTCCATCTAGGATTCAAGCTTTATTTATCACAGATCCCACATTGTTAGAGATTTCAAGCCTCTGCATCTATATTTGTATTTAGCTACATAAATTCAAAGCCTTTTTACTCTCCAAATGAGTTTGTAGATGTTATTGTTGGGTTTGAAAGTTTTAATCAGGTAGAGGAAGATGATGAAAAGGCTTATGTAGAAATCATTAATGATGATGCCAATGAGATTGTTGAGGAAGGTTTTGGGGATGAGGAAGAGGAGGAAGAGGAGGAAGAGGATGACGATGCAGAAGAAGAGGCAGAAGAGAACCTTAAGTTCATAGATTCTAACTATGAGCAAACTAAAGAAGAAGTGGACAAAGGAGTGGAGGAAGATAATAGTTGGTTGGATAGGCATGTAGTGGGTGAAGATGTTGAAGTAGCCTGTGACAAAGTGATGTTCCTAGTGATGAGTACAATTGGCAGATCTTATAAGCCTTTCTAAAGATGAACAAGATGAAGATGGAGTTGTGAGAAAGGTGAGATGTAGAAGAAAAGCTCCTAGGTTCAATCGGTTTAGAAGGGATACTGATTTGACTAATCCGAGTGTTTGAGTTGGGCATAGAGTTTCCATCCTTGGAACAATGTAGGGTATTTGATCGGTGCATATTTATATATCATTTTGTACCCTTATAACTTATGATTTTATTATGTTTTTGAGTTAAACTTGTGCTTTTAATAAATTTTGTGTTTGTTTCAGTGTAATAAGCTTGATACTCATTAAATGCATTTTGGAGACAAGTTAGCTCATCGGTGTTCTGCAGATCAGTCAACTTCACGTATTGGACTGTACTTGCTCAGAAGAACCAGATGATAAGCCATACATCATTGGAAAGATGCGGAGGTCTAGTTCCTGGAGAATTTTACGGTTTATGATTCCGAGTCTTCCTAGAGAAAGTTATATAAGTTTTGGCAACTTAAGGTCAAATTTGGCAGCATCTGCGTTCCTGGACCAAATATCACATTTGAAGGGCTTTCCGATTTTTCCTTGAGCTGGGCTGCATATTCTTGGAAAGATAATTCAAAGGGTTTGAAGATTCAGAATTTTCCAGATTTTGAAGGAGGGAAGATCAAGCCCAAAACAAGCCCACAAGCTGACTGCACTGAAGTCAATTCCAGTCTATTTTCGGCAGTCAACTTACAAGGCCCAAAACATACACTTGTACTACTCAGATGGGAATGCATTCTTCATTCCAGTTGTTCCAATGGGTGTCTATTATGACATATCCAAATTTGAGCCCCATTGGATACATATTGAAACCTCAGGCCCTCCTACACCAAGCCTGGTTCAGAAGAATCGTTTTTTCCAGCAAAGGTGAAGAAAACCCACATGGGTTGGCAGCAAAAGGCAACCACAAATTGAACACCTTTGTTAATCCCATGTGAAGAAAGTTTGGAGTGCAGCAAAAGAAGTATGGGATAGAATTGATTCCAACCACACTAACATAGACAAGATGAGGTGGGAGTTATGGGTTGTATTAAAGAAGGAATGGTGGTGTTGAATTTCATCATGATGTTCCTCCCTCTTAGCCCTATAAATAGAGAAGTCTGAAAGCTTCATAAAACACACCCCAAAGGGGGAGCTCTCAAACACTTAGCTCCCTCCCTTCTCTCCCTCAAATTCTCTTAGTTTCTCTTTCTAGTTTTCAATTATTGTAATGAAATATTTGTGCTGAAATTCTACTTAAGTTTTTCTTTGTTCCTCTTTACTTTTCATTGTTATGTAAATTCTTTTCTTTATTTTCAAGTTTGATTAGTTTCCAAGTTTCAATTATGATTTTTGTTCTTATTCATTATGCTTATAAGTTAATATGCGAGTTTGAATGATTGATCACCATTTAGGCTTGCATGTTAGCTATCTTGGTTTGAATTAAGAGTAGACACCATGCTTTAATTCGAATTGAACTATGAATAGGAAGAGTATGTATGGACATTCGACAACAGGGATTAGATACATGCTTGGTTGTTTAAATTGTTCTTCTATGCTTAATGGGTTCCTAATGCTTAATTTTATGTTAGACAACAAATGATCAAATTAGGGAATTAGGAACACAAGGTTATGACCAAACACCATGGCTTAATCATACTTAGCTAGAATCAATCAGTTAATCTAATTGAACTTGGGAACTTATATGCTTGAGTTATTTTCTTTTCTTCCTTTCTTGTTTTATTTATTTTCTTTTCATTTCTATTTTGTGTAGGGGAAACAAATTGGATCATTCAATCACCAATCCTCGTGGGATTGACCTCGCACTTACATATGCTATACTACCAAACGACTCGTGCACTTGCGAGTATTACAAGTTGAGGATGCAGCTGAATCCATTTTGGTGCAGCTGAATGGAAGCAACAACAATGTAGGGAGGCAATCACGTATTATTCAGTTACAAGTGCTAGGCCACTAAAATGGGCTAGGAATGATCCACATAGGGCTAAGGTGACGAGTGCAGCTGGTGAAAATGTTGTCCAGAAGGGTGAACAAGTTGGAAATGGAGGAAATGGAGGAAAATGAGGAAATTGAGAAAAGGGTGAACAAGTTAGAAATTGTGGAAATGATGAAAGACAGATAGTCAAATGTGATTGGTTACTATATGCTTCTCATGTACTACTTGAAGGAAACATGTATCTAATGCTTGAGAAATGAACTTTAGCCACAACCTATACAACAAATTATATATATACTAATACTAAGTTTGGAAGTTACTATTCCCAGGCTGTAGCTTAGGAATAGTGAATTGTCGATTAACCACTTCGTCTCTCGCACAGAACATCGTCCGCTTCAAACCATTTCATTCGGCTGGTTAGGGGGTAGCCATGGAATGCACGACTTTGGTCTTTGGGATTCGTTTGGGGCCATCGATTTCCATTTGGGCTAGCGCCTTGCGAATCGCACAGTTCATTTGGTCTTCATCTCATCTCATCTGCTCATTCGTTGGTTCAGGCGTCTTCCAATCTTCTGCCCAACGTTCTTCTGAGAGATTTTCGATCCGCCACTTTTTCCATTGTTTCTCTTTAGGTTTGCATCCCGTCAACTTTTTAATGGATTAATGGCTTGCTGATGGGTTTCTGAGCATGCAATTGAATCCTTTGATTCCTTGCCCAAATTGATTCTGCTCCTGTGACGATATGTTGTAGTTGTTATTTGTTGTTGTGATGATAAGTTTAGATGTTTACAATATTTGAGCATGTTGGTGAATCCTTTGAGTATTTTGGCAATTGGTCTATTAATACATCCATTGATCTGCTAAAGAATCACTTTATAATACTTTGTGTTTCCAAAAACATATCTTATACTTTGTGTTTTATATACTCTCAACTAGAATTTCTATAATTTTTTTTTCTTTTATTGAAAACTAAAGTGGGCATCAAAACATGGATAATTTGTTTGAGTGATCTTTGGTTTTCCCCTTTTGTTGGATTTAAAAGATTTGGATCTTAATGTATCTAAAGTCAAATCCTCAACTTTTGTTAGTAGGATTTTTACAAATATAATTCTTTAATAATCACCGGAAAGATGTATAATATATTAACAGGTGTGATGAAAAAAATCAAAGTAGGAGAAATACCTTTCACAATTACAAAGAATGATTGAGGAAAACACCTAGAAATGTAAACCACTTCTAATTTAAAATGTAAACCACTTCTAATTTGTAATCAAATATATGTCTCAAAGTAAGTAGTGGCTCAAAACTTGGATTATAAACCTTGGAGATAGAGAAATCATGGTACAAAATGATATTCTGGGTTGTCATTCTTTATTCTCCCTGCTCATGTTTCCTTTACTTCCACATCTTGACCATATAAAAAGTTGAAAGTAAAAAATTGAATCATTAAATGAAAAATTGGTAATTAAATGAATGTCTTAACCAAAAAGGAAGGCACCCTAACCAGAAAAGGTTGACAAAAGAAATTTGAATTATGGTTATGGGATGTTCAACTAACCTAATAGTAACCAAAATTCACAGATTCCCATGTGCCAGGTAGTGCTTATATGGGAATCTTTGATTGGGGTTTCTATTATAGAAGTTTGCAAATTTAAAAGTTTTATGCATTTGTTAACCAATTTTAATCATATTGTAGCATTTTACATTTTGTTGTCATCAGTTGTGCTTGCATAAGAGTTATCTGGAAGTAATATTTAGTGCCCCAAAGAATAGAAGTAGAATATGCTTCAATGATGAGTTTTTATTTTTCCTTTTGAATGTTTTTTCCTTGAGGTTCTCAGGAAACATTTCACTTGATTTCTTGACTTGGTGGGCTTGATTGATTATGAGTTTTCAGTTGAATGTGCTAACTGTGCATATCAATTTAACTAGGCTTGACATTAGTATATGCATACTGTTTGACTGTTATGGAATCAAGTTAATTCCTTGATAAAATAATAGATATTTGTGATTGTGAAGTTGTTTACACAAAACTGAATTTATGTTGGTGTCAAAAATATATGCAGAATTTCAGATAGTGATGAAAATTTTGTTATCTCTTTAGTCTTCTCATGTTTTTGGATTAATTGGATGGCCTTGCTTTAACATAAAGATCAAACCGCACTATCATGTCTAGCCTAGATATTACTATCATATGATAGAGACACACAAAAGCTAGACTTGCTTGCATGTAGAGTTATAAATTATGATGCACGCAATATGCATACACTTAATCTAATTCCTTGATAAAATAATAGATATTTGTGATTGTGAAGTTGTTTACACAAAACAGAATTTATGTTGGTGTTAAAAATATAAGCAGAATTTCATATAGTAATGAAAATTTTGTTATCTCTTTAGTCTTCTCATGTTTTTGGATTAATTGGATGGCCTTGCTTTAACATAAAGATCAAACCGCACTATCATGTCTAGCCTAGATATTACTATCATATGACAGAGACACACAAAAGCTAGACTTGCTTGCATGTACAGTTATAAATTATGATGCACGCTATATGCATACACTTAATCTAATTCTAAGATGAGTTCCATGGCAATTGGAGAGTTTTTGACACACAGCGGTTGGAATTTAACCATTGAGAGTTTGTCCCAAAGTGCCTATGATCTGTTGGCCACTCTTTGCGGACCATTGGATTCCTGGATCTGCTACTTTTATTGGATTCCTGAGTTTTTTTTCCCTTTTTTAAACTTTCATATCATATTAGTACATCTACCACACAGACACATCTTTCCTGCTCTATTTTTCATTTGTCTTGCTTCTAAAAAGTTAATTATTAATTATTCTTGAACATGGCTTTCTTTTGTTTGTTGTGAAAAAAAAATAGAACAAGGGGAAAAAAATGGAGAGAAACTTTTGTATATTGAATGAGAGGATTGTCAACCTCAAGCTCTCTAGAGACTCTAATATTTGTGTTAATTGAAAAATCTGATATAAAACAACGCTTATGTCAATGCCCATCGATCTACAATTCTACTATCATTGTTAATTAATTTGATTAATTACTTGATTATGGCTGCATTGTGATATTGCCAATGTTGAAAATGATTTATATTTGAGGGATGTTATTCTGTTTTGTTTCGTCTCTGTTTGTTTTTGTTTTCTAGGATTTTTCTTTTGTTTTAGTAGTGGACTAACGAAGTTCAAGCATCTCATATAAAAAAACTGCACAAAAAAACATATTTAAACAGTTTTAGAACTAGAATCATATACCAGCAATGACTCTAGATCAGAATTATAATTCTAATAGATGTTATAGATTGTCTCTTTGCGTGTGGTTATAAATTTTCTGTGTGGCTGATTTTTTTTCTTCTTATGTTTGTACTTGTCTTGATTGTTTTCCAATTAATTGTTTCAACAGAGATTAGCTCAACAGGACTGTGATATAGCAACCATTGGTATCCCTTTCCTTTTTTTATCACATACTACAATCATCCTTTCCTTTTTTTATCAGCCGCAATATTTCGAAACCAAATTGCCTTTGCCGCCACAAAGCAACCATTGGTATCCCTCACAATCATACCCCAACCATTGTTTCTGTTTGTTTCTAGTTCTCAACACAGTGAAAAATTGAAAAACACCCATCAAAAAGCGAAACATGGACAAAAAACAATTCCACGAATCACTTTATTTGCTAAAGATTCCCACAACGTCGAATTATATCACATACAAATAAAACATTCGATTAAAAAAATGTCAAGAAGGAAAAAATCATAACCTAATTTCCACAAAAAATTAATAAAAGAAGAAATATATAGAGAAGAGAGAAGAAAGCAAGAAGAAGCATATTTGAGAGAGTATGAAAAATAGAGAGAGTGAGAGATAGATACCTGGAGAAGAGTAATGAGAATAACCTGTGTAGAAGATTGGAGAGAAGAACCGTATAATGAAAAGAGCGTTTGATTTTTCACGGTAGAACGCGTGTTCTTATCCCAAGCCGTATAATTAAGCGTATATTATCTAAACCGGGGTGTGTGAGTTGTATTAGTTAGTTAAGTAAGGAGAGTATTAAAAGCCCAACCCGTATAAAATAGTCAGGTAATTAAATAATACAAGTTGACACCAAACACATGACATAGACTATTTACTCCTATCCAGAGTCTAATACGGTGTACCAAACGAGCCCTATATATTTCGATGTTCAACTACGAGTTTGTCATAGATATGTGTGTTTAATGTCATGAAGAGGTCTTTATAAACTGGGTGTTTTCTATTAATTCAGCATAAAAGGCATGGAGACAGGAGAATTCCTATGCTCAACAACATAACATACTTTTTATAAAGCGATGAAAATAATCCAACAAGTGAGAAACGATGTGCTTTCTAGGATTTTTCTTTTGTTTTAGTAGTGGACTAACGAAGTTTAAGCATCTCATATAAAAACACTACATAGAAAAACATATTTGAACAGTTTGGGACTAGAAAATCAAAAACTTCAATTTTTTCTTGCTTTTTCTCCTCTTCTTTCTTAACCATGTCTACTTTTGATGTTTTGTAGGTGGTGTTTTGCTGCTTTAGATAGAGTTGTTTGGTAGTTGTTTTTGGTTCTGTTAAACAAGAGGTTCATATCTATGTTGAAAAGAAACAAAAAGTAAAAAAACGATCTAAGATTCAAAAACTTTTATGTTTTTATTCACTCGTTTTAGAAACACTTGCTTTCGTCCCAAACAAAAAACAATCAATTCATCAACTGTCGATGGGTTACTCTAAATTGTGTAATGATCTATTGTTGTTAATATTAGTTTTTTTTATTTTTTATTTTCTGTTTTTATATTCATATGTTTTTACACTAATTTTGTGTAGTATATATTGATTTGGCGATTTCTTGTTAGAGATATTAAAAACCTGAGGATGTTGATGACTGCTAGATAATTTTGTACACATCTTTATAGTGATAAAAGCCTTTTTTTTTCCAGATTCAAAACACAATGAACATTGCTCCGATCCGTGATATCCAACCGTTTCAGTTCGGCGTTACAATTAGAGTTCGTGTGTGCAAAACCCGGAAGACCAAAAGTCTTCAAATCAAATGATCAATTTTCTAGTTTACAATGCATCTTGGTAGATACAATGGTGAGGAAATCAGTCCCTTATACTATTTCAACTTAAATAGTAAGAGGACATACATGAATTCATATATTTGCTTGGACATTGATGTTTGGATGTTAACGCAGGTTTTATTAAACAATTCTTTTTGTTGATTATGCAATCTAACTCCTACCATTTGTCATAACAGATTTGTATAATTTTATAATCTAATCCTTAACAAATTTGTTTAATTTTGGCCAACAATTTACATTTAAAATGTTATTGCTTTCAATTGAATGTACATCCGTAGTTAAACAGCTCAATTCATTTGCAATGACTTTCTCCCTCATTCATCATCAATGCTTTTGTTTAGCAGATTGATGACTTGCTTATGTCGATTTGTTATATACCATATCCTACTTTTAAAATTCACAAATGGATTGTCCCTTTGTGGTCTATTTGTAAGTAACTTTTTTCTTCCTTTTTCAATGATGTAGGGAGATGCGATTCAAGCAACAATTAGAGAGATTGATTATAACTTGGTGGCTCCAAGGATAGAGGTAGGATGTGTTTATGACATCAGTCATTTTTATACCACAAAGAGCAAACCGTCATTCCAAATTGTTCCACATGTTGCATCATTGATCTTCAATGCAAGAACGGTTTTCAAAAAATTATTGAATGTTTAGCCAACAATTCCAACACATCGTTTCTACTTTCTTGATTACAATTACCTGCCCTCTCAGATAAATGATAATACAATTTTAATAAGTACAATCTGCATACACATACAATTAGATTTTTTAAATTGCGTTTTGAGTATCTAAGGTTTTACATATTCTAATAATTTTATAATGCTATTTTGTTAAATTACAAGATGTTTTGGGCCGCATCACTGCAGTGAAAGATCTAGAAACCAAAATGGTAGACAACGCGAGGCTTGAAACAAAGTGTGAAATTTTCATTGAAAATATAAGGTAAAACTGAACAAAACATCCATAAATTGTCAACCTGTTAGCCTTCTTATTAAAATTCTTTTTTTCCTCTATTGTTGTAGGAGAGAGAAAATTAGAGTCGCTTTGTGGGGTAACATAGCAAAAACTTTTAATGTGAAAGCTTTACAATAGTTCGTACCGCCTACATTTGTGGTTTTTACAAGCCTTAAAGTTAAAGAATTTCAAGGTATACAATTTGTTTCTCATTCTTTATATTAATCATTCTCAAATATCTTCACCAAAAGTGTAACATCCCGAACCCAAAATAAGATTATTCATTAATTAATTTAATTTAATTTAAAATGGATTTCCAATTTTACCCTCGAGAGTGGGGGTAAAATGCTCACTCCTTATTTCGGAGTTGTAACGAGAGAGATATGATCTAAAAACTCTTAGTGGCACAATCGTAATTATTTTGAAATTTAATTTTGATAAAATCAGAAGAAAAAAAAACCCCTCACTTCTCTCTCTCTCTCTCTTCCCTATCGCTCGCCCCCCTTTCCTCGCAATTTTTCCTCCCAGCCACCATAACCGCCGCCATCGTTGACCACCGGCCACGAGACCGAACCGGATCGACACACCACCACCCCAGCAACCTTCTCCGACCTTACGCCGCTCGGAAACCGCCGCCACCACCGGGAAATCACGAAAAACAAGCCGGAATTCGCGAGTTTTTCCAATCGCTTGATCTCGTCGTCCGACCACCAATCCAGTCGGGTGAGGTATGGTTTCTCACCTAAGCATATATGTGGAAGGTTGCAAAAGACTAAGTTTGCCACTTCCACATGGCTTGCTGAAAGGTTTGATGACTATTTGAGGAACAATCCTAGTATGAAAGTTGCAGATTTTATGAAGATTGTGAGAAAGAATTATGGCATAGATATAACTGAGAACCAGTTTTACAAAGCCGAGAGCCTAGCTAGAGACAGAACACAAGGAAGTGTTGAAGAGCAGGTATGCAAAACTCTGGGATTACTGAGGAGTTGAAGACCAATAATCCAAGCCGCATTGTCCTAATCAAAACTGATTTGTGAAGTGGTAACCTTGTATTCCAAGGGATTTATATATGTTATTGTGCATTGAAGAAGAACTTTAAGCAGTCCAGTTGTGAGTTTTGATGGATGTTTTGTGAAGGGAACTCATCCAGGACAAATTTTGAGTGCAGTTGGGATTGATGCAAATAATGAGACATAACCTATTGCATTTGTTGTGGTTGAAGTAGAGAATAGGGAGACTTGGACTTGGTTTATGGAGATTTTTTTTTAGTTTGTGCATTCATGCTACAAGAGGTTTGCTTATGATAGAGGTTATGAATGTTATAAATATCTCCAATGCCTAGTCAAGAACAATGAAGAAAAACTAGTCATGTACCAATGAAGCCACCTATTTACCACAAATAACCAGGAAGGCTTAGAAGAAGTAAGCAAAAAGAAGCCAATGTGATATCAAAAAATGCAACAAAACTTAGGAGATATGGGATTGTCATTAATTGTAGTACATGTGGAGGTGAAAGGCACAATATTGCAAGTTGTGTCAACAATGGAGGAGGCACAAGACAGGTAACATTGCTTTTCCTTTGTCATTATGCTTTTCATTAGGCTTTTCCTTTTATGTGCAAATAATATTGTTGTTTTTGCTAAAGGCACAAGCTAAAGGCAGAGGAGAAGGACACCAAGATCAACCTCAGAGTTCAAGCTAGGTCACTGCTGAAACAAGGCCAAAGATTGGGGTAAGAAATTTATCAAATTACACCATCCAAATTTGGTTAAAGCAAATATTAACTGATTTGGTTTATGGATGATAAATTAGGTGAGAAGAGGGGGCAATGTGTCTCAACAAACAAGGAATCTTGCTTAAACTGCTCCTAATTCTGAACCTAACTCAACCTATGTGCCTAACTCATCCAATGCAGCTAACTCAGGTTTTCAACCTCAGCAAGCTTTTCAAAATGCCTCAGTCATAACCTCTAAAAGAAGGATTAGATATAAGTCTCCAGCAAAACGAGTAAGGCCATGGATTAGATAAACTTGTTGTTTTAGTTTGACAAGGAACTTGTTGTTATTATTAGGTGGAAGTTTGAACCTATATTGTGTCTTTTGAATAGGTGGAACTTTTGGAATCTCATTTGTAATCAGGTCTAGACATCATGGGGATGTTAATCATTTTGAAACTAGTTATTTTGATTAGGTGGAAGTTTGAAAATATGTCGTTTCTTTTGAATATGTGGAACATTTCATATATGGTTTGATAGGTGGAGAGTTTATTTGGGTTGTTCATTCGTATTTTAATGGATATGGTTAATTGGGAATGTATTTCAATTAGGTGTGGGCTCAGTTCGGGTTGGTTTGGTTTTTGGCCTAACTCGGACACCGAAACCGAAGGCCTCGGGTTGACTATTTTGGGAACCTTACACCAAACCAAAACCGGTGAAACCGGCCGCTCCGGTTAACCAGAGTTAATGAGTTGGTTTGGTTCAGTTTTTGGGTTTAGGCTGAAGAATAAGAAGCAAGGGAGAGATGGAGATAAAGAGAAGAAAAAAGAAAACAGAGAGAGAGAGAGAGAGAGAGAGAGAGAGAGAAGAAAACGAGAGGGAGAGATGGAAAGAAGAAAAAGAGAGGGAGAGATGAAGAAGAAGAAGGGAAAAAAACGAGAGACACTGAGAGAGGAAGGAAGAAGAAGAAAGGAAATAAAAGAGACAGAGGGAGAGATTGAAGATAAAAGGAGAGAGAGTAAGAAGAAGAAAAAGAAGAAAGCATAAAGAAAGAGAGGAGACACGTTGCAAAGAGAAAAGAAAAGAAGAAGAAATTAATAAGAAAAAAAGAATATGGGTGAGAACCAGTGGAGGGACCTCGTTACCAACAAAAAACTCTCCAAGGTAGGAAAGGGTTCAAAGCTCTCCATGGTGCAATATTTTTGCAATATTTGAGCATTATGATGTGGCTAGTCTAGTTCGGGTAAATCAATCAAACTCAAAACTTCAAATTGTAAATTGAACCGAACCAACCAGTTTGGTTTAGGTTAAAACCAAAATTAAATAAAATAATTTTAAAAAATAGACCAAACCAACCTAATCGGTTTGGTTTGGCCGGTTTTTCAGTTCTCTGGTCTAATTGCCTACCCCTAATTTCAATGGCCTTGCTTATGATAGAGGCTTGATTGCTATTTGAAAATGTTTCTAGCCTTCTCAAACTATCAATGTAGTATCTCAATTGCTTCCTTTTTTCCAATTGCAAACAAATTTGTCAAACACAAAAAGTTTTACCATCCATCCGCATTTTTACATTCCAATTGCAAGTTTTACATCTCAAACACAAATATTACAAGCCTCCCCCTCCAAGGTTTTACATTTCAAACACAAATATTATAAACCTCCCCTTCCAAGGTTTTACATTTCTACTCATTTCCTTTCTACACCACATTACAAGGATAACTGCAAATACACATTATTGCCTTTGTGTTTGGCACACATCAACCGCAATACAATTGCAAAGAATACCACACATACAAAACCAAGTATTTCCCCATTCGATTCAATAGACTTTTTTTCTTCTTCTAATATGTTTATTTTCCTTAGCAGTCATAACCAAATTTAGGGTTTAATTTCCCTAATCAGAGCAAACAAATCAAAACCCCAAATTTCAAATACAAACTAACCCTCCCACAAACATAGAACCTCTTCCGTGGATGTGGAGTAGACCAAGATATCTGCATTTTCACAGTCTTCCCACAATAGCAGACCATTGAAGGCAACATCCTTGAACTGCCCTCCTTAATGTGCGCATTCCACCTCTGTTAACCATGTCATCCCGCAAGTAAGTTTCTCATCATCTTCTCTTATTGGGTTTTCAAAATACAATCTACCCCTTTTATTAAAGGGTTTAGGGTTTGACAATGCTGCTCTGAGACGATGGAGGGAGAAGATAGCGGAAAAAAATATCCGTGAAAATGGAGCAAAAAATCGTGGGCATCTGGATTGGGTGGAGTTGGATGCGAAATGACGAAAGGACCCTAGTAAAGCAGGCACACGACAAGCACGTGACTGAAGTTGATGGCAAACCCGATGGAAAGTGTTAAATTTTGACGTCGGGGGGTACATTGGCAAAAAAGAAAATTAATATCCGTAATTTCTAAAAAAACTGATAGGGGTCAATCAAAAATTAGGGACAAGTTTAGGGGGGCATTTCACCAGTTTAGCCTTTTATATATTATTTTGAACTTCTTTACCGGGTGGCTCTGTGTTGGACTTTGCTTTTTTTTTTTTCCTTGAGTCACTTGACAACTTGCCATGTTGGAGATACTCAATTATGAGATGGCGCCAATCGAGATCATCTTGCTATTCCTCACATTCAGAAGTCGTAATGACATTCAAGTGAACAAATTCTTTGATTCTCTCTATAACTGGGGGCAATAAATGATATTCCCCAACAGTGACTTGAATATCCCTTTAGTCAGGTAGTGTTAACGACTATCATTTTGGCTTTGACTGACATGAATATGTTGGAATTGAGACATGTGATATTTTGTTCTTTCATGGTATGGAACGAGAGTAGCATTTTTTACTACATATTGGCCATTAAATTGTCTGACAATTAACTATGAATCATCGTATGCTTGCGAACAGTCAATATGCATCTCAAGAACAATTTTAAGGCCAATGATGAATGCCTCATATTCTACCACGTTATTTGAGCACAATGCTAGTAGGGGCAACAAGTATGGGATTAAGCCCTCAGATGGTGTGACGAACACCGAACTGCCCCTACTCCTTTCCTTCTTGCTGCGTCGTCAAAATAAAATTGCCATGTAAGGGCCTCTGTCGTGAATAGGTAAATCTTCGAGTAACTCCATGTTGTCTGAAGTAGGATGAGCGGCCAAGAAATCAGCAAGAGCTTGCCCTTTTATCGTCTTTTGAGGCATAAATTTAATCTCAAACTTAGAGAGAATGAGTGACCACTCTATTCGCCCCGAGAGCACAAAGCTTTGACATTAGATATCAGAGCAGATCTGCCTTGGAGATCAAATGACTCTATGAGTGAGGATGTAGTGTCGTAATTTATGGACAACAAATATCAATGTGAGGCAGAAATTTTCGATGTGAGTGTAATTTTGTTTTGCCCCACGAGTGTTCTACTCAAGCAATATAATGCATTTTATTTTCCACCTTCATTGTGTTGGGCGAGCAATGCCCCTAGCAAGCGTTCTAATGCTGCAATGTACAAGATTAAAGGTTTTCCTTTGATTGGCGCCATTAAACTGGCGGATTCAACACATATTATTTAATGCCGACTTTAAAAATATATATAGAATTGGTTCTGACCATTGGAGGTCATAACCTTTTGGAAAGTGCATCAATTTTTTTCAAAAATAGCCGTTGTTGGCTTTTAAAAAGAAAAACATAAAACATGTCTATTAATATCTCCAAATTTTTTCAAAAATTTTCACACTCATTTCATTTTACATTTCTTATAAATTTGATCACATTCTCTACTTTTTCACAACTTTCCACACTTTTTTTTGTAGTCTTTAATTTCAAGTGTTGTTGTCTTTAATGTTTAAGTTGTTGTAACCTTTAAATTTTCAATTAAAATTTTATGAAAATGCATAGTAGTGGAATATTGTCTCTAAATAGTAGTTTAATTAATTTGAACAATGCATAGTAGTGGAATGTATGAGTGTTGTACCATAGTTTTTCTCAAAATAATAAAATATGGAGAGCCCTAAAATATAGCTTTACATGTCTGGAGATACAAAAATTTAGCCCTCATGACTAGGAAAAAATTTACTCTTGTAACGGGGACAACGCTAATTTGCTATCCCCAGCTAATAACACAATGACATATGGAAAAGTTATCTTACATGTCATTATATTATTGGTTTGCATCTTGAAGTTGTTGTAAAACAATTAGTACTTCAGAGAAGCTAGAACAAGGGCAAGCAACAAATTTCAAAAAATTGTTGGATGATCGCATATATGTCAAAAGATACAATGATTTATGGACTCCCAAATACGCCAACAAAAAACTAAAATTTTGTTCAAAACTCTGGCCAACTGGCCTAACCCTCTGCGTACATATTAAAAAAAACAACTTTGTTGTAGATGCTTCAGCTAATCTACGTCATATTTTGTGTCATTGTCCTATTTCAAATTACAACATGTGTAACCTTTTATTTAGGGAGCTAATTTTTCCACTCCTCTTTTATCTATTTACACTCCCTTTGTTAGAAATTGTATGTTCCTACTCCTTTTTTGTCCACTTACACTCCCTTTGTTGTTATAGTAAAAGCTTTTAAAAAACAAAAAAGAGTGTAAGTGGACAAAAGGGGAGTGGGAAAATCACCACCCTTTATTTATTTATTTATATTTTTAGTACAAATAATTGTAGAAGGGGGTTTACACAAAATATTCACTAGGTGGCTAAGGGGTTTTGAACTTCTATCCAACTTAGCAGCTTTGGTCTCAATTCATATTTACAACTTTGATTTGAGAGAGAGAGAGAGAGAGAGAGAGAGAATATATTTTCGTTTTTTGGAACGTATCCATACACATATCATATAAATATCGATAATATCGGAAAATACCAATGTTTACAATTTCTCTCACACTCCAGCCATATTTGGCCAAAATATTACTATAATATCAATAATATCGAGATGATGAAGACAATGAAAATTTTGAATAGTTATTTACACTAACACCTCCCGAGGTTTCTTGTGTTTTCATAAAACCCCATTAGGTCTCAAAAATTACATGAACACCCCCTGAGGTTTCAGTTTGTTTTCACAAAATCCCTTTTCATTGATTGTCTGTCCAAACATTGATGATTTCATTGAAAAAATACTTATAAAAATGACAAAATTAACCTCAATGAATTATATGCAATCTAATTTCAAAGGCCAACTTTGTCATTTGGAGAATTGTTTTGTACAAAATCATCAATCTTTGGATAAAAAATCAATGAATAAGAGTTTTGTGAAAACAATTTAAAACCTTAGGGGGTGTTCTTGTAATTTCTAAAATCTCAAGGAGTTTTGTGAAAAAGCCAAAAACCTCAGGAGGTGTTAGTGTAAATAGCTCAAATTTGAACCCTATAGGAATTCTATGTGGTACTAAGTCACTCAGACCATCTCCAACCCAAGGGGTGAAAACTCAAATTTTGAGTTTAGCCTCCAAAAAGCTTCTCCAACCCATGTATTTTGGGAGGTCAAAATTTGAGAAATCTCAAATTTGGACTGGAATTCTAGTCTGCTTTCAGCCTGGACCTGGTAAATTCGTGGGCCCAAAATCTGCTTTAATTTTCATTTTTTTTATTGAATGCTAGAAACCCACGTGATGGGCAATTGATGCGGGGCCCGCTGACAAGTGAGAAAAGCTTATTGCTATTCCTTTATTGCACACCAGCGGCTAGTTTTTCACTTCAAATGTTAATG
Source organism: Prunus fruticosa (assembly GCA_018703695.1). NCBI lineage: Eukaryota > Viridiplantae > Streptophyta > Magnoliopsida > Rosales > Rosaceae > Prunus > Prunus fruticosa. The sequence continues at coordinate 26,663,561 of CM031922.1, read as the reverse complement.
CTGTTTTTTATTTTTTTTATTTTTTTAATATATTCCAATAGCTACAAAATCAACGATTCTGATTCATTTTAGGCAATCTCAATGGTAAAATTTCACATCCAACGGTCAAATTAATATTTATAATTAATCTAAGTCAGATCCAACCCCAAAACTTATTCCAAACTCTATAAATAGCCATTCATTTGGTAAATAATCCACCAAAAATCATTTTTTTCCTTTCTCTCTTTGTTTTCCTTTCTCCCTTTGTTATAATTTTTCATTCTACATTAATTCTTGTTGAGAATGGCCCCAAAAGCCCAAAGAGGTGTGAATTGGAAACCACAAGAAGATGAGGCATTGTGTAGAGGGTGGGTTTGTATCTCTGAAGATGGGGCTATTGGCACGAATCAATCAAACGATTCATTTTGGTTGCGTGTGTACCAAAAATTTGTGGAAAATGATCCGGGCATGAGCGGAGCCGGGATACGATCACCACAAGCTATTGCTTCTCGGTTCAAGATCATCAATCAACAATGTTCTCTTTGGAAGGCATGTATAACAAAGGCCAATGCAAGGCATGTGAGTGGCTCCAATCTTGAAGATGTGGTGAGTACCCATTTTTTTCAATGCTTAAATTTATAATTTTAATTGTTTTCAATTATTAACTTGATTTTTATTTTATTTCATGGGTAGGATATGAATGCAAAAACAATTTTCTTGAATGATAATAAACCTCCAAATAGGCCTTTCAAGTTGTATCATGCTTGGCAAATCTTAAAAGATTGCCCAAAATGGAACGACCTATGTGAATCTCCCACACTAACATTCAAAGATTCTTCTCATAGTGGCATTACAGTCAATTTGGAGGAAGATGAAGATGATGTGGCCATGTCCACTCCAAGGCCGTTGGGAAGAGATAAACAGAAGGAGGAAAAAAAGAAAGGGAAAGGTGTTGAAAGTTATCTCAACCAAAGTGGTAAGTTCTTGTCTAAATTGGTTCAACAAGGAAATGAGGCAAAAGACGATATGAGGCGAAAGTTAGAGCTCCTACAAGAGCAACATGCATATCAAATCCAACAAGATAAGGAGGCCAATGAACAGAGGATAATGTCCATGGACCTATCCAAATTTACTCCAAGAAAGAAGAAATATTGGGGGAATAAGCAAGATGAAATTATTGAGGCCCATATGAATACAAGTTCCCATTACAATCCAGAAGTCAACTCTGGAGACTATTATCCAAGCCCTCCACATAGTGTGTCGGATAGATTTTACTCTATCTATTTCTCGCAAGTGCACGAACCAATTATAGTATAGGAATGCAAGCACGAGGTCGTTCCACAGAGACTTGGATGAAAGACACTTATTACTACTACTTAGACTCACAAGTAATCCTAAGACTAAACAAAATTTAAATGAGGTTGTGTTGAGTTTGTTTTGAGTAACAACTACAAAAAGGAAAAGCATATAGCAAGTGATTGAAAACTTCTAAAGGGAATGCAAAATAGCAAGTAACCAGCAAGTAGATGTTTAGAAAATGTAGAGACAAAGGAGACAAGCACTAGGGTTTCAACTTCACCATGACAATCCAATTTCAAGCAACAAGTTAACAATCACATAAGTTGATTACAATTTCTGGAGTTCGTTCTTTCTTATGTATGATTATCCATATGGTGTTTGGTTTTAATCAAGTACTCAGAAAACACAACTTAGCTATGGTGTTTAGTCTAAGCTATGAATCTAAATCCATTAAGCTTAAGAAGAACACAAAGGAACCAAGTAAACATTTAAACATGGTGTTTGTCCTAAATGCATTACCCACTCATTCACTAATTGGTTCAAGAGTCATATGGTGTTTATGTAAACTTGAACTAGATAACCCACATGCATGTGTTCATAGTGGCCAGTTATTTAAACATGCATAAAGATTCAACTAAGAACAAGTGAATGAGACCAAAAAATTAGAAGTAATCAACAAGAGTAACATTAACTTGAAAACATGAAATTGTCTTGTCAGGTTACATTGAAACCCTAGCTATGGTAATTGGTTACACTCCATTAATATAAAATGCATTTGAATCATAATAAACATGGAGAGAGTAAGAAAAACCCGTGAAGAACGAATTATGTTGTTGTAGAGCTCCTCACAACTTCCACCATATATGCTGCAGCAAGAGATGAAGAGTGGTGTGGATGGTATGGATTGTGTGTTGGAAATGATGGGAGGGTGGAGGATGAATGTTTGAGAGGGGATTGTGCTGGAATGAGTGGTCTGCTAGGAATTGGAAGAGAGGGATTGTGAATCCCAGAATTTTGATTGATGAAAGTGTTTGGAATGGAAGTGGTATTTATAGGGAGAGGGAAGTGAGAAATCTGAATTGAATATGGCAATGACCTAACACACTTGCATTAGATAATCAGAAATGGTTGCTACACTTCACCACTAAATCCCACTAGCAGCCCTAGCTCATCCTCATGTCAGCATGACCAAGCTTCCATTCAGAAACCAATAGCTCATGCCTAGCTCACCATGACCAAGCATGCAATGAGCTCATCTTCCCTCAGCATGATGAACAACTTCTTGGGCTTACGAATTGGGCTTGGCTGAATCAAATGATGACTTTAAGATGTCCATTTTGAAGTTCAGAATGTCTCTGATCCAACCACACAAGCATTGGCCCAATCCAAGTTCAGATAAAGAAGATAGGTCAAAAATGAATTTCTAACTCAGTTCCAAGTTTTTGCACGTTTTTGCATCATTTTGCTTCATTTTGCTTCAAATGCCTCAAGTGGTACCTAGAGCTCAATGAACTGAATAACAAACACAAAATGGATTAAAAGCACAAGTTTTACCTAAAAACATAACCAAACAATAGGGTAGAGTGTTACAAAATGATACATAAATATGCATTGATCAATACCACAAACCTATATTTTGCTGGTCCTCAAGCAAAACTAAAACTTAAACACCACAAAACTACACACAAAACGAAACTTATTACACCATTTTCGTAGATGACACGATTGCATTGAGCATATGCAATAAGCCTTTAAACCTCTAGGTGTCCCTAGTAGGAGGAGTTGTGTCTCCTGAGGGTTTACAGTGATGACTCCCACAAACATCAACAAATTCTGCAAGACAACTAATAGTTAAAGAATCACTTTTAAACAAACTAAGGAAAACCAATGAATGCACAATCACACTTTCAAAACTAATGGTATGCCACTTCAGATCTTCACACCAGGGTGTATAGTGTATTGCCACTGCAAAAAGAATTCCAGCATTGAAGTCACCATACTCAAATACTTAGATAGAAATCGCCTCAACTCTAGGTCTCACGGGTATCGCTCAAATCTTCACAAAGAACCTAGGGTTAAGTTTCTCAACAAGCATATGTGAGTGACGTTATGTAAAGGGAAACAAGATTTCACATATGAAATAATCATAAAACAAAAGCACGAATTTCTGGAAATAAGATCTCAAGAAAGGAAATCAAATGCTAAGAACATAGAAAGAATACATTGCATACCAACACCCATGAACCGGACTTCCCCAAAGATCAGTTAGGTCTTAATCAAGCTTGTAATTTCAGGCTGAGGGTAGGGGTTATGAAAAGAAGGGAAATGAAAACTAAGAACTCAAGAACATGCCAAGAGTGCTTCTTCTTGCTGCAAGGTAAATGGCTACACTTTGTGAATCTTCAAGGCAATGACTTGTGCTCCATTGAACTGAATTTGAACTTTGATCAAGAACATACTTTGTTTTTTTTTTGTTTTTTTTTAAAACGAATTTGGCTCTCTTTTGCTTTTCTCCTTGAATTGCACTAGCACACTGATTCTCTCCATTTGTTTGGTATAACGCCCATCCTTGCTTCTTCATTTTGTTGAGATCTTGACATGTTCTCCAGTTATAGGGTATGGCTAAACAAGGGATGGTATCTTAGATTAAGATACAAGGGTAGGAGTAATGTGGGTGATGAAAGAAAGGCTTAAGTGTTTGGATGCAAAATTGGGTAAAGGAAGCACACAACAGGGAGGGATATCAAAGCCTTTTAGTGACTTAAACACACATAGCCTACATCATATCAATGGGTACATCCTTTCCACAAATGTCAGCAAGCAACATAGCATCTGCAAAAGATCAAATAGTTCTTAGTATTCGATGAATATAATGAGATCAACATAAAAGGAATCTGGGAAGTTGTAAGAGTAGAAACAAATAAAACCCTCTCAAGGAATGGAATAGGCTCAAATTAGCTCACTAGGGTAGTCTCCACAATTCTTCTAAAGATATCTGAGTATGGCACCTCTTGGACTGAAATTCCAATTGCATGACAAGTGTGTATGGTAGAAATTCTGATGCAAACACTTCCATGGCAACACACTAGCAAAGAATTAGTGACAATGACATTGCATATACATCTTCATTAGTAAGCAAAAAGAAATCTTTTACTAAGACTCAAATTCAACACCAGACTCAAAAATTCAACAAGTTTCATCCCACACCCCAAACCTGAATGAAACATTGTCCTCAATGTTTAAAAGAAAGGAAACAAAATGCAAAAATCAAACTAAACATAAAATGCAGGAAAGGAATCAACTCTAAACTAAAACAAAAACAAAAACAACAAAACCTGGTTGGGTTGCCAATAGTTAGGGTGTGGTGAACTCAAGAGAGTCCACAGCTCGTGTTTCCATTTCATCATCCAAGTATTGTTTCAATCGCTGCCCATTCACCTTGAAAGTTGTCATGTCCCTTAGGTTCTCAATCTCAACAGCTCCATGAGGAAAAACTTGAAGCACTTTGAATGGCCCCAGCCATCTAGATTTCAATTTACCTGGAAAGAGACGCAAACGTGAGTCATACAACAAAACCTTCATACCTGGCTTGAATTCTTTCCTGAGGATGGCCTTGTCATGATAGCGTTTGGTCCTCTCTTTGTAAATTTTTGCATTCTCATAAGCTTCGTTCCTTAGCTCCTCCAATTCATTGAGCTGCAATTTTCTGACATTCCCAGCTTCTTTGAGATCAAAATTGAACTTTTTAATTGCCCAATATGCTCGGTGCTCAAGCTCCATTGGTAGATGACAAGCCTTCCCAAACACAAGTCTATAAGGGCTCATCCCAATGGGGGTTTTATAAGCTGTCCTATATGCCCAAAGTGCATCATTGAGTCGTAGTGCCCAATCTTTTCGAGTAGGATTGACAGTTTTCTCCAAAATATTCTTGATCTCTCTATTGCTGATCTCGACTTGTCCGGAAGTTTGAGGATGATATGGAGTTGAAACTCGATGTGTGATATTGTACTTTTTCATTAAGGCCTCAAATGGTTTGTTACAGAAGTGGCTGCCACCATCACTAATGACAGCCCTAGGATTTCCAAACCTTGTGAAAATCACATCTTTCAGGAATTTCAGAACAACTCTATGATCATTAGTCCTTGTAGACAATGCCTCCACCCATTTGGATACATAATCTACAGCAACAAGAATGTAAGTATAACCCAAAGAGGAAGGAAAAGGTCCCATGAAATCTATACCCCATATGTCAAACAGCTCCACCACCAAAATGTTGTTCAGTGGCATCATATTCCTCCGGCTTATATTTCCCATTCTTTGGCACCTATCACATTTAGAACAGAAATAAAATGCATCTTTAAAAAGAGAGGGCCAAAAGAAACCAAATTGAAGAACCTTAGCTGCTGTTTTCTTGGCACCAAATTGACCTCCACATGCAAATTCATGACTAAACTTGAGTATGCTTTGCTGCTCATTCTCTGGGATACACCTCCTTATGATTTGGTTCGGGGCCATGTTTGAACAGATATGGATCATCCCAGAAGTAATGTTTGGCTGTGGCAAGGAACTTTTTCCTTTCCTGAAAAGTTAGATCATCTCTTAAAACACCACTAGCAAGATAATTGACAAGATCAGCATACCATGGTTCTTGGTCATCAATGGCAAATAGTTGTTCATCTGGAAAAGATTCATTGAGGGGCAAGACATCCTCAAACTTGTGGTTACCATCGATGAGACGAGAGAGAGATGATCAGCAACAACATTTTCACACCCTTTCTTATCTTCGGATTTCTAAATCAAATTCTTGCAACAACAATACCCATCGAAGCAAGCGTGGCTTAGCATCCTTCTTGGTTAACAAGTACCTAAGTGCTGCATGGTCAGAATATACAATTACTTTAGAACCAACAAGATATGAACGAAACTTCTCTAAAGCAAAAATTACAGCAAGTAACTCCTTCTCAGTTGTTGAGTAATTGAGCTGAGCATCATTTAATGTCCGGCTCGCATAATAGATTACATGAGGGAGCTTATTCACTCTTTGACCTAGAACTGCACCAGGAGCATAATCAGAAGCATCACACATTAATTCAAAAGGTAATGACCAATCTGGTGCCTTGATAATTGGAGTCGATGTTAGTTCAAGTTTTAGAGTGTTAAATGCATTCAAACAATCTTTATCAAAGTTGAAAATAGAATCTTTAGCCAAAAGATTGCATAGAGGACGAGTGATTTTGGAGAAATCTTTAATGAAACGACAATAAAAACCTGCATGTCCTAGAAAACTCCTCACACCTTTCACTGAAGTAGGGGATGGTAAATTAGAAATCAAATCAATCTTTGCTTTGTCTACCTCAATACCTTTGCTGGAAATAGCATGGCCTAACACAATACCTTGCTTCACCATGAAGTGACACTTCTCCCAATTCAGAATTAGATTAGTTTCCTGGCATCTTTTAAGCACTAATGACAAATGGTTAAGACAATCATCGAAAGAGGATCCAAAAACTGAAAAGTCATCCATAAATACCTCAATGAACCTCTCTATCATGTCTGAAAAAATAGCCATCATGCATCGTTGGAAGGTAGCTGGGGCATTGCATAAACCAAATGGCATTCGTCTATACGCAAAGGTTCCAAAGGGGCATGTGAATGTTGTATTTTCTTGATCCTGCGGGGCTATTGCAATTTGATTGTAACCTGAAAACCCATCAAGGAAACAATAATGTGAGTGACCAGCTAGCCTTTCAAGCATTTGATCAATAAAAGGCAAAGGAAAGTGATCCTTTCTAGTGGCTGTGTTTAGCTTCCGATAATCAATGCAAACTCTCCATCCCGTGATGGGTCTTGTTGGCACCAGCTCATTGTCCTCATTCTTAACCACTATGATGCCTGACTTCTTTAGGACAACTTGGATAGGACTCACCCATTTGCTATCTGAAATAGGATAAATGATTCCTACATCAAGTAATTTGAGTATTTCAGTTCTTACAACATCCTTCATATGTGGGTTGAGTCTCCTTTGGGGCTCACGAGTTGGCTTGGCATCCTCCATCAAAATTCGATGCATGCACATTGTAGGGCTTATTCCCTTGATATCTGCAATGGTCCATCCGATGGCATTCTTGTGCTCTCTCAAAACTGTAATCAACTTGTCCTCCTCTAATGGTGAAAGGTCAGAAGCTATAATGATGGGAAGGGTTTCTGTCTCACCAAGATAAACATATTTAAGGTGTTGTGGAAGAGGTTTTAGCTCAAGTTTAGGTGGCTTGACAATGGAGGGAACTAGTTTAGTGGTGACAGGTGTAAGAGGTTCAACAATAGGTGAAATGAAAGAATCAAATGGTTTCGAAACCTCAAGAGCAGCCGCCACTTCAATGAACTCAGATTTATCATCAAGGTCACCTAAAGGTTGTGTCAAAACAATTTCTAAAGCATCATCAGATTGTGCCTGCACAAACTTAGACAAAACCAAGGAATCCAAACAATCAATTGAAAAACAATCAAGTGAATTAGAAGGATGAGTTAAGGATTCAAACACTTTGAATTCTATGGTTTGGCCAAGGACTGTCATTTTCAGAATGCCATTTTTCATATCAATAAGAGTGTTTTCTATGACCATGAATGGTCTTCCAAGCAAGATAGGCAGCTCACGATCATGAATAGGTGCATCTTCCATGTCTAACACTACAAAATCAGCAGGTAATATTAGCTTATCAACTTGAACCAAAATATCTTCAACAATACCTCTAGGATATTTCACTGAACGATCAGCAAGTTGTAAGCTGAGTGTGGTGGATTTTAATTTTCCCAAACCAAGTTGCAAGTACACTGAATAAGGCATTAGATTGATACTTGCACCTAAATCCAACATGGCTTTCTCAGCTCGTTTATCTCCAATGGTTATCCGATGGTAAAACTACCTGGATCCTTGAGCTTAGGAGGAAGTTTTCTTTGAAGGACAGCACTCACATTTTCAGACACCAACACCTTTTCATGAGGACTATACCTTCTCTTGTGTGAGTTCAACTCCTTAAAAAATTTAGCATAAGTTGGCATGTTCCTGATTACATCAAGTAAAGGCAAGTTAACATTGACTTTACTAAGTATATCATAGATTTCATTAAAAGACTTATCATGTTTGCTTTTAGCAAGACGTCCAGGAAAAGGAATTGGTGGCACATAAGGGGTCTGGGCCTTGTGCAATATAGGTGAAATTGTTGACGTGCCAATGGGAATATCTTCTTTTGGCGTCGTCTCTTCCTTGTGTTCATCACCTGCATTCACAACATCATGATTAGTAACTTCTTTGCCAACTTTATTATCAATAACCTTACCACTTCTGAGAATTGAGATTGCTTTGGCTTGCTCATGATGATTGGGATTCACATTTGGTTGGCTAGGGAATTTTCCAGGTTCTCTTTGGTTCAAAACATCCGCAATTTGTCCCAATTGAATCTCCATCTTGGTAAGGGTAGCAGAATGTTGTTGTAGAGCACCATTAGTAGTTTGCTGGAATTGCAAAGTATTTTGGACCAACATCTTGACTGTGTCCTCCAATGAACTTGGTTTAGGCTGGAATGATGAACTTGCTTGATTTTGATTTTGATTTTGATTGTTGCTCCAAGAGAAATTTGGGTGATTCCTCCAACCAGGATTATAAGTGTTCGAAAATGGATCATTTCTTGGCCTTTGGTTGTAAGAATTCATCATGTCGGCTTGTTCTTGGACAAACTCAGGATAAGCATTACTAGCTGAACACATGTGAGTTGAGTGTCCTTGAGCATTGCAAATAGCACAAACTTCAACTTGAGGAGCTTTAGGTCCCATATTGAGCACATCATCAAGCTTCCTTTGTAAACTAGCCACTTGCGAAGCAAGCTCATTGTTAGGACTAATCTCATAAATACCAGCTTTACCTCTTGTATCTTCGTGTTGAACATTGGATCCCAACATCTCAAATATGTCATATGACTCTTGAGCATTATTGACAGTAGATTGACAAGTTTCGGTTAGTCCATCATAAAAAATTTGCATTTGTAAGTATAGAGGTAACCCGTGATGTGGACATTGCATTAGAGTTCCTTTGAAATGCTCCCAGTATTCATTGAATGGTTCGCCATCATGTTGTGAGAAGTTGAAAATCTTGGACCTCAAGGTGGCTGTCTTTTGGGCGGAGAAAAACTTCTCCAAGAACTTCTTAGCAACAGCATCCCAAGTGGTTAGTGATCCAGGGGCTAATGACATCAACCAAGTCTTTGCTCTATCTTTCAAAGTGTAAGGGAAAACCCTCATCCTCAGATTTGCTTCAGACACATCCTTCAAAGGCAAAGTACAAACAACAGTATAAAATTCTTTAATGTGAGCCAAAGGATCTTCATTAGGTAAACCATAAAAAGAAGGAAGCATTTGAAAGTGAGAAGATTTAAGCTCATAGTTTCTAGCTTCTCTGGACAGCAAGATGCATGAAGGTGAATTTGGTATGATTGGTTGAGCAAGATCCTCCAAAGCAAGTTGGTCATTGGCTGCCATCTTTTCTTCTTCTTCTTCTTCTTCTTCTTGATCTGAGTTAAAGATGTTGAACAGAGAGTACTCTTCTGAGCTTTTTGAATTGGAGGTTTCGGCTTCTAAGGGATTGAGAATAGATTCAATGGCTGCCTCCCTTGCTTGATCAAGCCTTCGTTCAAATTCAGCCAGTGATGGTTGTTGTGTACCACGGATTGGTTGGATCCTAATGGTTCCAGATTGAGAGTGTTTCTTGACCGCTGATACAACTTGTTCAAGAAATGGTTTGTTCGACATGCAAATACCTGAAAACAAAGAAAAACTAAATAAAGTAAGCAATAGAAATAAGACTCTTAATCAAGTCCCCGGCAGCGGCGCCATTTTATTGTTTGATAGATTTTACTCTATCTATTTCTCGCAAGTGCACGAACCAATTATAGTATAGGAATGCAAGCACGAGGTCGTTCCACAGAGACTTGGATGAAAGACACTTATTACTACTACTTAGACTCACAAGTAATCCTAAGACTAAACAAAATTTAAATGAGGTTGTGTTGAGTTTGTTTTGAGTAACAACTACAAAAAGGAAAAGCATATAGCAAGTGATTGAAAACTTCTAAAGGGAATGCAAAATAGCAAGTAACCAGCAAGTAGATGTTTAGAAAATGTAGAGACAAAGGAGACAAGCACTAGGGTTTCAACTTCACCATGACAATCCAATTTCAAGCAACAAGTTAACAATCACATAAGTTGATTACAATTTCTGGAGTTCGTTCTTTCTTATGTATGATTATCCATATGGTGTTTGGTTTTAATCAAGTACTCAGAAAACACAACTTAGCTATGGTGTTTAGTCTAAGCTATGAATCTAAATCCATTAAGCTTAAGAAGAACACAAAGGAACCAAGTAAACATTTAAACATGGTGTTTGTCCTAAATGCATTACCCACTCATTCACTAATCGGTTCAAGAGTCATATGGTGTTTATGTAAACTTGAACTAGATAACCCACATGCATATGTTTATAGTGGCCAGTTATTTAAACATGCATAAAGATTCAACTAAGAACAAGTGAATGAGACCAGAAAATTAGAAGTAATCAACAAGAGTAACATTAACTTGAAAACATGAAATTGTCTTGTCAGGTTACATTGAAACCCTAGCTATGGTAATTAGTTACACTCCATTAATATAAAATGCATTTGAATCATAATAAACATGGAGAGAGTAAGAAAAACCCGTGAAGAACGAATTATGTTGTTGTAGAGCTCCTCACAACTTCCACCATATATGCTGCAGCAAGAGATGAAGAGTGGTGTGGATGGTATGGATTGTGTGTTGGAAATGATGGGAGGGTGGAGGATGAATGTTTGAGAGGGGATTGTGCTGGAATGAGTGGTCTGCTAGGAATTGGAAGAGAGGGATTGTGAATCCCAGAATTTTGATTGATGAAAGTGTTTGGAATGGAAGTGGTATTTATAGGGAGAGGGAAGTGAGAAATCTGAATTGAATATGGCAATGACCTAACACACTTGCATTAGATAATCAGAAATGGTTGCTGCACTTCACCACTAAATCCCACTAGCAGCCCTAGCTCATCCTCATGTCAGCATGACCAAGCTTCCATTCAGAAACCAATAGCTCATGCCTTGGCCCAATCCAAGTTCAAATAAAGAAGATAGGTCGAAATGAATTTCTAACTCAGTCTCCAGTTTTTGCACGTTTTTGCACCATTTTGCTTCATTTTGCTTCAAATGCCTCAAGTGGTACCTAGAGCTCAATGAACTAAATAACAAACACAAAATGGATTAAAAGCACAAGTTTTACCTAAAAACATAACCAAACAATAGGGTAGAGTGTTACAAAATGATACATAAATATGCATTGATCATAGTGGTTATTAATTTACGTTTATTTGTAATTGTTTTATCTTTATTTCTAATTGTTGTTTATCTTTATTTTTAATTATCGTTTATCTTTATTTGTAATTGTTGTTTATCTTTATTTATAATTATCGTTTTCCTTTTTTTTTATGATTGTCGTTTATTTTTCTATGATTAGTTTTTTTAAAATTCAATGATAAACCATATAATTCATTAAAATCACACTGTTAGAAATGTGCCCTAAGAGCCAATGCATTTGATGTAATCTCCTTAGAATACATTTCGTATATGATAAATAAATGACAATATTATTTTGTTATCTTTTATGTCGCGTAAAGAAACAAAAGTCCAGGGTATACTAAATAAGAGATAAAGTAATCTAAAGAAGTTTAGATTCGGAGACCTTTAATCTCTAACTGTAGTATCCCAAAATGTTCCTAATCATAGGGTTATCAAATGGGCATTGATAAACTGTTAAGATTGGCACATACTATGTATGCTCAATAATGAGGATGGTTGGTCTCAAACCATTTGTGTAGTTGACACTAATACAAGTATGTGGGTGCTCATTAGTGAATGAGTACACTGAACGCGATCAACAGCAGTTCTCGTATGAATTATTTATCTATATGTCAAAGGAGAACTCATAGTTGCAATAATGCAAATTAGTCCTTAGACCTGAGGCATCATGGTTGTCTTGTGATGCGTTATTGATCTTTGATAGCTCACAAAGGCAAGTCGTAAAAGATTTTCCTTATGTGTTATTGGGATCTCTTAATTCATCATGGAGGCATGTGAATGTACAATAAGGAATCTCTACCTTTGATAAAGAAAGGAGAATGTTTCAAGATATGATTCAGTGAATCTTCGGCCGAAGTACTTGAACATGATTTAGAAAGTGGTTTTAATTATGTTCTATTGAATCATATGAGGTTAATCATATTAGGGGTTTGACATTATCAATCTGTACCCTAATAATATGATTGGAAACATTGTATAAGAGAAGGACCGTATTGCATTTCAATTCCAACTGAATATGTTCTTCATCTATTCTAATTAGCTTGGGTAGCCATGATATATTGCTAGATGTCACTCTTGGCTTGTGGAAGTCCTAGGATTGATTGTGATCGATTCAAATAAAGGAAGAATTAAAAGGGGGTTTTAATTCCAGTTGGTTAGAAAGAGTTCTAATGTTTTCCCACTGCCTTGCTAAATTAGAACCTAATGGATCGCACACCTTAAATGGTTAACTTTGAGTAATACAAATGAGAATGAGGAAATCAATTTGATTGATTTGATATGGATGATTTACTATGTGTAAAAATATATTTGGGCCTCGATAATAGTTAGAGGGAAGCCCAAATGGTTGGGTATCAAGCCCAAGGGCTTAAGACACCTAAATATTATGGTTTAAGTGTCATAAGGCCCAATTTTGGAAGCCCAATGGGATTTGGCCGAAAATGGTTAAGTGCATGTGTATGGGAATTGTTTCCATAAGCTCATTAAGACAACAAACACAATCCAACATCAACCAAAGAGGTTTGGGAGATCAAAGAGAGATAGTTGTGAGTTTTCAAGAGTGAAACACAATCTTCTTTCAAAGGGGTTTAGATTGAAACCAATCTTGAGAATCTTGTACTAGCATCCTTGTATTCTCAAGATACCTCTACTCATCTCAAGGTTCCATTGGTGTGGAGACTTAGATGCCATATACTTTTGTGGCTCACAAGAAGGAGAAAGATCAAGAGGAGATCAACAAAGGAAAATCATCAAGAGAAGACCAAAACACAACTTGGTTCATATAATTGCTTCAAGGGTAATTAGATCTTATCCTTTCTCTTGAATTTTCATTTATGAAAAACATATCAATGTTCATGGCTTAAGATACTTGGAAGAAGTTTTGTTTTTGAATTTAAACAACCACCATATTCTTCCGCTGCGATTAATTTGATTAAATGCATGTTTAATATTCAAATGAACTTCTTAAAAATGTTTTAAAACCAACACACACAACCACTTTTATAATTTAAACACACAACATAATTTAAACATGCTTACATAATTTAAACATACTTACATAATTTAAACACACAACATAATTTAAACACTCTGTTGATGAAGGTCATCATCATCAGAATCATCATTGAAGAAATTTTGTATAGCCTTCCCACGTGAATTCATTGTAAGAAGGAGAATTGAAGGAGATTGTGTGGTCAATTCAGTAGAATAACACTTCTTAAATAGACAAGAGAATGAGATGACCTACATGTTTGAAAATAATTGAATGAAGATAGGAAAAGATAGGGAAATATAAGGCCAATAAAGTGAGATGAACAAAGATGAGCAATGGTTCAGAACGTGATTGACACAAGACAAGATGGGAAATGGTTCAGAAAATAATTGAATGAAGATAGGAAAAGATATGGAAAGATCAGGGAATCCAATAAAGTGAGATGGACAAAGTTGAGCAATGGTTCAGAACATAATTGAAAGAAGACAAAAGGGGATGGGAAAGAGTTCACAAAATAATTGAAGAACACAAGTGGAGGTAGGCAAAAGTTTAGAATATTATTGAATGAGGATAAAGGAATCCAATGAAGTAAAAGTAAAAGTCAAAGTCAAAATGGAAGAAAACTATGGCAATGGCTTCAATGAAGGGTTCGAATTATTCCGGGCATACGTATGGTGTTGTACTTGTTTTTATTTTTAAGTGAAATTCTATTATGTTTTGGAATTTTAATATTTTTAGGTTAAAATGTTTAGAAAATTAAATCATGAGTGTTGAAACAAAAATAATGTCAAGAAAAATTAACAAGAAAAAAAAAATTAGGGGTTAATCATTCTTAAACAATTTAATAAAGTTGCGGACTCAAATTATGAGTTTGCAAGGTTGGAGAGAAAAAAAATTTGAGTCCTGAAAATATATGAATAGTTGTATTTTGGAGGGTGAAAATTTGAGTTTAGCCCCAACATGATTGGAGATGGTCTCATGCATGCAATGTATAAAGTGTAAAATATTATAGTAAATTATTATAAATAAATGATTATGGTATTTTTAATCTTCTTTCATTAATTACTACATATTTTCTACGCGCACAGTATTTGTCAACTCGTTATATAATCAACTTAAATAAGTTAAACCACCATGCAATGCATTTCTTTCCAATTTTTTGTGATATTAATATATATTTTTAATAACCGCATCCATGACGTATCGTGTCCTAGTTTTTGGAAATTTACTCTATCCCCGTGTCGTGTCGTGTTGTGTCGTATCGATATTGCGTATCTAATTAATTCGTATCGTGTCCGTGCTTCTTAAGGGTTTGTGTGAGTCTCTCCAGAGATTTTTCTTTATAGAAGCAAAGAAGTTTAGAATTAAAGTGGATGAGTTTTCGTTTGGAGGATCATTATTAATCACTGAGTTGGCTAAAAGGCAGTCCTTCCACATTTCCCTTGAGCTTAGGTGCGCGACTTGGTTGTTAAAAGAGCTGGAGGTTTTTCTAGATAACAATGAACAGGTAGACTTCAAATTATATAGGGCGGATTCGTACCATGTATGGTTAGAGAGGAGCTACAATTCCAAAGGTACCCTTCTGAGATTAACAAAATGTTTTGCATGGAGTTGTGAAGTCAGTTATTGTTCCTCGGGGTCGGGACAACGAAGGATGGTTTTTGCTAGAAGAAAATCTTGAGATGTTAATGAAAGGAAATGAAAAGGGAAGATCAGTCAATTTTGACGATGGCGGTTTAAAAGCAAGTAGCAGGGACCCTAGTTTGACCTACAAAAAGGAGGTAGAAAGCAGAGAAGCATTAAAAGCAAAGGAAGAAAAGAGCGAAAAAGTGAAGGAAATATGAAACTGGAGCAGGGTGGTGGTTTGCGAAAGACAAGTGGTGCATCAGGCTTGGGATGGCATCCGGATAGCTATAAGAGAACAATTTGGGAAAGATGTTTCTTTATTTCCGTATCAAATCAATTGAGCTTTCTTCTCATGTGACAGTAATTCACTAGCAACGGAAATCAACAACATTGGTAAACTGGCTGTGGAGAATCAAATTGATACATTGCTGTTCAGTTGGGAAGAAGGCCTGAAAAATAACAACCCAAAAATTGTCAGCTACGGTGGTTGGGTGGGGATCTCGGGGCTTCCCATGCACTGGTGGAGTAAAAAGTTCTTTGATCGCATAGGAGAGGAATGTGGGGGGTTGTTAGAAGTGGATCGCAGGACAAAAAACTTCAATTACCTATTTGAAGCTAAACTCAAAATAAGGAAAAATTCCACTGGCTTTGTACCTGAGATCGTAGCTTTATCTGAAGGTTCTGCAACTCAATTTGTGAAGATCAGACCAATCTCCTTTGCGATTCGCCCCAAAATAACATATCAGTTTCTATCCAAAAAGAAAGACAGTCAAGAGTCGAAGAAGGCTAACGGTTAGAAATCACAAGCGGAAATCTGGCAAAGAAACTCTGGCGATCTTAACCCCTATGCGGGTTGACACTAATCATCATGGCAAAGTGAGTGCGATGCGGAATTTAGATAACACTGAGACTAAACCTAGAAAAACGGAAGAATATTCACGGATTCCCAGAAGTGCGCTGGAATGGAACGTGCAAGATGGCAGATCACAGAACCCAAATATGAATACCTCATCGCACACGTACAAAAAGAGAATCCTGGAAGTCAACGTCGTCTTGGGCTCAAATCCTAATGGGCTTTGAAAGGAATCCTCAGCCCAAACCAAGACTTCATTTAAAAATCCTATTGACCCCAAACCTTTTATGCACTCCAAGTCCTTTAGCGAGTCAACCCATGCTTATGGGGAGGATGTGGAGGCAAATTATAATATTAAGTCAACATCGGATTACACAGGCAACAAAGAATAGGCCGAAACTCAAATTCCTTTCCAAATTTGGGTGAGCGAACGGGGAAGAAAATAGAAGGGGCAGAAGTGTAACCACCCACTTCGATGGCTGTCTTTCCATGCTGGAGGTGGCGACAAATGCAGACTCCCTTGACTCGAAGACGGAAGCAGCGGCAAAGTTTAATGGTTCCATTTCATCGATCTGCCAGGAGTCAATGAAGATGCCGACGACTGAGTCTTTACGTTGATGAATTGTCTTCGACTGAGTTTAAACTGAAGATTGTTGCGTTCAAAGGAGAAGAGGGGCTGTTTGAAAAACTCTTTTTGCTGACCAGGAGAGGCGGACACAAGCTGCCGAAAAGAGGAAACGACCAGATCCAAGAAGTGTTGTATTATACCAGGAAAAGAAGATTAAGGGGAGAAAAAGGAAGACTTGAAGGTCAGTCTAAAATTCTCCTGAACAAAATGGCACATCTCTGATGCCCTTAAAGAAGAACCTAATTAACAGAAGACGAGGCTGAGTGGGTTTGACCTTTCACGACCTCATATCGAAAGGGTACAGGTAAGAAGGAAGCAGATAACTGCTCTTCAAGGGATTACAACTCTCATTAATGAAAATCATCAGTTGGAACATTCAGGGATTGGGGTGTAGGAGGAAAAGATTGTTGGTGAAAGAGCTATTGCGGAGACTTAAGCCAGACATTGTTATTCTCTTAGAAACCAAGAAAAAGGTAGTTGATAGACAATTAGTGGCAAGTGTGTGGGGGTCCAGATTTAAGGAGTGGAGCTTCTCCCCCTCTTTTGGAAGTTATGGGGGTATTCTAATTATGTGAAACTCTCAATCAATCTCAATTTGTGACTCCATTATTGGTGAGTTTTCCGTTTCTATCAGGATTGAGGATTGGTGATTATTAGGGATTTATGGCTCTTGCAAACAAAGGGAAAGAACCAGATTCAGGGAAGAATTGACAGACTTGTTAGACTACTGTGGTGATAAGTGGTGTCTAGGAGGTGACTTCAATGTCGTGAGATTTACTTCGGAAAAGTCGAACGGTAGAAGAACAACGAAAAGTATGCAAGATTTCAATGACTTCATTCAAGATATCAACTTACGGGATCCCAATTTGCTCAATGCATCCTTCACATGGTCCAACCTTAGGGCGAATGAGTCTGTAGCAGATTAGATCGGTTTCTAGTTTCCGGTGGCTGGGAAAAGTGTTTCCCTCACTACCGCCATAAAGCCCTGCTAAGGATTACTTCCGACCATTGCCCAATTGAGTTGGACACAACTAGGGTGAAATGGGGTTCTTCACCCTTCCGTTTCGAAAATATGTGGCTGACCCATCCGGATTTTAAAACAAGGATCACGCGGTGGTGGAATGAGGTACAACCTTTTGGTTGGGAAGGTTACAAGTTCATGACGAAATTAAAATATGTGAAGGGGAAACTAAAATCGTGGAGCAAGGATATGTTTGGGGAGGTTGAGTTGGCCAAAAGGGAGGCTGAAGCTAGGGTGTTGGCTATCGACCAACTTGAAGGATTAGATGGTCTGAACAACTTGGTAAGGAAAGAAAGAGATGATCTTCTCAACAAATTAGGAGATCTTGCCCAAAAAGAGGAAATAAAATGGAGACAAAGAGGTAAAGTACAGTGGGCACGAGAGGGTGACGGGAACACCAAGTTTTTCCACAAAATGGCAAGCGGCTTTCAGAAAAGAAATCTTATTGAAAAACTAGAAGTAGAGGAGTTGAGAGTATTAGCAAACGAAGCAAGTATAGAAAATGAAATCATCAAGTTTTTCAAAGGCTTGTACAACAGCAATGGCAACATAGGATGGGGAGTTGAAGGTTTAAATTGGTGCCCAATTAGCCGTCACGAGGCCAATTGGCTAGAAAGACCTTTTGAGTTTGAAGAAGTCCGGAAAGCTGTGTTTGATTATGGAAAAGACAAGTCCTCGGGTCTGGACGGATTTTCGATGTCTTTTTTCCAAAGCGCTGGGAGCTCGTTAAAGAGGACCTTATGAGGGTAATGGCAGAATTTTACCTTATCAGGGTTGTCAACGGGCTTACAAATGAAACTTTCATTTGTCTCATCCCAAAAAGAACTCCTTAAAGGTTACGGACTATAGACCGATCAGCCTAGTCACTAGTCTTTATAAGATAATTTCAAAAGTGTTGGCGGCAAGACTAAAAGAGGTTCTAGACAAGACTATCTCCCAAGCACAAGGGGCTTTCGTACAATAGAGACAGATACTAGATGTTGTCTTAATTGCAAATGAAGTCGTAAAGGAAGTTAGGAAAAAATAAAAAGAAAGGGCTGGTCTTCAAGATTGATTTCGAAAAGTGTATGACCATGTTGAATGGAACTTCATAGAGGATGTGCTAGAGAGGAAAGGGTTTGGAACAAAATGGAGATACTGGATGAAAGGTTATTTGGAATCGGCCAATTTTTCTGTGATGGCTAAGACAAGGTGACCCATTATCTCCTTTCCTGTTAAAGTCAGCGATGTGTTGAGCAGAATGGTTGAAAGGGCTCACGAAGCTAACCTTTTACATGGTTTAATGGTTGGCCAAGATGAAGTGGAAGTTTCGCACCTTCAATTCGCAGATGATATTACTTTCTTCCTGGATGATAAGGAGGAATCCTGGAGAAATTTACTGGATGTGCTAGATCTGTTTTGCACAGTTTCAGGTATGAAGATTAATAAAGGGAAAAGCTCCCTCCTCGGTATCAATTTCAACATGGCTTCCCTAGAGGATAAGGCAGGTAGGTGGGGCTGCGAGGTGGGTAGTTGGCCTATGGTGTACTTGGGTATGCCCCTAGGGGGGAACCCAAAAATAATTAGTTTCTGGAACCCAGTGCTGGAAAAGTTGGAGGAAAGGCTCTAAAATTGGAAGAGAGCTTGCTTATCCAAGGGCGGAAGGCTCACTCTGATCCAAGCCGTGCTCAGTAGTATACCATCTTATTACATGTCTCTTTTTAGGATGCCTGCAGGAGTGGTAACTAAGGTGGAGAAAAAAATTCATAATTTCCTATGGGAAGGAGTGGAAGAAGAGAAAAAAGTCCATCTTGTGAATTAGAAGCAGGTCTCCAAAACAAAGGAAGAGGGTGGTCTTGGTATTGGGTTGATAAGAGAGAAAAACGAAGCCTTGAGAGCTAAATGGATGTGGAGATTTCCTTTAGAAATCCACTCATTATGGCATAAGGTTATCAAAAGCAAGTATGGAATCGCCTCCAACGGGTGGGATCCCAAGCAGATTGTAACAATTTCTGATAGGAATTCATGGAGAGACATTTCGAAGGGCACAGTTCTTTCCTTCAATGATGTCGCTATGTAGTTAGAAACGGAGAGAAGATTAGGTTCTGGGAGGATAACTGGAGGAAGGAAGATTGGTTATAGTGATTTAGCTTATTTTCGTACTATTGGGAAAATAGTACGAAAATAAGCTAAAACATATGGATCTTACTGGAAGGGATCTTACTGGAGGTTTTTCCAAGGCGTTTTTCCCTGTCCAGAAAAAAAGAACCAAAATATTTCAGATTTTGTTAACACTGCCGATGTACCACATAATTGGGATTTCAGCTTCAAGAAGAAATTTGACAAAGGCCAGGATTGCTGAAGTAGTGAAACTTCTGAAGATTCTGGGGGAAGTGAGAATCATCCACGCTAGAAGGTGCAAGAGAATTTGGGAGATTGAGGAACACGAGAATTTCTCGTGTAAATCTTTTAGGTCTTTCCTTCTGTCCAATGATATTAGGGAATCCTTCAGTCCTTTTAAATCTGTTTGGAAGGCGAAAACTCCCCCTAAAGTGAAGTTCTTTGTGTGGTTAATCGCAATTGGGAAAATCAACACTTGTGACCAGATCCAAAGAAGGAACCACTGACCACATGTTCATGCACTGCCCTTTTTCACTAAATATTTGGTGGAAGCTTTTAAGTGAAACCGGTGTAATTTGGGTGATTCCTAGAGGCGGCGCTAATATCCTTAGCATTAGATGAGTGGTGCTAGGAAGGAGAAAAAGAGCTTAAACTCTTTGGAGCTGTCTGGTTCATGCTTTCTTTTGGAATTTTTGGTTGGAGCATAACCGAAGAATCTTTAAGGATTACAAAGGAGCAAGCGTTGGAGAAGTTTGGGAGAGAGTTAAATTTTGGGCTTCACTCTAGGCATCTGTTTTTGGGAATTTCAATGATTATCATTGTTGAAATAAAAAAAGTTCATACCTATCAGATTAATTTGGATAGGCATTTGGGCTGTAACAAATCAATTCTAAATCAAGTGAGGCCCAAAATGAAGAACTCAACAACAGCAAAAATGACATGCCTAGAGATAAAATCTCATTTACTTATCTCTAAGGAAAAGTCCCACTACAGCCTCACTCTCAAAAGAGATTTAAAGAAATAAAAAAAGAATGTCAGGGTGAGATCGTGCCTGGCAGGTTATCTCCCATTACTCCATTTATCAAAACAATGGCACAATATGGGAAGAAACGGTCTCCCTTAACTGCCACTCACCTGATTGCCTATAAAAAGGCATGAACCAAAGGAAAAAAAAGGGGGGACGGAGAAGAGGAAACAGAGGCAAAAATAAAAGTTACTGAGAAAGGAAGGTAGAGGTCTGAAGAGAAAACGAAGAGGCTGCGAGATTTTGGTTGAGGAAGAAGAGAAAGAAAGGGGCAGAAGAAAGGCAAGGTATAAAGTTTATTTCTTCTCTGGAAAATTTCATCATGTTTCTCTGTACAGATTTTCTATCAAAGTTCAAAGTCCCCTTCCGCTGCTGCCCTGCCATAAAAGCTTTGAGAATGTGCACTGCGAAATTTCTTCATGTTCTTACTGTTAAAGAAGTCTCATGAGATTACTGCATGCAAAAGAAATTCATCATTCTCAAAAATAATTGAAGAAATCATGTCTCCGCTTTTAGAGAAATCTCAAGAAATCACACAAGAGGGAGCTCTCACAAGGACCTCCCTATTGTGAAAATATACAGGTGAGCTTTCGCAAGAATCCCACTGTATTAAGTTCTATGAGCAATTGGCAGGTGTTCATAGAAATACTCGAATGAAAATAATGCAGGTGCTATTAAGTAACAAACAGAAAGACAAAGATATTCAAGAGGTTTCTGGTACAAAAAGAAAACTGTTTTCTTGTAGACCAAAACTTCTCTAAGTCAAGCACAAGAGAATTAAATTTGTACCCCTTTCAATTTCCCTGGAGCCTTGGACAAATAAAGAAGAAAATGAATGCACAAGTGGGCAGCAAGCCTTTCTCTGGCGTCTAAATAGGACTTTGCCCCAACAAAAATCCCAGTCACAAATCAAAGAAGGAACGCACAGCTGTTCCAAACAAGACAGAGGGTACTCGGCAGCAAGCCTTTCTCTGGCGTCTAAATGGGACTTTGCCCCAACAAAAATCCCAGTCACAAATCAAAGAAGGAATGCACAGAGGGTACTCGGCAGGCAAGCCTTTCTCTGGCGTCTAAATGGGACTTTGCCCCAGCAAAAATCCCAGTCACAAATCAAAGAAGGAACGCACAGCTGTTCCAAACAAGACACAGGGTAATAAACCAAAATTCACTTTTAGTGTGAAGACCCGTGGGATAACACAAGTCACCAAGATAAATATCCACACAAAAAAGCAAGGCAAGATCAGCAAAAAGAGGAAGAAGGCTCGTCAATTTCAAGCCAAGAAACCTCCACCTCCTGCCATGTCCAAGATGGAAGAAGAAAACAACAAAAAAGGGAGGTTTGGAAGACTTGGAAGAGACCAACAAAAGCAAAGAAGAAAAAGCCAAAAAAAGGACAAAGTGAAAGAAAAGTACCTCAGCACTTTGACAAACAGACGTGGTCTTCAAATTCCCATACTTCAAATTAATATTTTATTTGGTTATGTAGCTAAGGTTGACAAAAAGGAAAGACCAACCTTATTTTAGTGTTTCTTTGGTTTTGGCGTGCGTCCCAAATTCAAAGCCCTGAAGTGATTATGACTAACGGGTAATTGGAGAGATGAACGTTTTGGTCCAACTTGAGTTAATTTAAACTACTCCAGATAAACCATGAGATGTGGTGTGGTGGTAGCTCACCTCATTCCTTAACCATGAGGTTGGGGGTTCGATCCCCGCCCATGGGAATGGAGCGCATTTCATGGCCAGCCGTTTACCTCAATTGGGAGAGCTCCCGCAGCGAAAGGGATTAGTCACTGCGTCGGCGGTGGATACCATTGGGTCTCACCTAAGAAAAACTACTCCAGATAAAGATGGGGGCAGGATCTAGTGAGAACACTTATATGAGAATTTTATATGAGAACACCGTTGGATTATATCCAATGACTCTGTGAAAAGCAATTGTAAATGAAATGGTTGTACTAGAGTGAGTCACTCAACTTGTTCTCTCTACTCCCTCCTTCCTAAACAGCTGTTCAACTTTTTCACCCTCCCTCCCAATTTTTTCACGCTCCCTCACTTTTTTTTTTTCAGACTCCCTCTTATTCCTCTCAATCAATACCTTCTCCTATTTTCTTTGGTCAGAATTGATACATTTCTCTGGAACTCCCCCTCTCCTCTTTCTCTGCCCTCTCAGTTTCTCTCCTTTCAAACTCCTTTTTGTATTGCTCTCTTAGTTTTTCTGCGTCGATCTCTCTCTTCCTCCTCGTCATCGTCCTCTCTTTCTCTCTCTCTCTCTCTCCTCCCTTTCCCTACCACAATTCGAAAATCAAGGTCCAAAAGCCCTATTTACTGCTCTCATTTGATATCTCTTTCATTTTCCTCTTCGTTGTGTCCCTCGCTTTTCGTGGTGGTAGAGGAAAAGGTAGTAATCTGGCAAAGTCATACTGGTGCTTAGAGATTGGATTTTTACGGCTACCCATCTGGTTGTTCCTACCGTTCTCTATCTGCATCAATATCTTTAATTATGACTTGTTATTTTCATTTTTGATTACTTGATTTTCAATATTCTTTTCTTCATTAATTAATTTGGTATGTTTGGTTTTGGTTTGATTTTGTCCTCTTTAATTAAATTTGGCAGGCCTTGTTTAAAATTGTAATTGGCTTTGAGATTGGACAAAGGTTGGCTTTGGTGATTCTGTGAAGGTTAGTAATCGAGGTTTTAAAAAAATCTTACTCTGTAAATGTATGTATAGTTATACAATGTATGGTTCAAATGGATGATTGTGATTGGTATTGGTTGTTGTGATTGCTTTAATTGCTATGGTTGCTGTGATTGCTGAAAAAATATGTGTGTCTTTGGCTAGTAAATGAGAAAATAGATAACCCCACCCAATTGGGTTTTTTATTATGGATTTTTGTCTACTATTTGGCTTTCTAATGCTCTCCTTCTTTCTCTATGCAGCTTGTTTTTCCCCTCCAATTTGCATTGCAAAATTATTAAGATGAGAACAAATGTTTGAGTTTATTGTTTTTAAGATTGAAGTTCGTTAATTATGTTTATTTTGACTTTTCTTTTGATCACTAAAGGGTATTTGTGTTTCTTCTGCACAAACAACAGGCGAGGAAAAGAGAAAAGATGGCAAAGCTTAAGGAGGAAATCGCCGTCCAAAAAGCCAAGGAACTTATAGCAATTTTACATATATTTTTTAATTTTTAAAAATTATAAATTTTACAAGTAATGCAATAAAATAATAGAAAAATGACACAAGTTAGAATCTCAAGGCTACAGCGTCAGTTGTTTGCCACCAAAATATGTTTCGTAAAAGCTTTAAAAGGATTCATTAGAGCTTCAACATTGCTTCATTTACTATTCAATAAAACTTCATAATATTATTTTTATTTTTTAACTAAGAAGTCCTCGTTAGTATTTTTATGAACTTTTAAAGATGAATTCAAAAGACGTAGAAAGTGTTAGATCGAGTTTGTAGAATTTTTTTGGTGTGTATTTTGATGCAATTTAATGAATTATTATGATTTTTGGAAGTTAAAGCATTCAAAAATAGTAATAAACGAAAGAGATTGACAAGTGGCAACACTTGAATAATGCGTTGTCAGTGCTTCTAACGAGTGCCATTCTTAGCGCCATGTGTCATGAGATGTTCATTTTTATGTCTTTACCTTAAAAAGTTGACAAAAAAAAGTCTGAAAATTACACTAAAAACAAACTTCTTGTGACATTATCTTTGACTATAATGCGAGGAAAATCCGAAGTTGAATTTGGGAAATTTAAAGTAATAATTGGAGGAACAGTTGTAATACGGAAGAGTAATGATCTTCAACATACTGTTATTGTTAGTTGTTGCGTCGGATTCAGCTACACCAAAATGGATTCAACTGCATCCTCAACTTGTGATACTCGCAAGTGCACGAGCCATTTGGTAGTATAGCATATGTAAGTGCGAGGTCAATCCCACGAGGATTGGTGATTGAATGATCTAATTTGTTTCCCCTACACAAAATAGAAATGAAAAAAGAAAATAAATAAAACAAGGAAAAAGAGAAATAACTCAAGCAAATAAGTTCCCAAGTTCAATTAGATTAACGGATTGATTCTAGCTAAAGTATGATTAAGCCATGGTGTTTGGTCATAACCTTGTGTTCCTAATTCCCTAATTTGATAATTTGTTGTCTAACCTAAAATTAAGCATTAGGAACCCATTAAACATAGAAGAACAATTTAAACAACCAAGCATGTATCTAATCCCTGTTGTTGAATGTCCATACATACTCTTCCTATTCATAGTTCAATTCGAATTAAAGCATGGTGTCTACTCTTAATTCAAACCAAGATAGCTAACATGCAAGTCTAAATGGTGATCAATCATTCAAACTATCATATTAACTTATAAGCATAATGAATAAGAACAAAAACCATAATTGAAACTTGAAAACTAATTAAACTTGAATACTTAAGAAAGAATGTACATTACAAATAAAATTAAAGTAGAACTTGAAAACTTGAAGGAAAATTTAGTAAAATCATTTTGTTACAACAATTGACAAGTTGAAAGGAAACTAAGAGAATTTGAGGGAGAGAAGGGAAGGGAGCTCTAGAGAAGTGTTTGAGAGCTCCCCCCTTGGGGTGTGATTTATGAAGCTTGAAGACTTCTATATTTATAGGGCAAAGAGGGAGGAACATCATGACGAAATCCAACACCACCATTCCTCTTTTAATACAACCCATAACTCCCACTTCATCTTGTCTATGTTAGTGTGGTTGGAATCAATTGCATCCCATACTTCTTTTGCTGCACCTCAAGCTTTCTTCACATGGGATTATCAAAGGTGTTCAATTTGTGGCTGCCTTTTGCTGCCAACCCATGTGGGTTTTCTTCACCTTTGTTGGAAAAAACGATTCTTCTGAACCAGGCTTGGTGTAGGAAGGCCTGAGGCTTCAATATGTATCCAATGGGGCTCAAATGTGGATATGTCATAATAGACACCCATTGGAACAACTTGTATGAAGAAAGTATTCCCATTTGAGCAGTACAAGTGTACGTGTTGGGCCTTGCAAGTTGACTGCCGAAAATAGACTGGAATGTATGGTGTGCATTTTGATGGGCCCACGGATTGGGCTTGGCTTCATCAATTGATACGTTTTAGTAGTCCATCTTGCAGTTCAGAATCTCTTCTTTCCAACCACATATTAATTTGGGCCAATACAAGTTGGGAGGAGGAAGTTAAGGCCGAAACAAATTGCTAACTCAGTCTGCCCGTTTTTGCACCATTTTGCATCTTTTCCTATCCAAAGCCATTATTGCTACCTAAGGCCCAATGAACTGAATGATAAATAGAAAAGGGATTAAAAGCATGTTTGCGCTAAAACTAGGCATGTAGTAAGTAGGCCAACTTAAAGATGTGGTGGATGCTGAAGGTAAGGACCCTTAGTGTGTGAGAGCATTCGGTAAGTAAATAGGCATGCATACAAAAGACAAATGTACGTGGTTCACCCGAATGATGGGCTACGTCCACGGAGAAGTATGTTCTCATTACGATAATGTGAGTATACATTGCACATAGGTTTAAACTCAAGGAGAAGAGGAAGAATACCGAAGGCCGAAGACCGAAGACCGAAGGCTGAAGGTCGGAGGCTGAAGATCTGGCTAAAGGCCAATGTTCTGTGGGCTTGTAAATGGGCTCATGGGTAAGCCCATGAGGCCCAAGTAGCCTGCCCCACCCTCTTCTTTCTTGAAGGGGAGAGGTCTCCTTTTATAAAGAAGGGAGAGTCCCCTCCTCTTGTGTTTTGTCCGATGTGGGACTCCCTTCCCTTTGGCTTGGGAGTGTTTGGGGAGTGCTTGGCCAGATATTGTACAAACAGGAGTCCCCCCAGTTCCCGATTAAGGAGGTACTTCTTGATTGGGGACTTGTAGTCATCAATGCACTGGCCAAGTAATGCTTCAGCTCATTTTCCAGGCAGGCTGATGGCTGATGGCTGATGGCGATGGCCGAAGGCGAAGGCTGATGGCCGAGGCGAGGCTGATGGTTGATAGCCGAAGGCTGATGCCGATGTCTAATGGCGCTGTAAGGGAGAAGTGTCTCTTGGAAGGTGTTGTTCGGCATGGCTTTGACAAAGGCGCTAGAGAGACCGTCTCTTAGAAGGTGCCGTTCGGCATGGCTGAAGGCTGATGGCTGAAGGCTGATGCTGATGGCTGAGGTCTATGGCCGAGGCTCACAGCCGAAGGCCGATGGCCGATGACTGAGGCTCATGGCCGATGTCGATGGCCGAAGCTCGATCCCGAGACCGAAGGCTGATGGCCGATGCCGATGGCCGAGGCTGATACCGATGGCCAAAGGTTCATGGCCGATGCCGATGGCCGATGCCGATGACCGAAGGCTAATGGCCGATGCCGATGGCCGAGGCTTATGCTTGATGGCTGAAGGCTTTACCGATGACCGAAAAGCTGTATACCGATGGCCGAAGGCTGATGGCCTATCCGATGGCCGATGCCGAATCATTGGGGGATGTGAAGACATCGCACGCGCCGAATAATGCAAGGGTGCCGAAGGCCAAAGGCAGATGCCGAATCATTGGGGGGATGTGAGACATCGCACGCGCCGAATGATGCAAGGGTGTCGAGGGCCGAAGGCAGATGCCGAATCATTGGGGGATGTGAAGACATCGCACGCGCCGAATGATGCAAGGGTGCCGAGGGCCGAAGGCAGATGCCGAATCATGGGGGGATGTGAATACATCGCACGCGCCGAATGATGCAAGGGTGTCGAGGGCCGAAGGCAGATGCCTAATCATTGGGGGATGTGAAGACATCGCACGCGCCGAATGATGCAAGGGTGCCGAGGGCCGAAGGCAGATGCCGAATCATGGGGGGATGTGAATACATCGCACGCGCCGAATGATGCAAGGGTGCCGAGGGCCGAAGGCCGAAGGCAGATGCCGAATCATTGGGGGGATGTGAAGACATCGCACTTGCCGAACGATGCAAGGGTGCCGAAGGATGATTGTAGGAGGTGCCGAGGGCATGGCTCAAAAGGGTGCCGAGAGCACTCGTGAAGGAGAACGACATAGTGTTTTGTATCGTTTCCCACAGACGGCGCCAAACTGTTTGCGCTAAAACTAGGCATGTAGTAAGTAGGCCAACTTAAAGATGTGGTGGATGCTGAAGGTAAGGACCCTTAGTGTGTGAGAGCATTCGGTAAGTAAATAGGCATGCATACAGAAGACAAATGTACGTGGTTCACCCGAATGATGGGCTACGTCCACGGAGAAGTATGTTCTCATTACGATAATGTGAGTATACATTGCACATAGGTTTAAACTCAAGGAGAAGAGGAAGAATACCGAAGGCCGAAGACCGAAGACCGAATGCTGAAGGTCGGAGGCTGAAGATCTGGCTAAAGGCCAATGTTCTGTGGGCTTGTAAATGGGCTCATGGGTAAGCCCATGAGGCCCAAGTAGCCTGCCCCACCCTCTTCTTTCTTGAAGGGGAGAGGTCTCCTTTTATAAAGAAGGGAGAGTCCCCTCCTCTTGTGTTTTGTCGATGTGGGACTCCCTTCCCTTTGGCTTGGGAGTGTTTGGGGAGTGCTTGGCCAGATATTGTACAAACAAAGCACAAGTTTAACTCAATAACATAATCAAATCATAAGTTAGAAGGGTACAAAATGATATATAAATATGCGCCGATCATTAGTATAGAAGCAAACTTGACTTCGAGAAATTATTTGAGATTTTTATGAATTTATTATGATTTTTGGAAGTCAATACACATGGCAGTGCCTGATGGTGTGTCGTCAGAATTTCCAACAAGTGTCTGTATCCCGTAGCTCCACGTGTCATTAATGTTTCATTTTTGTGAGTTTATCTTAAAAAATTAATGAAAATCATTTTAAAAAAAATCAAAAAAACACAATAAAAATTTCAAAAAATTCCTTGTGACATGATCTTCGACTCTAATGCATGAAAATTGAAAATTGAATTTGGAACATTTGACGTAATAATTGTTGTTAAAATTGAAATTTGACTTTGAAAAATTTGAAGTAATAATTGGTGAAAGAGTTATAATGATGAAAACTAGTGATCTTTAACTCAGTGTTATTGTTAGAATGGAAGCAAACTTGACTTTGAGAAATTATTTGAATTTTTCTCATACTCAAAATTATATTTGAAGTCTCAAAAAATGTAGGAAATGTCACAAGGAGTCCAGAGTATTTTTTTGGTGAATTTTTCATATTTCTAGAAATTCCAGAAATTCCTTGCGACATGATCTTCAACTCTTTTGTGTGAAAATTGAAATTTGACTTTGGAAAATTTGAAGTAATAATTGGAGGAAGAGTTATAGTGATGAAGACTAGTGATCTTCAACTTAGTGTTATTGTTAGTATGGAAGAAAACTTGAGTTTGAGAAATTATTTAAATTTTTCTCTAAGTCAAATTTATATTTTACAACTGAAAAGATGAAGAAAATGTTGCAAGGAGTTTGTGGCATTTTTCGGTGAATTTTTCAGATTTTTTACGAATTAATTATGATTTTTGGAAGTCAAAACATTGTAAAAATAGTAAAAAATGGAAGACAATGACACATGGCAGCAGCTGATGGGTGGGTAGTCAGCTTTTTCAACGGGTGTCAGTATCTCGTAGTGCCACGTGTCATTAATGTTTCATTTTTGTGAGTTTAGCTTTAAAAATTCGCGAAAATCATTACAAAATCAGAAAAATACACCAAAAATTTCTACAAATTCCTTGAAACATTATTTTAGACTCTGATGCAAGAAAATCAAAATTTAACATTGGGAAATTTGAAGTAATAATTGGGGGAAGAGTTATAGTGATGAAGACTAGTGATCTTCAACTTAGTGTTATTGTTAGTAGGGAAGCACAATTGACTTTGTGAAATTATTTGAATTTTTCTCTTAGTAAAAATTATATTTTAAGTCTCAAAAGATGTTGGAAATGTCACAAGGAGTTCGGGGTATTTTTTGGTGAATTTTTCAAGTTTATTATGAATTTATTACGATTTTTGGAAGTTAAAATATTGGAAAATAGTAATAAATTGAAGATAATGACACATGGCAGCAGCTGATGGGTGTGTCGTCAGCTTTTCCAGCGGGTGTCGGTATCTCATAGCACCACGTGTCATTAATGTTTAATTTTTGTGAGTTTATCTTAAAAAAATCACGAAAAATCTTTAAAAAATCAGAAAAATACATCGAAATTTTTTACAAATTCCTTGCGACATTATCTTCGACTCTATTGAGTGAAAATCAAAATTTGACTTCGGAAAATTCGAAGTAATAATTGGAGGAAGAGATATAGTTATGAAGACTAGTGATCTTTAACGTAGTGTTATTGTTAGTATGGAAGCAAACTTGACTTTGTGAAATTGTTTGAATTTTTTTATAAGTCAAAATTATATTTTAAGTCTCAAAAGATGTTGGAAATGTCGCAAGGAGTCCGGAGTATTTTTTGGTGAATTTTTCAGATTTATTATCAATTTATTATGATTTTTGGAAGTCAAAATATTGAAAAATAGTAATAAATGGAAGATTACACATGGCAGTGGCTGATGGGTGCGTCGTCAGCTTTTCCAGTGGGTGTCAGGTATCTCATAGGTCCATGTGTCATTCATGTTTCATTTTCGTGAGTTTATCTTAAAAAATTCACAAAAAATAATTAAACAATCAGAAAAATACACCGAAAATTTCTACAAATTCCTTGCGACATTATCTTCGACTATGATACTGGAAAATAAAATTTTGACTTTGATAAATTTGAAGGAATAATTAGAGAAAGAGTTGTAGTGATGAAGACTAGTTATCTTCAACTTAGTGTTATTGTTAGTATGGAAGCAAACTTGACTTTGTGAAATTATTTGAATTTTTTTAAAGTCAAAATTATATTTTAAGTCTCAAAAGATGTTGGAAATGTCACAAGGAGTCCGAGGAATTTTTTGGTGAAATTTTCAGATTTATTATCAATTTATTATGATTTTTGAAAGTCAAAATATTGAAAAATAGTAATAAATGGAAGAGAATGACACATGGCAACGCCTGATGGGTGCGTCGTCAGCTTTTCCAACGGGTGTCAGTATCTTGTAGCGCCACGTGTTATTAATATTTCATTTTTGTGAGTTCATCTTAAAAAATTCACGAAAAATCATTAAAAAATTAGAAAAATACACCGAAAATTTCTTCAAATTCCTTGCAACATTATCTATGACTCTAATACGTGAAAATCAAAGTTTGACTTTCAAAAAATTGAAGTTATAATTGGAGGAAGTGTTGTAGTCAAGAAGAGAAATGATCTTCAACTTAGTGTTATAGGTAGTATATGAAAAAACTTAAGTTTGAAAAATTATTTAAATTTTCTATGTGTCAAATTTATATTTTACAACTAAAAAGATGAAGAAAATATCGCAAGGAGTTTGTGGCATTTTGCGGTGAATTTTTCGGATTTTTTAAGAATTAATTATGATTTTTTCAAGTCAAAACATTGTAAAATAGTAATAAACGAAAGAGAGTGACACATGGCAGCGTCTGATGGCTGGGTCCTCAGCTTTTCCAACGAGTGTCAGTATCTTGTAGCGCCATGTGTTATTAATGTTTCATTCTTGTGTGTTTATCTTCAAAAATTCACGAAAAATCATTAAAAAATTTAAAAAAATACACCGAAAGTTTCTACAAATTCCTTGTGACATTATCTTCAACTCTATTGCGTGAAAATCAAAATTTGACTTTGGAAAATTCAAAGTAATAATTGGAGGAAGAGTTGTAGTAATATGAAGACTAATGATTTTCAACTTAGTGTTATTGTTAGTTTGGAAGCAAACTTAACTTTGTGAAATTGTTTGAATTTTTCTCTTAGTCAAAATTATATTTTAAGTCTCAAAAGATGTTGGAAATGTCACAAGGAGTGCGGAGTCTTTTTTAGTGAAATTTTCAAATTTATTATGATTTTTGGAATTCAAAATATTGAAAAATAATAATAAATAATAGAGAGTGACACATGACAGTGCCTGATAGGTGCATCGTCATCTTTTTCAATGGGTGTTCATATCTCGTAGCGCCGCGTGCCATTAATATTTCATTTTTGTGAGTTTATCTTAAAAAATTCAAGAAAATTCATTACAAAAATCAGAAAAATACACCCAAAGTTTCTAAAAATTCCTTGTAACATTATCTTTGACTCTGATGCAAGAAAATCAAAATTTAACATTGGGAAATTTGAAGTAATAATTGGGGGAAGAGTTATAGTGATGAAGAGTGATCTTAACTTAGTGTTATTGTTAGTAATGAAGCAAACTTGAATTAATTTTTTGGAATTTTTTTAAAATCAAACATTTAGTGTATCATAATAGGAGAT
The DNA here is from genome assembly GCA_018703695.1 of Prunus fruticosa. Classification (NCBI taxonomy): domain Eukaryota; kingdom Viridiplantae; phylum Streptophyta; class Magnoliopsida; order Rosales; family Rosaceae; genus Prunus; species Prunus fruticosa. The sequence continues at coordinate 26,631,282 of CM031922.1, read as the reverse complement.
AATGTCGCATGGAATTTGTAGAAATTAAGGATGGATTTTTTCGATTTTTTAATTAATTGTTTGTGAATTTTTAAAGATAAACATATATAAATTGAAACTCTAATGACACGTGGCGCTACGCAAAATGATGCTCATTAGAAGCACTGATGACGAACTCTTCCAAAAACCATAGTATTTCATTAAATAGTGGAAAAATTATACAAACACCAAAAAATTATACAAACCCAATGTGAAACTTTCTACGCCTTTTGAGTTCATCTTAAAGCATTCATAAAAGTGCTAATGAAGACTTCTTAGTCAAAAAATAAAAATAATATTATGAAGCTTTAGTGAACAATAAATGAAGTGATGTTGAAGCTCTAGTGAATCCTTTTGAAGTGTTTACGAAAAATATTTTGGTGGCAAACAAGAAATGATGCAGCATTGCAATTCTGACTTGTGTCATTTCTTTATTATTTGTAAAATTTATAATTTTAAATCGTTTACGACCCATATTTTATGGTGAATTTTAATACTGACGTTTATACATAGAAATTGCTTGATTACATGACTGTACTCGCCTTTGTGAAACATAGTTCAAACCCATATTCCTTTTTATACCTGCAACATACACCGTTTACATAAGATATACTGAAACTATTACAAAAACATGAAGATACAGACCTAATACCCATATCCATACTACTGATACTATAATCAACACATTAAGATATAGAAATGATATCTACTAACACTATTGTCATCACATTAATATACATAAATGATATCTACTAACATTATTGTCAACACATTAAGATACAGAAATGATACCTCCTAACACTATTGTCAATACATTATGATACATAAATGATACCTACTTATACTATTATTAACACATTAAGGTACAAAAATGATACCAACTTACACTATTATCACCACATTAAGGTACACAAATGATACATACTCAAACTATTAATAACACATTAAGATACATAAGTGATACCTACTCACACTATTATCAACACATTAAAGTACATAAATGATACATACTAACACTATTGTGAACACATTAAGATACAGAAACGATACATACTCACACTATTATCAACACATTAAAGTACAAAAATGACACCAACTTACACTATTATCACCACATTAAGGTACACAAATGATACCTACTCAAACTATTAATAACACATTAAGATACATAAGTGATACCTACTCATACTATTATCAATACATTAAAGTACATAAATGATACATACAAACACTATTGTGAACACATTAAGATACAGAAACGATACATACTCACACTATTATCAACACATTAAGATACACAAATGGTACCAACTCACATTATTATCAACACATTAAGATACAGAAATGATACCCATATCATACTACTCACACTATTATCAAAAGTAAGTAAGAAAAAAGAAATACAGACAAAGAACCAAATACAAAAGAAAAAAGTGACATTAAAAAATATAGACAAAGACCATGCCTAAATTTTGTTTTGTACATATACAGATAAAGAACAAAGTTGGTATTAAAAACTACGAAAGAAAAACAAAACCAAATTGGAAGGGAAAAACAAGCTACATAAAGAAGGAAGTGGAGCATTAGAGAGCCAAATAGTAGGAAAAAAATCCACAATCAGGGGGTTATTATAACCTTGAACTCTAGTAATAGCATTTTATTTTTGTCACCAAACAAAAATAAAAAGGTGTCAAATTTTCTTTTACATGTTTTCCTATAGTCACAATAATCTCATTCTTCTTCTGCTCAAGTCAGAGGCATTACTTCATTAAATGAGGTGTGGGACCATGATGCCACGTGGGGATGCCACTTGATTTTTCTTACTTTGGTCATGTAACTAAGGAGCTTATCCTCGGCCAGTTTTACCGAGGCCATGATGACTTCAAATTATAAGCTCACTTCTGTTTTCAGAAAAAGGAAGCGAACGATGACTTTGGCGGCCGTGGATAAATGCTAAGGCCGAGATGCTGCTTTCTTCGGCCAGATTCCTTCGGTTAGCTTTCTCGACCGAGATTTTTATTAGGCATAAACATAAATTTTGGTAGAAAGTCTCATTCCTCTTTTCATTAATTTGAAAAGGAGGCTAAAATGATAGTAAGTGAGCCCGACATCATATTGATGTCATAAAAAAAAACTACAAGAATCGTCGCGGATTCTGAGGAATTCGGGGGCGGGTCCTGTCACCGTGCGGCAGCTGAGAAGAAAAGGCGGGCGCTAGGTTTAAGAGAGAGAGAGAGAGAGAGAGAGAGAGAGAGAGAGAGAGAGAGAGAGAGAAAGGCGCTAGGTTTCCATCCCCATAGCTCTTATTACACTTTGTTATGAATTTCAATTGGGCAATAACCTTGGAGTGATGCTATTTGCACCCACCTAATCTTTTCACCCACCATTTAAATTTGGAAAAAATACAATCCCATATTTCCACCTATCAATATTCCTAAAATACCATTTAATTATTAATTCTAGCATTTGCCATAACTCTCTCCTCATATTTTATTAATTTATTTTGGATTTTTAGGTATAATGGTCCCTAATTCACATTTTGGTCTCTCAATTTCCAAAATCATTCCCGTGGTCCTTCAACTTCAGTTTCGTTAGGACAAAAATCTCTTACCGTCAATTTTGTTAACTTTTTCTGCTAAATGCAAGGACAAAATGATATTTTTGTATTATTTTTAATTTCCATATTTTGAATATTACTTTCACCCAAAAAATTAAAACTAAAAACATTCTTTATATCTTCAGTTAAACAACATAGCCAAGGGGTTATGGCTACTGTGGCGAGGATAGGAAGAAGGTTTTTTAGTTTTTAGTTTTTATTTTTATTTTTTGGGTGAAAGGAATATTCAAAATGTGAAAATTGAAAATAATACAAAAATAACATTTTACCCTTGCATTTAAAAGAAAAGATAACAAAATTGACAGCAAGACCATTTGTCCTAACGAAACTAAAATTGAAGGACTATAGGAATGATTTTTGAAATTAAGGGACCAAAATGTGAATCAAATCAAAATTCAAGGATCATTAGACCTAAAAACCTTTTTTTTTTAACGATAATCGAAATATTCATTGAAAATGAGGCAAAAGCTCCTAAGCACAGCAAGGAATCAAACTACAACTGAGAGCAAATATGGAATACTAGAAGAAAATAACATATAAAAAGAAACTAAGGGAAGACAAACACAAGATTAAGATTTCTTGGACTTCTATTTTTGTGTTCTATGAGATTAAGATTTCGATTAGTGCACACAAACAATACAGGGCTATCTAATTGCCCTTTTAATTATTTGCTAGTTTTGTTGTCAATTCATCTAAAAGCAAAGGATTTCCACTTTTTCATTCATCTGCGGTGAAAAAGCTCATCAATTCTTGGGCACTTTTTAATCTTCTGATGTTTTTTTTTTGTTTTTATTTATCTGGGTTCTGGTTAATTTCTTTTATTATCGCAATCCGGTATGAAGTGGGTTTTGCAACACTCTAACCTTTTTTTATATATAAAGTATTGACAAAAGTACTATCTAATAAATGATTAAATGAAAGTTCTATATTCAATGTTTATAATAATGCGATTGTGGCTTTTCGGGAGAATCTACAGACATACTAAACCAAGATAATACGTACAAAAGTTTCAACTTTGCTTTCTCGGTTTTAGCAAGAGGGGTCAAACAAACGTGATGTTTCATTTAAGATGAAAGCCATGTTGACATTAAATTTGTTGAAATATTAATTTCTTTATAAGAAAAACCAATTAATGTGGCGGTTTGTGTTAAAATCGATGTACTCTCACCCAAGGTCACATAGAGAACTTCCACCAGTGCTCATTTGCAAGGGCAAAAAGGAGCCTAGGCTTGGAATAAGCCATCTAGCACTGAGAGGCAGCTCATGTAAAAATGCCCCCCATTTACCTAAGCCAGCCCAAAGGCAAGAATTGTCTGAGTTGCTGCCTGGGTTTGCTTATCTCATGCTGACGTCAGTGATCAATTTAAATAAAATTTAAAAAAGGAAAAACAAATCAAGTTCTATAATACCTTGCCATGTTCTTCACTTCTCACACCAAAACTCCATACAAATTCCTCTCCTCATATCTCATATTAATAGTGCTTGCCTTTACTTGCCATGGCAATGGGTGGAAAAGCAAAATAAAAAAGGGTAGGGCGGTCACTATTTACATGAATAGTGTCTAACCTTCCATGTTCTTGCCCTTTGCCATGACACCATAAGTGAAAGTGCTCTTATATAGAGGGAACTGAGACACAACCAGTATGAAGGTTACCTCATTGGTTCTTTAACTGTGTACGAAATCAACTTTAGGCAGCTTAAGAAAGCCAGAGTGTTGCTTGCAAGAATATTAGGGAATGTATTGCCATTAATGAGGAAATAAGTTTCAATGAAAATGAATTTGCCTTACTTTCCTAGAAGTTCATAAATGTACCAATATAGTTTGGTGCTTTATCAACTTGATTGTACTTACCTTAAATTACTTAGTTTCTATAAATAGACTTGAGAAAGTCTAACCCATGTACTATTATATATGCAGCTGCTAATAGAATGAACAAAACAACTTGGTCATGGAAATTATCCTTCCCTTCTCCCTTTCATCTCTTTCTCCCATCTCTGTTTTCTTATATGGTATCAGAGCTCTTCTTAGCTAACCCTCAAAATATCGATCTTGCCCAAACCAATGGCCAACACACCCAAATCTAGAGAATCAAGCAATATTGATATGTCAAAACTTTCTTCACCTTCACTCTCATCCCCTTCTTTGCCCACCTCATTAAATATATCATCCCTATTTCCAATTCCTATGGATCGCACCAACAACTTCAGTTGGAAATCCCAATTTGAAGATGTATTAGAGATGCACGGCCTTGCAGCGGTTGTCAAGAACAACACAGATCCACCCAAAGTGCAAGATGATGGCTCTGTGCACCCTAAGTTAGCCAAGGATAATCTGGTCCTGAGTAGGATCAAGGAAACCTCCTCCTCTTCCATAAAGACACTCCTCATCCCTTGTACCACTGCTCATCAAGCCTAGACCATGCTGGCCAAGCATCTTTCACCCCTTTGCTAGTACCCGTGTACGGATTCCTTGAGACCAAATTTCACACCATTCGAAAGGACAACAACACAACTGTAACTGATTATCTCAATCATCGCCAAATCACTCTTTGATTCCCTCACACAAGCTATTACAACAATGGATGATGATGAACTCATCAATTATGTTCTGGATGGACTTGGCCTTGAATACAAAGAGTTAGCCACAACACTTCACCTGCATCCTGATATTTATTTTTCGATCGATTCTACGATCTAAATATGAGAGAAGAGCATCTACAGAAACATATGTCTCTTAACGTTGCTTCAGGCATTGCTATGGCTGCTGACCGTATGCCCAACGAGCGTTACTCCAATTCTAACATAATTGGTCACAATCAAAACCCTTATCTCAGATCTGGAAGAGGACGTGGTCATGGAAGGAATTGGAATCAAGGGCACAGAGGGGGTGGATTCAGGAGGAGAGCAGATCATTGAGAGCCAAATCAAGGGGCTTTGGTTCCAGATTCGAGACTCTTAGCCTCACGACCGACAATCTGAAGCCGTCAAGGGGCCTTTGTTGCCCTGACCGTAGACCTGATGCATACATGGCAGAAAATTTGGGAAACTCTTCCACTTCTACTGCTGATGTGGCAAACCTCAATTGGTGTTTTGACTCAAGCGCTACTTACCACATGACAACAAACATAACCTCTCTCCCCAATGCTCAGCCTTATATAGGTACAGTTAAAATTATTGTTGGGAATGGAAATATGTTAGCAATAACACATATTGGCAATACAAAGTTGACCAAGTTGCATGAGTCATTACATCTTAATGAAGTTTTATGTGTACCTGCGAATCCGCGAAAATTTGCTCTCTATTCGTTGTTTCTACTGTGATAATGATTGTTTCTTTGAGTTGGATGCTAATGGTTTTCGTGTGAAGGACAACAAGATAGTACTCCCTCCTGGTAGTATATCTGATGGTCTTTATCATATTCAGATAGCCCATATACTGCTCGCCAGATTGCTTATTATGGAAAACGTACAACACAGGAAGTGTGGCATGCACGACACCCATCTCATTCTGTTTTCACTACATTGTTGAATAAGTATCACTTACCACTTGATGGTACAATTATCCCCAATACAACTTGTCATATTTGCTCATTGGGAAAATCTTGTCGATTGCCTTTTGAATATAGACGGTCTCACGCACAATTTGCATTTATGGATTTACAGGGTCCCACCCCTTGGTTCACTTGGTTATATCCATTGGCTAAGAAATCAGATGTTCTTACTAAATTTAATCATTTCAGAAAGATGGAGGAAAATCGATTTAGCTCTAGCATCTAACAATTGCAGATTGATGGTGGGGGTGAATTTACCATTAAATTATTTCTGACATTTTTAAGTGATTATGGCATCTCTCATCAGATCTCATGTCCATACACTCCCCAACAAAATGGATTGGTGGAAAGGAAACACCGACATATTGTTGTAATGGGCCTTTGTTTGCTTGCTCAATCTCACTTGCCCTATAACTTTTGGGTTGAAGCCTTTTCCATTGTGGTTTTTCTGATTAATCGATTACCAACTCCTTAGCTTGACCACTAGTCTCCTTGTGAGAAATTACTTCAACAAACATCAAATTATACCTTTCTCAAAAGTTTTGGTTGGGCTTGCTTCCCTCACATGGTGTCATACAACAAGCATAAGTTATCTTTTAAATCTATTCCATGCGTATTTATTGGCTATGATGATCAATATAAAGGCTATCGTTGTTTTGATCCTATCTCAGGTCATATATATATATATACATATCCTGGAATGTGATTTTTGATGAGATAAGTTTTCCTTATCAACAGCCTCAGATTGCACCTGCTGCTCGTTCTAATATTGGGCCCAACTTTTACTCTCCGTAAATCAGCACTTCCACAAGCTCACCCTAATCTGACCCCATTACTCTTGACTCTCCACCAATCAACCCTTCCACAAGCCCAACCCAATCTGACTCAATTAGCCCTCCTTCCCTCTGCTTCAGCATTTTCTTTAGCAAATCTCGTGCCTTATTCTCAATCTCAAAACCCCTTGTCGTCACCTCCTTTTTCCTCGCCACCATCCCGTCCCACAACCCCAGCTATATCGCCCCTGCCATCCTTGCTTCCCACGAACTACGCTTCCATCCCAGACACCACAAACCCATCCCCAGCATCAACTACCCCTTTTTCCCCTCTTGACCCATCTCTCTTTCCCAACTCTCCAAATACACCAAACCCTCCACAAAATTTTAAGAGTCTCAAGTCCGTCGTTCCTATTAGTCCTGCCACAAAACCCTTTTACTCTACGACCCATCCGCATCCCCTACCCCATGCTCTCTCTGCCACCTGCTTTAACCCCATGTCTATTGAACCAACCAGCTTTACCCAGGCTTCCAAATACAGTCACTGGCAAGTTGCCATGAAGGATGAATACGATGCTCTCATGAAGAATCAGACATGGTCCTTGGTTCCAGCCATCTCTCGAATGAATATTATGGGATACAATTGGGTTTTCAAAGTTAAACGGAAAGCAGATGGCTCAGTTGATCACGAAGAAACTTTTAGCCCAGGAGTCAAACCGGCTATTATTCGCACTATCCTGTCTCTAGTTTCTTTTTCTTATAACTAGTCTCTTCAGCAACTATACGTTCGAAATTCCTTCTTGAGTGGGTACCTGCAAGAAGAAGTGTACATGAAACAACCCCCCAGTTTTCATGATCCCTAGTGTCCTCAAACTATGTGTTGGCTCCATAAGGCTCTCTATGGCCTTAAGCAGGCCTTCCGAGCTTGGTTCCAAAGCCTCCATTTCTTCTTGCTCAGGGATTTCACAGTCACTATGATGCCTCGCTCTTTATTCATCTCTCCTTATCTTGCACAATGTATGTTCTAGTATATATGGATGACTTCATTATCATTGGGTCTGAACCACAAAGTGTCCACCGATTTCTTAATCAATTGTGTTCCAACTTCGATAATTGCCGAGTGGGTGAGCTCAATTTTTTTTCTTGGCATGGAAATTAGTCGGTTTCTTGATAATTTATTTCTCTCTCAAACCAGATATGCAGTTGATTTATTGAAACGGTTTAATATGACTGAATGCAAACCATGCCCTACCCCATTGCCTTCTGACACTTGACTATCTTGTATGGATTGGTGATCCCTTATTTCATCTGTCTACCTATTGAAGTATGCTGGGTGGCCTCCAACATCTTACTCTATCACGACCTAACATTTCCTTTACCGTCAATCAGGTGTGTCAGTATATGCACAACCCTCATTCTTCCTATCTTCAGGTTGTCAAGCGAATTTTTCGGTATATTAAAAGTACGGTTGAACAAGGGCTTTTCTTTCACAAGTCCACTTATTTTACTTTACACAGCTTCTCTGATGCTGATTGGGACGGTTTTGTCGATGATCAACGGTCTATCACTGGTGCTTGTATCTTTTTTGGACCTAATCTTCTCACATGGACTGCCAAAAAATAGACTAATGTTTCTCGTTCTAGTCCGGAAGCAGAATACCGTGCTCTTACCAGGTCCTGCAGTTGAAATTCCGCTAGTTTGGTTTCTTGTTTTGTCACTTGGTATTCCTCTTCATTCTGCACATTGTATCTATGTCGACAATCTCTCCTCCATCTATATGGCTGCCAATCCTATTTTCCATGCTTGCACTCGGCATATCGAGATTGACTATCACTTTTTTTGAGAATTAACTGCTCGGAAGGCTCTTCATACCTTCTATGTTCCCTCCTCTCATCATCAGATTGTTGGCATATTCACCAAAGGCCTTAGTCGTGATCGGTTCTAGTTCTTAAATCCAAGCTCAATCTTCGCGTTGCTCCATTACGCTTGAAGGGGAGTAAAGAGAATACCTGCTCCAGCAGATTCTCTTCAATATGGCAACACCATGAAATCAGCCAATCCCACTAATAGTGCAATTGACAATTCCTCATCACAGCATCATCATGATATCACTTGAAATTGATTTATCAATTAATTTGTAAATTATGGGATTGATTGTACTTACCTTAAATCACTTAGTTTTGTAAATAGACTTGAGAAAGTCTAACCCATGTACTACTATATACACAGCTGCTAATAGAATGAACATACCAACTTGGCCGTGGCAATTATCCTTCTCTTCTCCCTTTCATCTCTTTCTTCCATCTCTGTTTTCTTATAGATTACATTTCCTTGTCATCTGAAGTCACAATACGATTCTCACTCAATCCATTCATGCTTCAATATAAAGCACCAAAGTATAGAAATTTGATTGCACCAAAAATAATAGAGGAAGAATATTGAACGTGCTTCCTAGAAAACTATAAAAATAAAAATAAAAACTATACGTAATGGAAGATAATGGAATGTCTCTAAATTGTAAACTTTGGGAAATACATTGACCAATTTGACTAAAAAATTTTCTCAATGACCAAATTGAATTTTCATATAAAAACTAGTGATCAAAAAGTTATCTAACTTAACTAATTATTGAGAAGCTCAAAAGGGCTCCCACTAAGGAGGGATAATGAAACCAACATGACCTTGGACATATAGGAATAATGACAATGAAAATGTTGAAGATTTATACCAAGAAAATGATGGCAATGAACATGTGGGACACATATGGAGCTTATTTTCATACTTAAAGTTTTGATGAATTTGATTTGTGATTGATTACATGCTAATTCATCTTGAAATTTTACTTAAATTATTGTTTTATAGCATTAAGTCATGGTGATATTTTTTTGGTATTTTCGTTTTAGCATTTTTTTTAGTATAAAAATGGCACTCGTCCTCATACCCCACCCCAAGTAACGAATTCTCGAGTATACCCCTACTCGCAAAAATTTCTCTAGACTCCATAGCCAGCTGATTGATCATTCGCTTGTCTTATAGATTCACCTGCTGAAAGATCCCTATGGCAACGTTCCTTAAAGTTGCATCCAATTTTGGACATCAAATTTGTCTTTGTATAGTGACTACTATATACTTTCGAGAACATCCCCTGCTTGTGTCCATGTAGTCGGCATCATGCTGCTGTAAGGTCTGCTATTATGACGACTGCACACACATTATATAACACTTATAGACAAATTCTTGATGATACAAACGATAAACCGGCTAACCCTTTAGACATGGGGTCAGGATCAATTAATCCAAATAAAGCGTTTGATCCTGGTTTGATTTTTGATGTAACTCCCCAATTACAAGGTACAAGGTAACAATGCTAATTATTGATGTGCCTCCCGTGGTTTAACAAAAATCCCACTTTGCCCTCCACATTTTAAATTAGGTGACTATGCCCCATGTGCTTTACTTTCACATCCCTTATTCCCACATTCCCGTCTATTTGGTTATCAAAACCGTTAACTTGTTGACATGGCATGGATATTTTAGTAATTTAATTTATTAAATTATTTAAATTTCAAATTAAATATAAAAAATATTTAAAAATCTTTTTTATTTCTTTTTAAAACCCAACCAATTCTTTTTATTTATAAATCAATAAATCAACCAGTTCGACCCTAGTCATTTGCTGTCGACCAAATATGAACTTGATCTCTTTAATTAGTGAGTTAGGGAGGGGCGAAAGGAGGGGTTGCAGGGGTTGAGAGGGAGAGAGAGGAAATGTGGCTACGACGGGGTGGTTGGGGAAAAGGCGGAGGGGGGAAGGGTAGCTGTTGTGGGGTGGTTTGGGAGAGGGAGGATGGGGAGGATGGGATATTGGTTTTATTTTTTCTTGGGTAAGTTTTTGGTAAACTATTTTTTATATTTAATTTTAAATTTAAATATTTAAATATATAAAATTATAAAAATGCCCAAGCCACGTCAAAAAGTTAATGATTTTACTGACCAAATTGACGGAATTTGGGAAAGGGGGAAGCGAAAGTAAAGTACAAGGGGCACATTGATAATTAAGCCTAGTTTGAATGCTTAGAAGAGAAAATGAGAAGCTATCATACAATGTAACCTTGAGAATCTAAGGGGAGTGAGCACAACAAAGTTGCATATGAACTTATTTGGGTTGATGAGAATATAGAACACAAAGTTAGAAGTCCTATTGTGGTGTCACCTTCTACCTTTTACTAAGTTTGTTAGTTGTTTGGAGCAGAATTTTTAAGTAATCAAAAGAGGAATGCTAAGTTTTCCTTCTACTTCAGCAATTTCATCTTGAATTGTTGTCTTTGAACTCCCAAAATTTGCTCATACCCCCTCAATCTTGTTGTGTCTAAAGAAATTCTTTTTTCCTCAAAATTTTATGCATTGCTAGTTTTCTCAAATTTTAAAACTTTAGTCAAACCAAAACCTCTAATTGGGCAAAAAGCATCTTCATAAAAACCAGTCATTTCATAACACTAAAAACTCAAACAACAAACCCGTATGAAAATACATTTTTATTTCTTTCTATTTTATGCTTTACCCCATATTCTGGAGTTCTTCTTGATCCCTCCGAATTAGAATGGAAAACTTAATTGATCATGGATTTCAAATATATGGAAAACAAATGCAGGCAATTCTTTAAAAACTTAGGTGAAGATGATTCAAACTTGAGACCTTTTCAATATTGGAAACAAAAAAGCTAGACTATAAAATAATTTGTAAGGGCAAAATGGGTCCTCATCAAGACCTAGGAAACCGGCCGCTACGTTAGGGATGCATCATAAAAGGACTAGTTGTGTGTGTACATATATATAGTCTCTTTCTATTGAGAGACACCCTTTAGGGTCCCTATGATTTTTTTTAACAATCCATACTGTCTATTTTTCAAGTCTCCATTCATAGATCATCATTACAAAAAAATTAGGCAAATAAAAAATTATTAAGGCATCTAATTGGAACCAACAAAATACACAAACACTGTGTTTTGCCTCTGTATGAAGAACTATGATGCTTCGTTAGATCATAGGCAGCCTTTCTTTGACAGTATTTTGCGTCCTGATGGGATGTGCTTCAATGTTTTTTTGGTTGGTGGTTGACGGGATCTGTTTTCATCTCCACAGTATGTTTTGTCTATGTACAAAGAATTATGGTGTGTTCTCTAAATTATAGGAGGCATACTTTGACAGTATAGGCATCGTGTTGGGATGTGTTTTTAAGGTTTTTATGGTTGGGTTCTAGGTTTGTCTGTTTTTTCGTATAAGTTGTTTGACTCTTCTGTTTAGTCAATAGCATGGGTGGTACTCTTTCCTTCTCTCGAGAATTTGTTTTCTCTAGGAAGCTTTTAACAAGGC